>CM045464.1:7041349-7534455 GCA_024666655.1 Dascyllus trimaculatus | reverse complement strand
CTCTCTTGACATTTCCTCTTGTTCTGTAGAGGATCTTTCATTGAAGTCATAGTTGTATTGGCTAGTTAATAGCTCCTCGATTCTGTCAACTGCAGTTCTGTTTGCATAAACTGAGGGGTAGATGCTCTCACAGTCACCATTTCCTTGCATTGAACCATTTATTACCCACCCCAGCAAGGTTCTGATTGCGTAGGGCCCTTCACCTTGACTATTGATCACCTCCCAAGGCTCCATCAGCTTGGATACGTTGGTGCCTACAGGTCAACATCAGCATTTATAGGCAGAAAGTTAATGTTTTTCAAATAAGGCCATCTAGTCAGCTCTTCTTCACTGATTATGTTGTCTGTGGAGACAGGCATTTCTTTCTGAGTGAATACATTAGGTAGATGATTGAAATGTTTGCCAGACAACTCTGAAATCTCCAGGCCATTAATGATGGAACTTGTCACGGTGTTATTGCGACCCATGGTGCGGATACTGATCTTGGCCTTTCGTCCTTGTGTGTTCAACTTGTGAAGAAGTTTATCAGAACAGAAAGTACCTGTACTCCCTGGGTCCAGAAAGGCATATGTTTGAATAACCTTATTTCCTTTTGAACTCTTCACTTGAACAGGCACGATGGGAAGTATACCTTTGCGGTGGCCAGCCCCTGTATGACCACATGTTGAGGAAGTCGTGCAGACTTCAGAGGACCCCTTTGGCTGCTCTGAACCCATCTGGAAAGCCTTTTCCCTTTGACCAATGTGCAAAATACTGGAGTGCCTTTTGCTGCACAGCTTGCAAGTGATGCGCCTATCACAACTCTTACTTAAGTGTCCTGTTTTTAAGCAGCTGAAACATAGGCCTTTCTCCTTTAGAAATTCTAATTTTTCCCGGTGTGGTTTTTTCTCCAGTTGTTGACATTGTTCCAATGCATGACCGTCATGTCCACAAAACAGGCACGAAGAAGGGTTTGTGAGGGAAATATCTTTGCTCTTAACCTCTCCATTTTTGTAAGCAACAATTTTACATCCGTCATTTATGGAAACATGAGTAGCAAAGCTATTTCTTTTCAACTGTGATTTGATTTGAGGCTTGATTACTCTGGTTATTCCTTTGACCTGTGGAGTGTCCTGTATGTTGCCAAAGACAGGATCTGAGGCAAGTCTGACCTGCTTCTCTATGAAGTTGACAAAGTCACTGAAACATGCTCTTTGACCAGTTCTCTCACAAATGTCACATGCCTTTGTTCTCCATTTCTCTCTAAGTTTGTATGAGAGCTTCTGACTCAAAATTTTCATGTTAGCAGGCATGTTTAACTCCTCTAAATATCGCAATTCCTCCATAGCATTGTAGCATTCACAAAGGAAGAGTCCATATGCTTTCAGTGCTTTAGCATCCTCCGACTTGACGCTTGGCCAACTAGTGACCTTTTCCATATAGGCTGCTGTTATATGAAATTCATTACCGAAATGCTCTTTTAGTAGCTGCTTGGCAGCAGCATATCCTTTTTCGGCAGTCATGTGAAGGCAGCTGCGTACTATGTCTCTTGGCTGTCCCCTTGTGTACTGCTCAAGATAGTACAAACAATCTCCTTTGCAATATGTCTTTGCCTCCACACTGTGCTCAAATGCTTTCATAAATGAATTGAACTGCAAAGGGTCTCCATCATAAGTTGGCATTTCTCGGTGTGGCAGTAGCTGGGATGTTTGCATCTGAACCAGAAGAGCTGTTATATCGTTTTGTTTTTGCAGTACACTGTAGATATCTACCGATGATTGATTTTGGCTTGGTGGAGGTGGAGTGTTTTGAACAACAGCTGGGTCCGATTTTGACACAAGGGGCTTAGAATAGGTGCTAACTGTACAAGTTGCAGGATGTAACTGCCGGCCATTATAAGCTACGACTTCACCTTCTGACACTGGTGCGACATAGCCTTGTGGTGCATGAAGAGACATATGCTGCTGTAAGGATGAAGGCACAAATTGTGTAGCCTGTGGACTGAGAGATGTAGACTTGGACTTAGGCTTAGCCCCCTTTTTGAAATAAGATTCCATCCCATCAGAGTGCATGGAACCAATGCTGCTTGCATTGCTGCCATTGGCCTTTAGCACAGCCAGCTTAGCACAAGTGACAGCTAACTCTGTGTCCAACTCGAGCTGTTCCCTCTTTTTCCTTAAGAGATATTCCTGTTCCTCCAAAGCATGCTTATTCTTTAAAGCAGCAGCACGAGCCAAAAGTGCAGCCTTTTCCGCCTCTGCTCTGATGCATTCAGAAGTTGTGGACAACTGACTGGAGAAACTGTTTGTTGAGGAAGGTTTGTGACGTGACAGCCTTTTTGAGGTTCCTGAAGCAACATTTGAAATGCTATCCTGGGGTTCAATCTGGATCTCCTCCTCCTCTCCATCATCAGCAGCTTTGCTTTGAGTTTCTTCTTTGGTTTTGTTTTCATCCCTTAGATCATGGAATCCAGGATGAAAAGTTATTAAAATCTTGAGGCTGCGTCACACGGTGTGGGTATGGCATGGCGGCCATTTTGAACAAAAAAACTTAACGGCGCCCCCTGGAACACGTGGTGCACAGGCATTGGAATTTAACGAACTCCTCCCAGGATTTTTATCCGATTTTCACCAAATTGGCTGTGTGGCATCTAAACCCATCCAGGATGAAAAGTTATTAAAATCTCGCGGATACGTCACACGGTGTGGGCGTGGCATGGCGGACATTTTGAACAAAAAAGCTCCATGGCGCCCCGTAGAACACGTGGTGCGCAGGCATTGGAATTTAACGAACTCCTCACAGGATTTTTGTGCCATCTTCACCAAATTCGCTTCATGGCATCTAGACTACTCCAGGATGAAAACTTATTAAAATATTGAGGCTGCGTTACACGGTGAGGGCGTGGCATGGCGGCCATTTTGAACAAAAAAAACTTAACAATGTACAATGTAACACGTTGTGCGCAGGCATTGGAATTTAACGAACTCCTCCCAGGATTTTTGTCCGATCTTCACCAAATTTGCTGTGTGGCATCTGGACCCCTCCAGGATGAAAAGTTATTCAAATCTCGTGGCTACGTCACACGGTGTGGGCGTGGCATGGCGGCCATTTTGAACAAAATCGCCATGTGGAACGAAATGGGTTTTGGAGGTGAAGGAATCCATGTAAAATCACCAAGTCCACACAAATCCTCATTAATCTCAAGACCTAATATTCAATATACAATTCAGGAAGTGACGTGGTCAAACGACTCCACAGCGCCCCCTACAAATATTCAAATACTCATATAAAATCACTGCTTTATCCTACAAACATGGAATTTGGTACATACATATAGTATCCTAAGACCAACAAATTTGCACAGTCAAAATTCCAATCGGCTCTACAGCGCCCCCTAGACAAGGTCGTGTGGAGAGGAGTACGGTGAGGAGCGAGGGCCCATCCGACGCTGCATGCAGCTTTAATTAGGGCCCGAAGCACTACAGTGCGTAGGACCCTATTGTTCTTCTAGTGTTTCTTTGGCGGTTTGGCGGTTTGTTTGGCGGTTTCTTTATTAGGGCCCGAAGCACTACAGTGCGTAGGACCCTATTGTTCCTGTAGTGTTTCATTGGCGGTTTGGCGGTTTGGCGGTTTGGGGGGATGGCGGTTTCTTTTTCAAGAAAAAAACATCCTAAACATGCTCAAAAACTCCCCAAATTTGGCACACACATCAGGACTGGTGAAAAATTTGATATTTTGGGGGAATTACACATATTAATGGCAAAATGACTCAATAGCGCCACCTAGAAAATTGGGCTTTAATGGAGTTAATACGGCTAGTTTCACGTAAACTCATGAAATTTGGTACACATGTACAGTAGACCAAGACAAAAACATTCCTGCTTTTAAAATTTCAAAAAAGCTCAACGGCGCCCCCTAGAGCACGTGGTGCGCAGGCATTGGAATTTAACGAACTCCTCCCAGGATTTTTGTCCGATCTTCACCAAATTCGCTGTGTGGCATCTAGACCCATCCAGGATGAAAAGTTATTCAAATCTCGTGGCTGCGTCACACGGTGTGGGCGTGGCATGGCGGCCATTTTGAGCAAATTCGCCATGTGGAACGAAATGAGTTTTGGAGGTGAAGGGATCCATGTAAAATCACCAAATCCACAAAAATGCTCACTAATCCAAAAACCTAACGTTCAATATACAATTCAGGAGTGGACGTGTTCAAACGGCTCCACAGCGCCCCCTACAAATATTAAAATACTCATATAAAATCACTGCATTATCCTACAAACATGAAATTTGGTGCATACATATAGTATCCCAAGACCAATAGATTTGCACGGTCAAAATTCCAATCGGCTCTACAGCGCCCCCTAGACAAGGTCATGTGGAGAGCAGTGCGGTGAGGAGCGAGGGCCTGTCCGACGCTGCTTGCAGCTTTAATTTAAACTTCTTGTAGTAAAAATGATTCCTGCATGTCAATAGCTGGAAATTACTAAGTTTACATTACTTTTTATTTAATTCTACTTTTTGATAGCCTTTCATCATCATAAGGAGCAACTATAGTTTGGAAAACATAAAGATATTACATTCTCATATTATAAGAAAGACGGGTAATGGTAGAGGATTCAATCAATCAATCAATCAATCAACCTTTATTTATAAAGCGCTTTTCGTACAAAATGTAATTCAAAGTGCTTTACATATTAAAATCATATTAAAGTCATTCCATCCATCCCCACCCCTCGAGCATACCGACACAGGATTGCACTCATACCCCACCCTGCTCCCTACACACACACACACACACACACACACACACACACACACCAACGCTAACAATAAAATAAAATTAAAGCTGCAAGCAGCGTCGGACGGGCCCTCGCTCCTCCCCGCACCGCCGCTGTGGAGATGATCGGAATATGTAAAGCACACAATTGTGTTCGTGTCATCGTGCTCTGCACGTGTACCAAATTTCATGTCTGTCGGACAAAGCGGTGATACGATATGAATTTTTGAAATTTCTAGGGGGCGCTGTGGAGCTGTTTGACTGCTCCACAGTGTTGAGGGATAGCCTGTCATCAAGCATATCAAGTTGCATTCACATCTTATGATGTACAGTCAAGTTATGAGCATTTCACACTTCATGGTCACACGCTCAAAATGGCCGCCCTGCCACGCCCACACCATGTGACGCAGCCATGAGATTTTAATAACTTTTCATCCTGGAGGGGTCTAGATGCCACACAGCGAATTTGGTGGAGATGGGATAAAAATCCTGGGAGGAGTTCGTTAAATTCTAATGTCTCCAAACAACTTTGTCTAGGGGGCGCTGTAGAGCCGATTTGAATTTCGACTGTGCAATTTTGTTGGACTCGGGATTCTATATGTGTGTACCAAATTTCATGTTTGTAGGATACAGCAGTGACTTTGTATGAGTATTTGAATATTTGTAGGGGGCGCTGTGGAGCCGTTTGACCACGTCCATTCCTGAATTGTATATTAAATATTAGGTCTTCAGAATAATGAGGATTTGTGTGGATTTGGTGAATTTACATGGATCCCTTCACCTCCAAAACCCATTTCGTTCCACATGGCGATTTTGTTCAAAATGGCCGCCATGCCACGGCCACACCGTGTGACGCAGCCACAAGATTTGAATAGCTTTTTATCCTGGAGGCGTTTAGATACCGCACAGCAAATTTAGTGAAGATCGGCCAAAAATCCTGGGAGGAGTTTGTTAAATTCCAATGCCTGCGCACCACATGTTCCAGGGGGCGCCGTTAAGTTTTTTTGTTCAAAATGGCCACCATACCACACCCACACCGTGTCACGCAGCCACAAGATTTTGATAACTTTCGAACCTGGATGGGTCCAGATGCCACACAGCCAATTTGGTGAAGATCGGACAAAAATTCTGTGAGGAGTTTGTTAAATTCCAATGCCTGCGCACAGCGTTTTCTAGGGGGTGCCGTTGAGCTTTTTTGTTCAAAATGGCCACCATGCCACGCCCAAACCGTCTGACGCAGCCACGAGATTTTAATAACTTTTTATCCTGGAGGGGTCTAGATGCCACACAGCCAATTTGGTGAAGATGGGACAAAAATCCTGGGAGGAGTTCGATAACTTCCAATGCCTGCGCACAGCGTTTTCTTGGGGGCGCCGTTGAGATTTTTTGTTCAAAATGGCCGTCATGCCACGCCCATACCGTGTCACCCAGCCACAAGATTTTGATAACTTTTCATCCTGGATGGGTCCAGATGCCACACAGCCAATTTGGTGAAGATCAGACAAAAATCGTGGGAGGACTTCGATAAATTCCAATGCCTGTGCACAGCGTTTTGTTGGGGGCGCCGTTGAGATTTTTGTTCAAAATGGCCGCCATGCCACGCCCACACGTGTGACGCAGCCACAAGATTTTAATAACTTTTCATCCTGGAGGGGTCTACATGCCACACAGCAAATTTGGTGAAGATGGGACAAAAATCCTGGGAGGAATTCGTTAAATTCCAATGCCTGCGCACAGCGCTTTGTAGGGGGCGCCGTTGAGATTTTTTGTTCAAAATGGCCGGCATGCCACGCCCACGCCGTGTGACATATCCACGAGATTTTAGTAACTTTTCATCCTGGAATGGTCTAGATGCCACACAGCCAATTTGATGAAAATCGGCCAAAAATCCTCGGAGGAGTTTGTTAAATTCCAATGCCTGTGCACCACGTATTAAAGGGGGCGCCGTTAAGTTTTTTTGTTGAAAATGGCCGCCATGCCACACCCACACCGTGTGACGCAGTCACAAGATTTTAATAACTTTTCATCCTGGAGGGGTCGAGATGCCACACAGCCAATTTGACGAAAATCGGCCAAAAATCCTGGGAGGAGTTTGTTAAATTCCAATCCCTGCGCACCACGTATTAAAGGGGGCGCCGTTAAGTTTTTTTGTTCAAAATGGCCGCCATGCCACACCCACACCGTGTGACGCAGCCTCAAGATTTTAATAACTTTTTATCCTCTGGGGGTCTAGATGCCACACAGCAAATTTGGTGAAGATGGGACAAAAATCCTGGGAGGAGTTCGATAAATTCCAATGCCTTCGCACAGGGTTTTTTTAGGGGGCGCTGTTGGGTTTTTTTGTTCAAAATGGCCGCCATGCCACACCCACACCGTGTGACGCAGCCTCAAGATTTTAATAACTTTTTATCCTCTGGGGGTCTAGATGCCACACAGCAAATTTGGTGAAGATGGGACAAAAATCCTGGGAGGAGTTCGATAAATTCCAATGCCTTCGCACAGGGTTTTTTTAGGGGGCGCTGTTGGGTTTTTTTGTTCAAAATGGCCGCCATGCCACGCCCACACCGTGTGACGTTTTATATGACTAATTGAATATTTCTAGGGGGCGCTGTGGAGCCGTTTGACCACGTCCATTCCTGAATTGTATATTAAATATTAGTTCTTCAGAATAATGAGGATTTGTGTGGATTTGGTGAATTTACATGGATCCCTTCACCTCCAAAACCCATTTCGTTCCAATTGGCGATTTTGTTCAAAATGGTCGCCATGCCACGCCCACACCGTGTGACGCAGCCACAAGATTTTAATAACTTTTTATCCTGGAGGCGTTTAGATGCCGCACAGCAAATTTAGTGAAGATCGGCCAAAAATCCTGGGAAGAGTTTGTTAAATTCCAATGCCTGCGCACCACATGTTCCAGGGGGCGCCGTTAAGTTTTTTAGTTCAAAATGGTCACCATACCACACCCACACCGTGTCACGCAGCCACAAGATTTTGATAACTTTCGAACCTGGATGGGTCCAGATGTCACAGCCAATTTGGTGAAGATCGGACAAAAATCCTGGGAGGAGTTCGATAAATTCCAATGCCTGCGCACAGCATTTTCTTGGGGGCGTTGTTGAGATTTTTTGTTCAAAATGGCCGCCATGCCACGCCTACACCGTGTGACGCAGCCACAAGATTTTAATAACTTTTCATCCTGGAGGGGTATAGATGCCACACAGCAAATTTGGTGAAGATGGCACAAAAATCCTGGGAGGAGTTCGTTAAATTCCAATGCCTGCGCACAGCGTTTTCTAGGGGGTGCCGTTGAGCTTTTTTGTTCAAAATGGCCGCCATGCCACACCCACACCGTTTGACGCAGCCACGAGATTTTAATAACTTTTTATCCTGGAGGGGTCTAGATGCCACACAGCCAATTTGGTGAAGATGGGAAAAAAATCCTGGGAGGAGTTCGATAACTTCCAATGCCTGCGCACAGCGTTTTCTTGGGGGCACCGTTGAGATTTTTTGTTCAAAATGGCCGTCATGCCACGCCCATACCGTGTCACGCAGCCACAAGATTTTGATAACTTTTCATCCTGGATGGGTCCAGATGCCACACAGCCAATTTGGTGAAGATCAGACAAAAATCGTGGGAGGACTTCGATAAATTCCAATGCCTGCGCACAGGGATTTCTAGGGAGCACCGTTGAGATTTTTTATTCAAAATGGCCGCCATGCCACCCCCACACCGTGTGACGTATCCACGAGATTGTAATAACTTTTCATCCTGGAGGGGTGTAGATGCCACACAGCGAATTTGGTGAAGATCGGTCAAAAATCCTGGGAGGAGTGCGTTAAATTCCAATGCCTGGGCACCACATGCTGTACGGGGCGCTGTTGACCTTTTTTTGAAATTTCAACAGCAGGATTTTTTTTGTCTCGGGCTACTGTAAATGTGTAGCAAATTTCATGAGTTTACGTGAAACTAGCCGTATTAACTCCACTAAAGCACAATTTTCTAGGTGGCGCTATTGAGTCATTTTGCCATTCATATGTGTAAGTCCCCCAAAATATTAAATTTTTCACCAGTCCTGATGTGTGTTCCAAATTTGGTGAGTTTTTGAGCATGTTTAGTGGGTCAAAGTAGGGTTCAAAGTGGCGTAAGAAAAAGAAACCGCCGAACCCCCAAACCGCCAAACCGCCAAAGAAACACTACAGGAACAATAGGGTCCTACGCACTGTAGTGCTCGGGCCCTAATAAATAAATATCATTTAAAAGCTAGACTTAAAAGGTGGGTCTTGAGACTGCTCTTAAAAACATGAACACAAAAACACAAAACGTTCTCTGCGGCCCTGAGGTCCTCCGGCACGCTGTTCCAGAGGCGAGGGCCATAATAATAGAAAGATGCCTCGCCATGTGTTTGTGTCCTGACTTTGGGAACAACTAGGAGACCACTGCCGGAGGAGCGCAGGGACCACGAAGGTTCGTATGGTAAAAGCAGTACTGTAAGATAAGAAGGCCAAGACCATTAAGACATTTAAAAACCCTTAAGAGGACCTTACAATCGATCCTGAAACACACAGGGAGCCAATGCAGTGATTTTAAAGCTAGTGTAATGTGGGCCCGCCTCCTGGGCTTCGTCAGGACACGAGCTGCTGAATTTGATAAAAGTTGTAAACCTGAAATAGTCTTTTTGGGAAGACCAGAAAGCAGGACATTAAAATAATCAATACGAAGAAGGGACTTCCGGGTGAGATGGAGTAGTCGCAACTCCTGAGGCTCCCACCTGTATCATTATTACTTTATCATACGTTCACTTCATGTTTCTTAAACCATAGAAGGACTATTGTGTATTGTAAGAGCTGCAACCAAAGCCCGTGAAACGATGGCCAACAGATCAAAAAAGGATGAACAGAAGATGGACGACGCGTCCATCATGGCTATGCTAACAGCTACGCTAGCGGACCACAAGTCCTCACTCTCGTCGGAGTTCAGCGCGGCGTTCACAAAGTTTGAATCGAAATTGGAGAGCATTGAAACCTCCATCTCTGCCCAGCACCAGCGTATCTCATCATTGGAAGCTGCTGCCACTGCCACGAGTGAAGACATGAAGTAATGAAGGATAAGTTAGCCACAGTGATTGAAGAAAACGGCAAGTTGAAAGCAAAGCTTATTGACTTGGAAAGTAGGAGCCGCCGCAATAATGCCAGAATCGTGGGTCTCCCTGAAGACATAGAAGGTACTCGCCCTACAGCTTTTTTCTCTCAGCTACTTCTAGATGTCTTTGGGGAGGACACATTGGGAAAAGCTCCGGACTTAGACCGGGCCCATCGTACGGTAACGGCAAAACCGGGCCCCGGCGAGAAACCCAGAGCGGTGGTAGTATGCTTCCACAGTTATCAAACGAAGGAGCTCGTGATACGCAGATCCCGGGAAATGCGAGGCAAGCTGAAATACCATGACACACCAATCCATGTCTTTGAAGACTACTGCCCGGAGATACTACAGCAGCGCTCTGCGTACCGTGGAGTAATGAAGGAACTGTACAATCTAGGCCTTAAACCTGCACTTCACTACCCGGCCAAGCTGTTGATCATGACCAGCGAAGGAAGACGGAAGCGGTTGGCTTCACCTGAAGATGCCAGGGACTATATTGACTCACTTCGTCCTCGCCCGAACACACCGGGGGACTAACGGCCCGACGGATGTACGCTCCTTATTGCTGACCTTTTGCTGCTATCGTCACAACACAGATGGATCCTAATAGCTAAGTTAAACTGATGACTCCAGTGTTGTCGCTTTGTTTTCCTTATTCAAGGCTTGTTTTACATTCATTCATGTTTTTTTCCTTCTCTTTTCTGTTTGTTTTATTCTACAAGGACTGGATTGAACTTCATATTGCTACTGATATATATTCTCTAGATTCCACCGATCGTTTTTATTTTCTCTCTTTTTATATGGGCAGTGTAGTACCAGATTTTATTTAATGTGTTCGAACTACCCCATTTATGTTTAAACTAGTTATTTTATATTCACTCGGTTCGCAATGGTCATTTATTTTATATATATATTTGCATATATATTATTACCTTTGGTTGTTCTTGTTGGTGCTATTCTTTATCTGCACTAGATACCTTTTTACTAGTGAACTGTTCTGCTAGAATGGGAAGCTCAAAGTTTGGTTTACGATGAAGGAAGTGTTGCAGGGTAGACATTATGCCCTGCTGTGCAATGGACACTCAAATTTTTGTTTTGTTTGGATGGGGTTCTGGGTCCAGAGGTGTATGTCTCTAGTTTGGTATTCATGTATGTGTGTGTGTGTGTGTGTGTGTGCGTGTGCCCCCCCCCTCTCTTTTTCTCACTCTTTTGTTTACAGTCTTCCGCTCCAGTGGTTCAAGTGTTATCCCTCCTTCACCCAGAAGCCACCTATTATATTCCGTTCTACATACAATTCTGGATACAGTAAGGTATGACCAACACAGATAGCGGACTTAGGTTTATCTCATGGAACGTGAGAGGTGTGGGAAATGCCACCAAGACTAGCAAGGTTATGTCTCATTTGCAACAACTTAAAGGGGACATATTCTTTCTCCAGGAGACACACCTTCAAAATAAGGAGATAATGAGACTTAAAAGGAATTGGATTGGCCAAGTCTTCCATTCTAAATTTAATGCTAAGGCTAGAGGGACTGCCATACTTATTCGTAGCAACATCTTGTTTGAGCAACATAAAATAATAGCTGACACTGATGGTCGTTTCATACTTGTTTCTGGCAATTTGCAAGGCTCTCTTGTGATACTGGCTAGCGTATATGGGCCAAATTGGGATGATGAAACCTTTGTAACTAGGTTCTTCTCTTCTATGCCTATTATTGAAAATTATCACTTTATTATAGGGGGAGATTTTAATCTTATTCAGGATACCTTGTTGGATAGGTCTTCAAGTAGAGCCCTTTCACTAACTAATTCTGCCAAAGCCCTCAATCTTTTTAAGACTCAGCTGGGGCTTTTGGATCCTTGGAGACATATAAATTCCACAGTCAAGCAGTTCTCCTTTTTCTCTCATGCCCACCGTACCTATACACGTATAGACTTTTTCCTTATTGATGTCAGGCTGCTTACTAAAATTAAAGCATGTGACTACCATACTATAGCTGTATCTGACCATGCACCTGCTTCTTTAGATTTAGAACTGAGGATCCAGCCCCGCTCTCTTAAATTTTGGAGGTTTAATTCTATGTTGCTAACGGAGGATGACTACAAGCAGTTTCTAAGGGCACAGATATCAATTTTCTTGGAATTAAATGATTCACTCGAAATCTCGAGAGCCACACTGTGGGAGGCCTCCAAAGCCTACATGAGGGGTCAGCTCATAAGTTTCATTTCTAATTTAAAAAAGACAAGATTATCTCATACCACCGATTTATTAAACCAGATTAAGGACATTGATTCTAAGTATGCATCCAATCCGGACCCTAGCCTTTACAATGAACGAGTAAAGCTCCAAACTGACTTTAATTTAACCACTTCCTCTGCCGCTATGCTTCAGTTAATAAAGACAAGACAGCGTTTCTTTGAATCCGGCGACAAGGCTGGCAAACTTTTAGCCTTCCAAGCACGAGCAGAGGCAACTTCCAAACTGATTCCAGGTATCAAATCAGCCACAGGGGAGACTCTCTCGGACCCTTGGAAAGTAAATGAAAGGTTCGTTAAATTTTACTCTGAGTTATATTCTTCTAAGTCTCCGCCCCCTATTGGTGACACACTTCAAGGCATAGACTTCCCACAGATCGACAATGAATTGGCAGGAGGTCTAGGTGGGCCCATTACTGTGTCAGAGGTGCAAGAAGCCATTAAGTCTTTAAATTCGGGTAAGTCGCCTGGCCCTGACGGCTTTTCAGCAGAGTATTATAAAACCAACTTGGATCTTTTAGCGCCAGTCTTGAAAGATATGTACAATGAAGCTTTTTCCAACTGTCGTTTGCCCAGCACCTTATCAGAAGCTACTATATCCTTGATTCTTAAAAGTGATAAGGACCCCTTATTATGTAGTAGTTACAGGCCCATCTCCCTCTTGAATGTGGATTTAAAAATTCTCTCTAAAGTCCTTGCATCCCGTCTTCAACGAGTACTTCCCTGCATCATTTCATTAGATCAGACGGGCTTTATGACTGGGCGACATTCATTTCATAATACCAGACGCCTCCTTAACATTATCCACACCCCTTCTAGTTCAACACCAGAGATAGTGGTGTCCCTCGATGCCGAGAAGGCCTTCGATCGGGTCGAGTGGGGGTTCCTTTACGAAATAATGGAAAGATTTGGCCTTGGCACTGATTTCATTCTTTGGGTTAAACTGTTGTACTCCTCGCCTGTAGCCTCGGTCCAAACAAATAATACAGTGTCCCCACCTTTTCCTCTAGGGCGGGGCACTAGACAGGGGTGCCCCCTCTCGCCCCTACTATTCGCCATTGCTATAGAGCCTCTTGCTATATGGCTGCGCTCAGAGGAGAGTCTTAAAGGTATAGTTAGATCAGGTGTAACTCACAAGGTGTCTCTCTATGCAGATGATTTACTCTTGTATATTTCAGACCCTCTTTCTTCACTCCCAGTGCTTTTCGACATCCTGGAACGGTACAGTGTACTGTCTGGTTATAAGCTTAATTACCAGAAAAGTCAGTTATTCCCCATAAACTCCTTGGCTGGAGACCTCCCACACTCAATTGCACCCTTTGAATGGGCAGAGACCGGATTTCGTTATTTAGGTGTCTTTATCTGTGCGTCCTTACCCAATATGATGAATAGGAATTTCTCATCTTTGCTTGAGGGTGTTGAGAAAGATCTTGACCGATGGTCTGTGTTACCATTGTCGCTTATGGGACGAGTAAATTTGATTAAGATGGTGGTTTTCCCCAAATTTTTGTACCTTTTTCAGCATGTTCCTATACTTCTTACCAAGGCATTTTTTGATAAGCTAGACAAAAAAGTATCCCATTTCCTATGGGGGAAAAAGCCAGCTAGACTTCGTAAGTCTGTTCTTCAATCCCCAAAATGTGAGGGTGGCCTTGCTCTTCCCAATTTTAGACAATACTATTGGGCAGCTAATATACAGAAACTCTATTGGATGTGTGACGACTACGACGCTTTACCTGTTTGGGTGCAGATGGAGAAGGCATCTAGTCGCTATTCATTATCTTCTGTACTGTGTTCTCAACTCCCCCTGTCCCTCTCCTTGGCCGAAAATAATCCTATTGTCAAGGGAACATTGGCTATTTGGAGCCAATTCAGGAATATATTTATCTATGAAACCCAATGAAACCAATCAGTTGGTCAAACTCCAAGCATGTCTGAAGGACATAAAGGACTGGATGACCTGTAATTTTCTTCATTTAAATTCTGACAAAACTGAGGTTATTGTATTTGGCCCGAAACACCTCAGAAACACAATATCTAACCAGATTGTTACCCTAGATGGTATTGCCTTAGCCTCCAGCTCTACTGTAAAAAACCTTGGAGTTATTTTTGATCAGGATATGTCCTTCAACTTACATATAAAACAAGTCTGCAGGACGGCATTCTTTCATTTACGTAATATTGTCAAAATCAGAAATATCTTGTCTCAGAGTGATGCTGAGAAACTAATCCATGCATTTGTAACTTCCAGGCTGGACTATTGTAATTCTTTATTGTCAGGATGTCCCAGTAACTCTCTTAGAAACCTCCAGCTGATCCAAAATGCTGCAGCCAGAGTTCTGACAGGAACCAGTAAAAGAGATCATATTTCTCCTGTATTGGCTTCTCTTCATTGGCTTCCTGTAAAATCCAGGATAGAATTTAAAATCCTGCTTCTAACATACAAAACTGTTAACGAACAAGCTCCATCTTATCTTAAAGACCTTATTGTACCTTATCATCCGAACAGAGCCCTTCGCTCTGAGACTGCAGGTTTACTTGTGGTTCCCAGAGTTTCCAGAAGTAGAATGGGAGGCAGAGCCTTCAGTTATCAGGCTCCTCTCTTGTGGAATCAGCTCCCAGTTTGGGTTCGGGGGGCAGACACCCTCTCTTCTTTTAAGATTAAGCTTAAAACTTTCCTATTTGACAAATCTTATAGTTAGGGCTGCTCAGGACCACCTGAGCTGTCCCTCAGTTAAGCTGCCATAGGTTTAGACTGCTGGGGGACTCACATGATGCACTGGGCTCCTCTCCTCTCCTTTCTGTACTGTCATATATCACCATTACATATGACTAACCTATGTTTCCCCCCCGAGGTTCTGTGTCCTGCTTGTTCTCTCCGTGGATGTCCCTGATCTGGAGCTCAACGTCCCTGATCTGGAGCTCAACGTCCCTGGTCTTCTGAGCTCAACGTCCCTGATCTGGAGCTCAACACCCCTGATCTGGAGCTCAACGTCCCTGATCTGGAGCTCAACGTCCCTGATCTGCAGCCGCTGGCCTCACCACCTCCAACCCCTACCCCAACCTCTCCTACTATCCCTCCCTCCCTCCTCTTCCCCACTCCCAACCCAACCGGTCGAGGCAGATGTCCGCCCTCCCTGAGCCTGGTTCTGTCGGAGGTTTTTTTTCCCCCCTTCCCTACCATGGGGGGTTTTTGGTTCCTTCCCACCGTCGCTGACTGCTTGCTCATAGGGAATCCAAAAGCAACTTTGGATTGTTGGGTTTTTCTGTTTCCTGTTTTACTGTTTCCTGTTCTTTCTTACAATGTTAAGCGCTTTGTGACGACCTGTGTTGTAAATATGCGCTATACAAATAAAACTGAATTGAATTGAATTGAATTGAAGCATTTTGGCCTGCATGGGCCCTCAGTGCAAACACCTTTGTTTAAGAACTACAATTTTATGCCCTCGACTACGGATTCAGCTTTTCATGTATGGCGTAGTAAAGGTATTAAGAATGTGAGGGACCTTTATAGCAACAATGTCTTTTCGTCCTTTGCCTAACTATCATTGAAATATCAACTCCCCAATTCGCATCTTTTTCGTTTCTTCCAGACCGGAGATTATGTTAAGAAGCAGTTTCCCCACTTTCCCAATCGCCCCCCTGAAACACTTTTAGATGCTCTCCTGGCAATAGACCCTCAACGGAAAAAGTGTACCTCAGTATTGTACAATAGGTTGGCTGAGAATGTTTCAAGGTCTATTTCTTTTATTAAAACAGCTTGGGAAGGGGAACTTAATATGAATGTGTCAGAGGAACAATGGAGTGCTGCCTTGACACTAGTCCACTCATCCTCAATTTGTGCCCGCCATGCCCTAATCCAGTGTAAAATATTTTATAAAGTACATTACACAAATGCAAAATTATCTAAAATCTATTCAACAGTTAGTGATGCTTGTAACAGATGTGGGCAGTCACCTGCCAACCATGCCCACATGTTTTGGGCCTGCTCTAAATTAGGTGCATTCTGGGAAAAGGTTTTTCAAACACTTAGTCAGGCATATGGCCAGACAATACTCCCTAATCCACTGTCGGCTATATTCGGCATCCCTCCTGATGGAAACCTTTCTGGTTCTTTAAAACAAGCCCTGGCTTTTACTACTTTGTTGGCTCGTAGACTTATTTTACTTAAATGGAAGTCAAACCATCCTCCCTCTCATGACCACTGGGTGAAGGAAGTTCTGTATAGCCTGAAGCTGGAAAAACTTCGATTCTCACTTAAGGGTTCTATCAGTAAATTCAGGAAAACTTGGAGTCCCTTTCTAACATTGGTAGACACAATTATCTTGCTCCCTGATACGGAGGCAAACTAGACTATTCAGACTTTTTTTTTTTTTTTTTTCTTTTTCTTTCTTTCTTCTTCCCCCTTTCCCCGTGTGCGTGTGTATGTGTGTGTGTTTGGATGTGGGTTTTTGGTTTTGGTGTAGTGGCAGGGACTGGATCCCTGTCTAGCGTTTGTATTTGGACCTGGATCAGGGTAAGTTCAGGGGTGGGACGGAGGGAAGCTGACATACAACTCATTTATAATTATTATAATTACTCGCTCTGTCATTGCATTTATATCTGATGATATTGTGTGTCAAATCATTTAAATTTCAATAAAGAAAGTTGGAATAAAATAATCAATACGACTAGTAATAAAAGCATGCATTAGCGTCTCCGTGTTGGCCTGAGAGAGAACGGGGCGGACTCTGGCTATGTTCTTTAGGTGATAAAAACCTATTTTTAGGGCCCGAGCACTACAGTGCGTAGGACCCTATTGTTCCTGTAGTGTTTGGCGGTTTGGCGGATTCTTTTTCTTACGCCACTTTGAACCCCAATTTGACCCCCTAAACATGCTCAAAAACTCACCAAATTTGGCACACACATCAGGACTGGTGAAAAATTTGATATTTTGGGGGAATTACACATATGAATGGCAAAATGATTCAATAGCGCCACCTAGAAAATTGGGTTTTAATGGAGTTAATATGCTAGTTTCACGCAAACTCATGGAATTTGGTACACATGTACAGTAGCCCGAGACAAAAAAATTCCTGCTGTTGAAATTTCAAAAAAAGCTCAACAACGCCCCCTACAGCATGTGGTGCGCAGGCATTGGAATTTAACGAACTCCTCCCAGGATTTTTATCCGATCTTCACCAAATTCACTGTGTGGCATCTAGACCCCTCCAGGATGAAAAGTTATTAAAATCTTGTGGCTGCGTGTGGTGTGGGCGTGGCATGGCGGCCATTTTGAACAAAATCGCCATGTGGAACGAAATGGGTTTTGGAGGTGAAGGGATCCATGTAAAATCGCCAAATCCACACAAAACCTCATTAATCTCAAGACCTAATATTTAATATACAATTCAGAAATGGGCGTGGTCAAACGGCTCCACAGCGCCCCCTACAAATATTCAAATACTCATATAAAATTATTGCTTTATCCTACAAACATCAAATTTGGTACATACATATAGTATCCCAAGACCAACAGATTTGCACAGTCGAAATTCTAATCGGCTCTACGGCGCCCCCTAGACAAGGTCGTGTGGAGAGGAGTATGATGAGGAGCGAGGGCCCGTCCGACGCTGCTTGCAGCTTTAATTATGGTATTCTTGATATGTGGAGAAAAGTCAGCTCAGAGTCTAAAATCACGCCCAGGTCTTTTACTTGTGTGGATGGATTAAAAGACGGTGCCTGTTGTTTAGGTAAAAGATTCTCTCTCCGAGCTTCACGACCAAAGACTAAAACTTCAGTTTTAACCTGGTTAAGCTGGAGGAAGTTTTCTGACATGCAGGATTTGATGTCTAAAATGCAGTTTAAAAATGCATCCATTGGCCTTGTGTCATCAGGAGACATGGAGATGTACAACTGTGTATCATCAGCGTAACTGTGAAAGTTGACTCCATTTCTCCTGATGACACTGCCTTGAGGGCGCATATATAGGTTAAAAAGCACTGGGCCTAAAATCGAACCCTTGGGCACACCACATGTGATTTTATGGACCCCTAGAGGAGCACATATCTAAAGTTACCATGAACGTCCTGTCTGTGAGGTAGGAGGTAAACCATTTGGGAACAGCACCAGACAGGCCGATGTGTTGTAAGCGAGTTAAAAGAATAGTGTGGTCTACTGTATCAAAGGCAGCGCTTAGATCCAGTAGAACCAACACTGTCAGCTTTTGTGAATCATAATTTACAGCCCAATCGGTCAAAGAGGGAAGCATGCCACTTACCTGAACATCAAACGCCACCGGCTCACGCAAACAGCGGCCTTTACGGCCCGCAGAGACACTGAAACAGGAGAGAACATACATAAGTGCCAAGTATGCACCATACAGACATGAAAGGAGGCAGACGCCGTGTAGACTCACCCACAGAGAGCAGCGTGAGGTTTCCAACCGCAGCTGTAATTTACCGCAGGCGACCAGGCGTCCACACATGCCACCAGCGCACCACGGAGAGTGGAGAGGATCCACGCATGGGAGAGACAAAAGAGGATCGAAACCTAAATCCCCTTGGTCCCACCTTGCAGTCAGCGCAAACAACCAGGCGTGCGTGAAGGTGTGCGCCAAGAAACAGGTAGGGGAGGGCACACACTCTCCACACTGCCACATCAACAAACTCGGTCCTCATACAGAATAGGACTTTTCTCCATTCTGATCTGTATCCTCTGTCTCTTTTTCTTTAATGAACTCTTGGGGCACATATTAAGCTTTCTTCATCTTTTATATTGTTATTAAAATTCTGGTAGTAATAATCCTTATGCCTGCCTGTTTATTCACACATGACTTTGTATTTAATCGTGTGTATTATGTGTTTGTTGTAAAGCTGAAGCATAAGTGCTGTGCATAACTATATTATTAATGTTATTCATACATACATTCATTAGTAATTCCACCTGTGTTGACAGGTTACAGAATATTCTTCATGATACCTGATTGTGCTAAAGTCCCTGCCTCATTGTGGTGTGTGCCAGTTGTCAGAAGTAAGCCTTTATACACATGCAGCAAGAACCAACTCAGAATGGAAGTCAAATAATGCTTAAAACAGTTTTTACATCAAAATTGAAATAAAATATTCTTAAAACAAATACAAAAACGATCATGTCAAGTTATGTGTGGCAGTTTACTCAATAAAAATCCTAAAGCTCATAGCTCAATCAATGAAAACAGACGAATAGTTTACAAAACATAGGCCAATAGGCTACATCATTTTTGTGCCCTATCAAGATAAAACGCTCAAACGGTCGTTCATCGGAAAAGTCACTAAGCAAAAGTCATCTGTGTCTACTACAGCAGCAACGAAAAGACATGGGAATGCCAGTGGAGATTCAGGGGGATGCCTGTTGTCCCATAAACAATACCGAAAGGAAGAGGAGGAGGGGGAAGAAGGAGAGCAGGAGGCTGTGTGCCTGAGAGGAAGAGAAGAAGAGCGATGAGGCGCGTGAGGTCTGGAGAGAGGGAGCAGGAGGGAAAGGAGAAAGAATAGGGGATGTTGGGATTCTCTACTTTCTGCATCCAGGGTCACTCTATGGATCTAGACGGGCTGCGGTCCGCTCCGGGTGGAGTGGAAGCAAGGCGGTGTATAGGCTACGGATTCTGGCGGAGGTTACGCGACAGGACGCAGTGAAGGCGCAGAAGAAACCAGTGGCCACTGAAGGACACAGCTGACATTTTTGGCTGTCACGGGAGAGTAGCATGCCAACGATCTGTCACACCGACCGCGGAGTGTGAAGAGGGGAGACAGAGGCTATGGACATGCCGGAGGATGAGTCGTTGTTAAAAAACCGGACGGAACATGGACCAGAGCTAAGCCAGAGGACAGCCCGCCCTGCCTGGGCAATTACGACGCTGGCCAGCGTGCTGATCTTCACCACCGTTGTAGATGTCTTGGGAAACCTGCTGGTCATCGTGTCGGTGCTTAGAAACCGTAAACTGCGAAATGCGGGTAAGAGGCTGAAAGCTGATGTTGTAGCCTACAGTGTTTGGCGGACAGCCTACCGGTAACAACAGAGAGACATCAACAGAGGAAGTGCTCAGGTTACCATACATATGCTGTGCAGAGAAAGGACACCCAGAGGCGAGCTTATTGGTATCAAAATCAAATCGAGAGAATCGACTAGTGCCTGTTCACAGCTGTAATGGCTAAAGCAAGAAAAAAAGATTAACCTGATATCACAAGCTGTTTGATTAAATATATTAGTTTCCATATATGAATCACCAGACAGTGAATGAGTTACACTACACATTTATGAATCCTGCAGAAATTAATCACTTTTAATTTATTCCCGCTCAGTCACAGCTCTATTAAATGAGTTGTTTAAAAGCAGTCCGCCACATCCATGGCTGGCTCAGCAACTTGTCAGTCAAATACCCTAGATCAGTTTCTATTCAAACAAAGTGTTCAAGCTGAACACTTCACTCTGTTGACTAGTTTATTATCTCACATTTCAGAACATATATAGCCTAAGACTAAGCCAGGTTGACAGTTTGTCTGTGTCCAGGTTTTGATTTAGTCTTACTGATTTTGCATTTTGCATTGCAAGCTGGTGTGTATAAGTGCTGTGTTTTATGAATAACATCTGCCTTGTTTCTCTTCTAACATTAACATAAACATTACATTTCAAAACACTTTTGAGTTATATAAAAAGTTTGCAGAGTTTAAACATTAGGCTTAGTTATGCAGGATCTCAATTGATTTTTCCAGTCATATATAAATATTGTGTCTCCTATATTTTTATTTGTGAAACTAAATGTAAACACAAGCATAGATGTGTTTGGATGTTTTTGATAAGGTGCATCTGTCTTCAATGCCCCTGTTTTTGATTTTTGTTTGTTTTCATCTGTAACCATCCTCTTACGGTCTTCCTCAGAAGATCATGTTTTTTCATGTGTAATAAAACACGATGATGAAAAGCTAGCACTAGTTCAGCATCCTGCTAGTAGCCCCCAGAGGTTGCAGATGTCAGTACAACTGAGCTGATTGCTACCATTTAGCAGTCCATGACCATGTCTTCAGCATGCTGTCATGGAATTTGAGGTTTTTTAACAATGAAGAGATATTTAGGCACAGTTTAAACACAGTTTGTCTACGTTGTTTATGACAAATTTTATAGACAAGAAAACTCAACTTAAATAAACAGAAGAGTTGAATTTGTATTTGTAATTTTCGACCAGATTTGTATCATTTCAATGTGGGAAAAGCTTCAAACTGCATTTAGGAATTCATAGAACATTTGCAGAAAATATAACTGGACAGGTTCTCAGGACTGAGAACTGATAATAGTAATATTATGTTTGTTGGAGTTGAGTCAAGCAAGCCTTACATCACCAAGTGCAATGCAAAGTATGGGATGTAGTGGTGTAAAGCACGCCACCACTGGACTCTCGATCAGTCAAGCTTCTCTGTCTGGCAATCTGCTGGACAAGTCTGGGTTTGGCGGTTGGATACTTGTCTGACTGCATTGTGTTAAGTGTAAAGTTTGGTGGAGGGGGGATTATGGTGTGGGCTTGTTTTTCAGGGGTTGGGCTTGGCCCCTTAGTTCCAGTGACAGGAACTCTTAAAGCAGACCAAGACATTTTGGACAATTTCATGCTCCCAAATTTTTGGGAACAGTTTGGGGATGGCCCCTTTCTGTTCCACCATGACTGTATACCAGTGCACAAAGCAAGATCAATAAAGACATGGATGAGCCAGTTTGGCGTGGAGGAACTTGACTGGCCTGCACAGAGTCCAGACGTCAACACCTTTGGAATGAATTAGAACAGAGACTGAGAGCCAGGCCCTAGGACTCGGTATCAGCAGGACCTTTAGTCCAGTCTGGCTGAAGTATCAAAATTTATTGAATGGATCTCAGTGATTTGAGGTTAGGGTGTCGAGGGATATTAAGGAGATAGAGACCTATTATGTATTGCACATTTTTAGGTCTATAAAAACACGAAGAGCAAGAGCTACAGCTACAGAAACACATTCTTTCTTCTCGTAATATTGTTTTTTAACTTTTTTAAATTGATGCAATCTTTAGAGTATTGCATGCATAGCATGCAGTTAAATGCATTAAATGCAGTCTATTTAAATGCACCACTTCGTTTCCAAAGTCACTGTAGTCGTTTATCAGATGCAACAGCAAAATCTCAAATTCACTTTCATTTTGACTTATCAGACTCCACTATACACAGTTATACCAAATACTTAAACAATTAAGCTGTCACGTTATACATTTCTTAAAAAATCATTTGTTCTGTATTTTTAGGCCTTTTGAAACCTGCCCAAATAACCACAATTGATTGCAAAATGGCCAGGATAAAAAACCACATATCGAATATAGGTCCATACTATTTGACATCTCTAAAATTTATCAGAATAATTCTGCAAAGTTCTTCACAATGTGAAGTCTTTGCTTAAATTAAACTTGAGGTTAAACTAAATCAGCCACTCCCACAACTCTTAAGTGTGACCTAGTTGTAAATTTGCTCCAGCGACTGTGCTGTATTATTATTTAATGTCAGCTGTCACCGTAGACAGTCCTATCTTGGTAGTTTTGGAGGCAGCTAATAATGCATCACTACCACAACACACTGAGGTAAAAGCCACAGTGACATTGTTAACTGGTTTTGTTGATGGGTGTGGAAACAAGACAATTCTAACAATGTCTGCTTTAAAAAACAGTACGAAGTATGAAGAACATTCCATCAGATTGTAAGAGTCTTATGAAGAGCCCTCTGGCAGTGTGGAAGCCCCTGTTGTCATAAAGGAGAAGAGCTCTGCAACACGAGCAGAATAAGGTGGTCAAAACACTTAAAGTTTTGTAAAGAAAGGGTCATGTCTTGATTTACTTAATTTTACCCAGTACAGCCTTTGAAAATAAGCCTGAATTGGACCCTATACTGATCTATAGGAACTGATCAGGACATCGCTGCTGAAGAACATCAACATTTTTCTACAAAGATGACACTGTTTTGCCTTAAGAGTCTCGCAGCCTAGTAAAATATATTCACAGACATCATATCTTACAGTGAGAGGAATATATTCTTTTCACTGGAATATATTCTTTTTAGAATATATTCTGAAAAGAATATATTCCTCTTACAGTGAGAGGAATATATTCTTTTCACTGGCCCATCTGATGTCCATCCGGGGTAGACATAATATATATCACAGAAAATGTTGTCTTTTTGTCAATTCAATTTTTTTCTTCAGTAATCCAATTACACCATGGAGACAAGCAGCTTGTTGCTAAAGCAGTGTGAGTTTTCATGATACGGTTGGACCAAATTGTAAAAAAGTAGGCAATGAAGAAGAAAACAAAGAGGTGTAGATTTTTCAAGCTCCATAATCATACACTTCAGTGTGGTTCTGTCTCAGTTCCTTTTCATGCATTTCAACTAGCATGCAGTGCACAATTAAGGTGCTGTTCCTCAAATGTTTCTTTTGCCTTTGCCAGACATATGTGATCTGACAGAAGGTTGGCTCATTGAAGCTTTAGCATTGCCATTTTTTATTGTCAAATTAAGTTTCCTTTCATCCACACCACTTGTTACTGCAGGCACTGCCCACTTGTAAAAAAAAAAAGTAATGCAACAAACTAATACAGAATGCCACATTTTTTGTCAGTAGCTTTCCGTTTTTTTCTTTTCTCATAGACACCTTAGTATATTACTTTAATGTAGCATTTATAAAAGCTTCAATTTTTAAGCAACATTGAGATATATGGTCCAATAATTTGTTTTTTTTCTGTTAATTTCTCATTTTGTTTAATTTCTGTTGATTTTTACCTGAACCTTACACAGGCGATATTTAGTTTCAGTATAGTTCTGCTGTCACAGTTTGAATTTGAACCCAAGCGCAGACATGAGTCACAAGGATGATGTGACCAGAGAATTAGTGAAAACAATCTTTTTTTTTACAATGATGAGTGTACAAGGTGAAATAAGGGTGCAGGAGTCAAAACACACAAATAACCCAGGGGAGTAAGCTAGGGGAAGTAATACAGCACACAAACTAGAGGTTGGCCAGGTAACTAAAGAGGCTGAACATGAAACACCAACATAAACTAAACTAAACTAAACTGAACTGACAGGAGGCAAAGGGCTAAACACAAGGACATAAGACACAAGCTAAGGATTTACTTTAACACAAAAGTTGGAAGAGCTAGGAGACAGGGCTGGGGAAATACTAAGCACATTGAGTTACACATGAACACACAGGATTATATTATAGGGGGAGAAGCTAGTAGACAGGGTTGGGGAAATGCCAAACACATAGAGCTACACATGGACCACAAGATTATGCTATAGGTGGAGGAGCTGGGACACAGAGCCAGGTGAAAAGCTGATTTCTTCGTCCCTTAATGTCTCCACTTCAGAGCAGTGGTGATTAATGGGTAAATTTCATAGATTGTTGACGATGCCTGGAAACAGTTTGCGTGTATTGTATATTTGTTTATTGGAAAACATCCTAGAAATGCAAGGAAAGACAACTGAGAAATGAAAAAATAGCTTTTGGATGATGTGCAAAATTTCAGTGTTAAAAAAAAGGGAAGCTATTATTTGGTGCAAGAGGGTGGATAAAGAAAGTACTGGCTGTAGCGTAACTACACTTCTTAATGAAAATTTTGCACTCGTTAATGAAGGGGCACCATCTCAGATTACTGAGAAAATTATCATTCGAGATTAAGTCTCAAAGAAACTTTAACTGAATGAAGTAGAACAGTCTCTTAGCTGAAAGTCGTGAATTCTGATTAAATTGACCTCAGTTCCCACACAAAGAAAAACACAGAATCAGGAATTGGTCTAAATGAATATATTTATTAACTAATCTACTAATATACATACATGAGCTATAGCAGTTGAGTCAGAGTGTGTGTATGGTGAATGTGTGATGTCAGATTATCAAACAGAATGACGAGGATGATGGTGAAAGACGGCTAATTAGCCAACGATCTAAAGTTCTGATTTAGATTAACGAATGATACGCTAAAATTAAACCTGTTATCAAGTTATTACAGCATCAACCCAATCAGGAGCAGATAGAGAGGTGGGCTTTGCCTACTTTTGAACAGAGCGGTCTGGTCGGAGCCTCCGTGAGCTGGAACGTGGGTCGGAACCGTTGAGTGACGAGCCTCTGTGGATGCTTTCCGGAGCGTCGTCTCGGTTGCTAGGCAACGTTCTGCCGTTGGAGCCCTCACAGCCGTGTCGTAGATTCTGACGTTGGCACGCAGATGGTGGTCGGTGGTGGTAGGCAGCCGGGCGCGGAGTGCGCTGTCGTCCGGGTTGATGGAGAATAACTTGATTATTAACTGTGGCTCTGTTAGACTTGACGGCGTTTGGTGTTAGCCGCAAAATCTCTAAAAAAATTAAAAACCGTTCTGTTAGAACAGTTTTCGGCTTGAGGAAGAAGCGGTAGTGAAGCAGCTCGGACTTAGATGAGCGTGAGCACAATCTAAATAAAAAGATCAAAAAGATTAACAAAGAGCCACAACAATAAGACGCGCAAAAATTTGACTTAACAACTAGACGAAAACAAAAAGGTAAAAGCGTGGAATATAAGGAAAAATGGTATTTAAGATAGCAAGGAAATTTTGTAAAGAAAGAGCCTAAGAAAAGAAAATGTCAAGAGTGGCGAGAGAGAGCCAGGAACGAAAAGACGGCAAAAAGCCTAAAAAAAAAATAATGGCGAGAGAGCACAGGACAAAGCGGTTTCCACCTTTTATCCTCTGGCTTCTGGTGGGTGTTTATTTTGGGCGTGGATAGCCGTTTCCCGCTAAGACTGGTAATCTGACTCTGTTTCTTTGTCTAAAAGAAGAGCAAATTGCCATCTCAGATTGAGATACAAAAAGTATGTTATGTGCGCAAAAACGATCTATCCATCTCTCACCATGACCCATCGATATGAAACAAAAGATTGGTAACAACATATACATCATAAGACGATCGATTATACCAGAAAGGGAATGAACATAAAAACCATTATATGTTAATATGCAATTGTATATATATATATCACGTCCATCTTATCACTGGTGAATATAACACATTGGATGAAATGTAGTAGCAAAATATGTCAGATTTCCCCCACTATCACTTTTAATTCATGACAACATATTACTACAATCGGTTGCTTTAATGTCGGCACTCCCGTGCATCTGACGTCGCTAGATGGCACTGTGGGTCCATCTTAGAACTGTGAATAATTTTGCAAATCCTTATCTTCGTTCTCATATTACTTAGAAATGCGATTTTTGGACAGTTGATATAGGACATCATGTTGAGGCTGATGCAGGTACAAACACATGAGAGAAATAAACAGAACAATAGTTATTTAGTCTGTGCCTGTATGAATGGATGAAAGTAAGACACAGTTCCAGGTGTCCCTCTGGTATGTGGTCGCGATTTATGGCCTCTCCTTATCAGTTAGGAGTGGAAGAGTTTTAAATGAGTCCATGGGGGAGATGCAGGAAAAACATTCACCAAATCAGTGTGATTTGCAGCCAGTCCCTTTGAAGTTGATCCTTCTTGAAGATGGTTGTGGTTCACGAGCCTGGATAGTGTTCAATGTGGCAGTTTAATGGTCAGAGTAGACGCAAAGTCTACTCAAATGTTTTGTTTTTACCTCTCACGTAGCATTCCAGAGAGAGAGGGAAGGCTGTGTCCGCTACATATCCCCCACTCGGCTCGATGATTGCCTTCCGGGAACTTCGGGCCGTCAGGTTGAGGACATCAGAGGTGATCAGGAACAAAGAGACACAACAGTTGCTGCTCTGATCTGGGTTGATGTATGCTAGTTCAAGAATTGCAGGGGCATGGAATACATTGCTCCCTTCCAATTCAGTTTTTTCTCAATTACCTCAAGGGTTCTAGAGGTACGGTCCTGACCTTGTTTGTTGCGCCTGAAGATTTTGTTTATTTCCTCGTTTTTGTTTGTTTCACCCCCACTTTGTTTTGTATTCCCCGTCGGTTGGACAACGATGTAGTGCTACACCTTGTCCCCCACTTGGAGTTTGTCTTGTTGATTGGTTTTTTATTTCTTTATCTACTCTACCCTTTGTTATCTGCACTGTTGTATGTTCGTGGTTTCCTATGTTTCGTTGGGTCTGGAGTACGGTTGTCCCCGACGAGTCCCCTAGGGGTTTTGTGTGGTTTGATCTTGCGTTTGTCTAGCAAATCCTTTCAGGGCTAGTCCCCGTAGCTGCTGACTGGATAAGGTGCGGGGGCATGCGGAAACCCCTAAGTGATGACTGGTGTTGGGATGGAGGTTCTGAATGAAGAGAGTTTTGAAGTTCAAGTCCTCCTCCATCCCAGGTTCATTCCGGGAACCAAAGTAAGCTTGACGAAGTCGATGGTAATATTGTTGGGGGGACTCCTGTCGTCCCTGTTTGATTACCAGGGCAGCGGTCAACCCAGTCTGCGATATGTAATCAGTAAATTCCTGTTCTAGGGCCTGACACAGTAGATCGTAGTCATTTCTAATGTAGTCAGGTTAGCGTTCAATGAAGCTGCTGACATCACGACTTGATGTCACTTTGATTAAGTAGGTTTTGTCGTCTACTGAAGCGTTTGGAAACTTTCTCAAGTAGAAGTTGATGTCTTTCAAGTAGGTGTATGTGTCGTGAGAACCGGCAAGGCCTGGTTCAAAGCGAGATATGTCGCGAGCAATCTTGTCTAGATCCCGATCGGTGGGGCCTTGAGGCAGGAAGCTGCCTGAGGGTAAGTAGGATCGAAGAGCAGATGCTGTTTTGGCTTGGTCAAGCTGTGCCTTACTGTCTCGGAAGCGTGGAACCGTTTCCAGTGTAGGCAAAAGAGAGGTGGATAAAAGCGGCCTCCTTCGAACATCACGAGGAGATGAGGTGTTTCTCCTGTTTTCAATGACATCATCATCGAGGCGTGTTTGTTTATGGTGGGTTATCTCCAGGGAATATCTCAATTCCCTCTCGACATCAGCTAATTCTTCCTCTTTGATTTTGTGTAATTGTTGTAAACTTGTGAGTTTATCTTTATTATCTTCTAGTTGTTTTTCTAGGTCTTCTTTCCGCTTTTGGTCAATGTCTTTGCGTTTAGCATAGACTTTGACTTGAGCTTTTAAGTCTTTGATTTCATTCACTGCTCTGTTGAGTAGGACTTTAGTTTCAGCAAAGCCTTCATTGGATTCTTTTAATTCTGCTTCGGTAGTTATCAACTCTTCTCGTTGTTCAGAGAGAATTTGTTTTAAACTGTCAATTTTTTTGTTTTTCTAGCTGACGTGTTTCTTCATCGTCAGGCTCTGTGTCCCTGACCTTGGGCTGAGTACTCAATTGGGCTTCCAGATCGTCAAGACGTGTCTGGGATTCGATTAACAGTTGTTGATCTCGATCATGTTCTTGTTGACCTGTTCGAACGTCTTTTCTTAAAAGGTCAACTTCTTGTGAGCGAGATTTTAGTGTACTGGTTGTCTGTTCTAAAAGTTTGTATGAATGTTTAAGCTGTGCAGACATTACTGCAGCCATGCTTCCTAACATTTTAGCTAGGGGTTCGTCTTTGAGTGGTTTTGCAAGGGCATCATCGATGAGCCCTGACATGATTGTTTCAAGGTCAGAAGGATCTGCTTGGTGAACACGGTTTGCAAAGCCAGGTATCAGGTCTTCAGTCATGTCCACTAGCGCAACTTCTAGGTTTTCAAGGGTGTCACTGTGGCTGGATATTTCAAGAGCCATCTTTGATGACGATGGTTAAGAAAAATTGACACCAACAAACAACTTTTGACTATGAGGTAGGCCTGTTTGAGCAACGAGCTTGATTACTAATTACTTTGAAAAGAGTAACAAAAGAAAACAGCAACGACAGGAAGTGCAGTAGATTTGCATGCAGTTTAGTGGTTTTGAACTATTTTCAAGTGATTCTGTACACTGCTGTGGTTTTTGCGTGTTTAGTGTTTGATTATTTGTTTAAGTGTTGCGAGCAAACACTCTTGGTGTACTTATTTGATTTGGTTATTCTTTGTTGATGAAGAGAAAGTTAAGCCTTGAGATTTGTTAAAGAGGAGATAGGCTGGTAAATGTAGTGTAAAATGAAATGAAAATCAAATTAAAAACCTTGCAGTGTACGTTAAATATTCCCTTTAAAGATGTTCAACTGATTAGTTGATACAGTTAAAGTAAGACAACTCAAACTGACTTGTGTTACAGTAATGAGTTATTATCATATTAGGTTCTGAATTCAGAAGCTGAGTCTGAAATTTCAAAGAGTGAGTGTGATTTTATTATTCAAACATGGATTAATGTGAGTGGAATTTATTGTGTAAATGATTACTGACAGTGGTTTATCACAACAGGTCATTTACATTTTACAAAATCACCATGCTTTACTTTATCATGCGTGTGTTAGTCATTTTCTGCGACATGCATCAGTTGCTGTAAGAAGATTTTCAAAGTATTTCACATCAAGCTCAACAGCTCAAAGCAACCACCAGATGGAGCCAAACTTGTTTCTGCTCTAAGTGTAGTAGGAGGGGTTGGGTGTATGACGTCGGCACGTCAAGCGTAAGCACCGCCCCCTGATAGACCCGCAGGTCTGAAGTTGGATCAATTCACACTCTCTGGGGATACAGAGGTGATTACTGAAGCGCTGCTAACTTAGTTAGCTTGGGATTTTCTCAGACAACGGCAAGGCGCGGCGGCCTTAGCCAAAGGAGCACACAGGACATCTGTGTGAATTTAACAAGTATAAAGCACTATGGCTTACAAATGGTTAACAAGCATTTAATTTTTTTCACTCTTCACCGGACAGCAGGGACTTCCCACTTCCAATAAGAACGTGTGTTGAACTAAGTACACACAAGCACAAGCGCTGCTAATCTAGTTAGCTCGGCGCGGCGGCCTTAGCCAAAGGAGTACACAGGACGTCTGTGTGAATTTAACAAGTATAAAGCACTGCAGGCTCACAACTGGTTAACAAGCATTTAAATCGCTCCACTCTTCACCGGACAGCAGGGACTTCCCACTTCCAATAAGAACGTGTGTTGAAATAAGTACACACAAGCACAAGCGCTGCTAATCTAGTTAGCTCGGCGCGGCGGCCTTAGCCAAAGGAGTACACAGGACGTCTGTGTGAATTTAACAATTATAAAGCACTGCAGGCTTACAAATGGTTAACAAGTATTTAAATCGCTTTACTCTTCACCGGACAGCAGGGACTTCCCACTTCCGATAGAAACGTGTGTTGAACTAAGTAAACACAAGCACAAGATACCTCGACTGACGTAGCAGTTGTCAACTTATTAGGTAGCTAATCTAACAGTTAACACCGAGGGTCTGAATATGCTAAAGCTTTCTGGAACTTCGCAGCAAAACCCAACAATATTCAGGACGAGATCTCTGCTCTGGCCCTGCGCAGCAGCAGGGACTCGTCAGACAGGCCTTTTACAGAAAGCGCACGGCGGCGCGATGTAAACAAATAACTGGTACCAAGAAAAGAAGCTATGAACCTCCGGGGATACCCGCTGTACGGTTCACACAATTAAAAGTTCAGTTACAGTTCTGGGGCTCGCAGCAACTGTAATCAATTGCATAGTGTATATCGGCATTCCTGGCTCAGCGCAGCGAAGTTTGACACTGTTTTAGGTTGTGTTAGGCGTACGGCGACGCCTTGAAGTTTACGTAGCACGGAGCTAACTGCACCGCAGCTTCACTATAGTGCTATTTTGCCGTCACACGGCTGGAAGATTTATTTACAGTAACGTTGCAGTTAATCGCAGACGTATTGTAACAACGTGCGTCCACGAAGTTATAAGGTCTGGGTCATAACTAAGTCTTAAGGCTCAGATTGAAATTTATGCGCAAAGTTTACGTTTAGAAAAAGAAATGTCAGTGCTCACACACATCAAAACAAGCTGAATCGATGGACAGGAAGCTCCTGCTTGCTTTAGCTCACTGGATTTATTTAGCAGAAATTGTATTTCTTTGTGGGGAACATTGGTTTAAAATCGCCTCGCACGGCCGCACCAAAATATGTAGCGTAACTACACTTCTTAATGAAAATTTTGCACTCGTTAATGAAGGGGCACCATCTCAGATTACTGAGAAAATTATCATTCGAGATTAAGTCTCAAAGAAACTTTAACTGAATGAAGTAGAACAGTCTCTTAGCTGAAAGTCGTGAATTCTGATTAAATTGACCTCAGTTCCCACACAAAGAAAAACACAGAATCAGGAATTGGTCTAAATGAATATATTTATTAACTAATCTACTAATATACATACATGAGCTATAGCAGTTGAGTCAGAGTGTGTGTATTGTGAATGTGTGATGTCAGATTATCAAACAAAATGACGAGGATGATGGTGAAAGAAGGGTAATTAGCCACCGATCTAAAGTTCTGATTTAGATTAACGAATGATACGCTAAAATTAAACCTGTTATCAAGTTATTACAGCATCAACCCAATCAGGAGCAGATAGAGAGGTGGGCTTTGCCTACTTTTGAACAGAGCGGTCTGGTCGGAGCCTCCGTGAGCTGGAACGTGGGTCGGAACCCTTGAGTGACGAGCCTCTGTGGATGCTTTCCGGAGCGTCGTCTCGGTTGCTAGGCAACGTTCTGCCGTTGGAGCCCTCACAGCCGTGTAGTAGATTCTGACGTCGGCACGCAGATGGTGGTCGGTGGTGGTAGGCAGCCGGGCGCGGAGTGCGCTGTCGTCCGGGTTGATGGAGAATAACTTGATTATTAACTGTGGCTCTGTTAGACTTGACGGCGTTTGGTGTTAGCCGCAAAATCTCTAAAAAAATTAAAAACCGTTCTGTTAGAACAGTTTTCGGCTTGAGGAAGAAGCGGTAGTGAAGCAGCTCGGACTTAGATGAGCGTGAGCACAATCTAAATAAAAAAGGTCTAAAAAGATTAACAAAGAGCCACAACAATAAGACGCGCAAAAATTTGACTTAACAACTAGACGAAAACGAAAAGGTAAAAGCGCGGAATATAAGGAAGGATGGTAATGAGGATATAGCAAGGAAATTTTGTAACGAAAAGAGCCTAAGAAAAGAAAATGGCTAGAGCCTAGAAAGAAAGTGGCGAGAGAGAGCCAGGAACGGAAGACGGCAAAAGCACAGGACAAAGCGGTTTTCCACTTTTTATCCTCTGGCTTCTGGTGGGTGTTTATTTTGGGCGTGGATAGCCGTTTCCCGCTAAGACTGGTAATCTGACTCTGTTTCTTTGTCTAAAAGAAGAGCAAATTGCCATCTCAGATTGAGATACAAAAAGTATGTTATGTGCGCAAAAACGGTCTATCCATCTCTCACCATGACCCATCGATATGAAACAAAAGATTGGTAACAACATATACATCATAAGACGATCGATTATACCAGAAAGGGAATGAACATAAAAACCATTATATGTTAATATGCAATTGTATATATATATCACGTCCATCTTATCACTGGTGAATATAACACATTGGATGAAATGTAGTAGCAAAATATGTCAGATTTCCCCCACTATCACTTTTAATTCATGACAACATATCACTACAATTGGTTGTTTTAATGTCGGCACTCCCGTGCATCTGACGTCGCTAGATGGCACTGTGGGTCCATCTTAGAACTGTGAATAATTTTGCAAATCCTTATCTTCGTTCTCATATTACTTAGAAATGCGATTTTTGGACAGTTGATATAGGACATCATGTTGAGGCTGATGCAGGTACAAACACATGAAACAAATAAACAGAACAATAGTTATTTAGTCCGTTCCTGTATGAATGGATGAAAGTAAGACACAGTTCCAGGTGTTCCTCTGGTATGTGGTCGCGATTTATGGCCTCTCCTTATCAGTTAGGAGTGGAAGAGTTTTAAATGAGTCCATGGGGGAGATGCAGGAAAAACATTCACCAAATCAGTGTGATTTGCAGCCAGTCCCTTTGAAGTTGAGTGTCAAATGGTGATCCTTCTTGAAGATGGTTGGCTTCACAGGCCTGTATAGTGTTCAATGTGGCAGTTTAATGGTCAAAGTAGACGCAAAGTCTACTCAACTGTTGTTTTTACCTCTCACGTAGCATTCCAGAGAGAGAGGGAGAAGTCTATGTCCGCTACATATCCCCCACTCGGCTCGATGATTGCCTTCCGGGAACTTCGGGCCGTCAGGTTGAGGACATCAGAGGTGATCAGGAACAAAGAGACACAACAGTTGCTGCTCTGATCTGGGTTGATGTATGCTAGTACTAAATACGATATCTTAACACTTTTGCTAGGTTGTCCTAGTGGCATTTTAAAGGATAGTCCTACGTTAATACTTAAAGACTGACGTGGTTCTAGTCTGATAAAGAAAAATAAAATAAAGTAAACAGAGATATATAAACTTAGAGGAAGAAAAATGATTAACATTATATACAGACTCTTGAACAGGGAGTCTTTACAAGAGTCGTTTGGTTATGGTTGATTGGTCATTTAGCCGTATGCGAGTTCAAGAATTGCAGGGGCATGGAATACATTGCTCCCTTCCAATTCAGTTTTTTCTCAATTACCTCAAGGGTTCTAGAGGTACGGTCCTGACCTTGTTTGTTGCGCCTGAAGATTTTGTTTATTTTCTCGTTTTTGTTTGTTTCACCCCCACTTTGTTTTGTATTCCCCGTCGGTTGGACAACGATGTAGTGCCACACCTTGTCCCCCACTTGGAGTTTGTTTTGTTGATTAGTTTTTTATTTCTTTATCTACTCTACCCTTTGTTATCTGCACTGCTGTGTTTGTGGTTTTCTATGTTTCGTTGGGTCTGGGGTACGGTTGTCCCCGACGAGTCCCCTAGGGGTTTTGTGTGGTTTGATCTGGTTTCTTCTGTTTTTGTTTTTCTTTCTTCATTTCTTGAAGTAGCTGCTTAATGGCTTCTAAGTCTTTTTCACTTATAGAAGGTGTTTTGGACTTATTTGTATCGCTGTCATTGTTCTGTCGAGGTCTGTTTCTTCCTTCTCTACTTCGCGAATCGTTGTTATGGGAATTATGACGACTCTTGTCCCTGTCTACACGGTTTGAGTGTCCTCCCCAAGAGTGACGTGAGGGCCCTGTCTGGTGAGAGTTTGAGGGGTATCGGCTAGGCTCAAATTTTCTGTGGTTCTGGTTCTTACCAGTCCAAGATAAGGAGCCATGAACCCGATCAGTTCTTTGGGCTGAGGGGTGACTTGGTGTTGTTCTTGGCTGAGCAGCCTGAGATGAGTGGGTGGTTGAGCCACGAGGCTGGCCACCTGAAGCTCCCTTGAGCTCCAAGGGTAATGATTTGGTGTCGAGACTCAAAATTGTTTTTGGCTCTGATGATCGGTTTTGCCTCTGCTTTTGTCTAGCAAATCCTCTCAGGGCTAGTTCCTGCAGCTGCTGACTGGTTAAGGTGCGGGGACATGCGGAAATCCCTAAGTGATAACTGGTGGTGGGATGGAGATTGTGAATGAAAAGAGTTTTGAAGTTCAAGTCTTCCTCCATCCCAGGTTCATTCTGGGAACCAAAGTAAACTTGACGAAGTCGGTGGTAATATTGTTGGGGAGACTCCTGTCGTCCCTGCTTGATCACCAGCGCAGCGATCAACCCAGTCTGCGATATGTAATCAGTAAATTCCTCTTTGATTTCATGTGATTGTTGTAAACTTGTGAGTTTATCTTTATTATCTTCTAGTTGTTTTCCTAGGTCTTCTATCTGCTTTGGGTCGGTTTCTCTGTGTTTAGCATAGATTTTGACTTGAGCTTTTAGGTCTTTGATCTCATCCACTGCTCTGTTAAGTAGGTCTTTGGCTTCGGTAAAGCCCTTATTGGATTCTTTTAATTTTGCTTCTGTAGTTACCAATTCTTTTCGTTGTCCAGAGAGAATTTGTTCTAACCTGTCAATTTTTCTTTTTAGCTGATGTGTTTCTTCATCGTCGGGCTCTGTGTCCCTGCCCTTGAGCTGATCATTCAGTTGGGCTTCAGGGTCATCCAGACGTGTCTGGGATTTGATTAACAGTTGTTGATCTTGATCATGTTGTTGTTGACCTGCTCGAACTTCTTTTCTTAAAAGGTCAACTTCTTGTGAGCGAGATTTTAGTGTACTGGTTGTCTGTTCTAAAAGTTTGTATGCATGTTTAAGCTGTGCAGACATTACTGCAGCCATGCTTCCTAACATTTTAGCTAGGGGTTCGTCTTTAAGTGGTTTTGCAAGGGCATCATCGATGAGCCCTGCCATGATTGTTTCAAGGTCAGAAGGATCTGCTTGGTAAACACGGTTTGTAAAGTCAGGTATCAGGTCTTCAGTCATGTCCACTAGCGCGACTTCTAGGTTTTCAAGGGTGTCACTGTGGCTGGATATTTCAAGAGCCATCTTTGACGACGATGGTTAAGAAAAATTGACAACAACAAACAACTTTTGACTACGAGGTAGGCCTGTTTGAGCAACGAGCTTGATTACTTATTACTTTGAAAAGAGTAACAAAAGAAAACAGCAACGACAGGAAGTGCAGTAGATTTGCATGCAGTTTAGTGGTTTTGGACTATTTTCCAGTGATTCTGTACACTGCTGTGGTTTGTGCATTTTTAGTGTTTGATTATTTGTTTAAGTGTTGCGAGCCAACACTCTTGGTGTAATTATTTGATTTGGTTATTCTTTGTTGATGAAGAGAAAGTTAAACCTTGAAATTTGTTAAAGAGGAGATAGGCTGGTAGATGTGGCGTAAAATCAAGTGAAAATCAAATTAAAAAAAAAAAAACTTTGCAGTGTACGTTAAATATTTCCTTTAAAGATGTTCAACTGATTAGTTGATACAGTTAAAGTAAGACAACTCAAACTGACTTGTGTTACAGTAATGAGTTATTATCATATTAGGTTCTGAATTCAGAAGCTGAGTCTGAAATTTCAAAGAGTGAGTGATTTTATTATTCAAACATGGATTAATGTGAGTGGAATTGATTGTGTAAATGATTACTGACAGTGGTTTATCACAACAGGTCATTTACATTTTACAAAATCACCATGCTTTACTTTATCATGCGTGTGTTAGTCATTTTCTGCGACATGCATCAGTTGCTGTAAGAAGATTTTCAAAGTATTTCACATCAAGCTCAATTGCTCAAAGCAGCCACCAGATGGAGCCAAACTTGTTTCTGCTCTAAGTGTAGGAGGAGGGGTTGGGTGTATGACGTCGGCACGTCAAGCGTAAGCACCGCCCCCTGATAGACCCGCAGGTCTGACGTTGGATCGATTCACACTCTGTGGGGACACAGAGGTGGTTACTGCAGCGCTGCTAACTTGGTTAGCTTGGAATTTTCTCAGACAACGGCAAGGCGCGGCGGCCTTAGCCAAAGGAGTACACAGGACATCTGTGTGAATTTAACAAGTATAAAGCACTATGGCTTACAAATGGTTAACAAGCATTTAACTTTTGTTCACTCTTCACCGGACAGCAGGGACTTCCCACTTCCAATAAGAACGTGTGTTGAACTAAGTACACACAAGCACAAGCGCTTCTAATCTAGTTAGCTCGGGATTTTCTCAGATAACGGCAATGCGCGGCGGCCTTAGCCAAAGGAGCACACAGGACGTCTGTGTGAATTTAACAATTATAAAGCACTGCAGGCTTACAAATGGTTAACAAGCATTTAAGTCGCTCCACTCTTCACCGGACAGCAGGGACTTCCCACTTCCAATAAAAACGTGTGTTGAACTAAGTACACACAAGCACAAGCGCTGCTAATCTAGTTAGCTCGGCGCGGCGGCCTTAGCCAAAGGAGTACACAGGACGTCTGTGTGAATTTAACAAGGGTAAAGCACTGCAGGCTTACAACTGGTTAACAAGCATTTAAATCGCTCCAATCTTCACCGGACAGCAGGGACTTCCCACTTCCAATAGAAACGTGTGTTGAACTAAGTAAACACAAGCACAAGATACCTCGACTGACGTAGCAGTTGTCAACTTATTAGGTAGCTAATCTAACAGTTAACACCGAGGGTCTGAATATGCTAAAGCCTTCTGGAACTTCGCAGCAAAACCCAACAATATTCAGGACGAGATCTCTGCTCTGGCCCTGCGCAGCAGCAGGGACTCGTCAGACAGGCCTTTTACAGAAAGCGCACGGCGGCGCGATGTAAACAAATAACTGGTACCAAGAAAAAGATATGAACCTCCGGGGATACCCGCTGTACGGTTCACACAATTAAAAGCTCAGTTACAGTTCTGGGGGCTCGCAGCAACTGTAATCAATTGCATAGTGTATATCGGCATTCCTGGCTCAGCGCAGCGAAGTTTGACACTGTTTTAGGTTCTGTTAGGCGTACGGCGACGCCTTGAAGTTTACGTAGCACGGAGCTAACTGCACTGCAGCTTCACTAGTGCTATTCTGCCGTCACACGGCTGGAAGATTTATTTACAGTAACGTTGCAGTTAATCGCAGACGTATGGTAACAACGTGCGTCCACGAAGTTATAAGGTCTGGGTCATAACTAAGTCTTAAGGCTCAGATTGAAATTTATGCGCAAAGTTTACGTTTAGAAAAAGAAATGTCAGTGCTCACACACATCAAACAAGCTGAATCGATGGACAGAAAGCTCCTGCTTGCTTTAGCTCACTGGATTTATTTAGCAGAAATTGTATTTCTTTGTGGGGAACATTGGTTTAAAATCGCCTCGCACGGCGGAACCAAAATATGTAGCGTAACTACACTTTTAATGAAAATTTGCACTCGTTAATGAAGGGGCACCATCTCAGATTACTGAGAAAATCATCATTCTAGATTAAGTCTCAAAGAAACTTTAATTGAATGAAGTAGAACAGTCTCTTAGCTGAAAGTCGTGAATTCTGATTAAATTGACCTCAGTTCCCACACAAAGAAAAACACAGAATCAGGAATTGGTCTAAATGAATATATTTGTTAACTAATCTACTAATATACATACATGAGCTATAGCAGTTGAGTCAGAGTGTGTGTATGGTGAATGTGTGATGTCAGATTATCAAACAGAATGACGAGGATGATGGTGAAAGACGGCTAATTAGCCAACGATCTAAAGTTCTGATTTAGATTAACGAATGATACGCTAAAATTAAACCTGTTATCAAGTTATTACAGCATCAACCCAATCAGGAGCAGATAGAGAGGTGGGCTTTGCCTACTTTTGAACAGAGCGGTCTGGTCGGAGCCTCCGTGAGCTGGAACGTGGGTCGGAACCGTTGAGTGACGAGCCTCTGTGGATGCTTTCCGGAGCGTCGTCTCGGTTGCTAGGCAACGTTCTGCCGTTGGAGCCCTCACAGCCGTGTCGTAGATTCTGACGTTGGCACGCAGATGGTGGTCGGTGGTGGTAGGCAGCCGGGCGCGGAGTGCGCTGTCGTCCGGGTTGATGGAGAATAACTTGATTATTAACTGTGGCTCTGTTAGACTTGACGGCGTTTGGTGTTAGCCGCAAAATCTCTAAAAAAATTAAAAACTGTTCTGTTAGAACAGTTTTCGGCTTGAAGAAGAAGCGGTAGTGAAGCAGCTCGGACTTAGATGAGCGTGAGCACAATCTAAATAAAAAGATCTAAAAGATTAACAAAGAGCCACAACAATTAGACGCGCAAAAATTTGACTTAACAACTAGACGAAAACGAAAAGGTAAAAGCGCGGAATATAAGGAAGGATGGTAATGAGGATATAGCAAGGAAATTTTGTAACGAAAAGAGCCTAAGAAAAGAAAATGGCTAGAGCCTAAAAAGAAAGTGGCGAGAGAGAGCCAGGAACGGAAGACGGCAAAAGCACAGGACAAAGCGGTTTTCCACTTTTTATCCTCTGGCTTCTGGTGGGTGTTTATTTTGGGCGTGGATAGCCGTTTCCCGCTAAGACTGGTAATCTGACTCTGTTTCTTTGTCTAAAAGAAGAGCAAATTGCCATCTCAGATTGAGATACAAAAAGTATGTTATGTGCGCAAAAACGGTCTATCCATCTCTCACCATGACCCATCGATATGAAACAAAAGATTGGTAACAACATATACATCATAAGACGATCGATTATACCAGAAAGGGAATGAACATAAAAACCATTATATGTTAATATGCAATTGTATATATATATATCACGTCCATCTTATCACTGGTGAATATAACACATTGGATGAAATGTAGTAGCAAAATATGTCAGATTTCCCCCACTATCACTTTTAATTCATGACAACATATCACTACAATTGGTTGTTTTAATGTCGGCACTCCCGTGCATCTGACGTCGCTAGATGGCACTGTGGGTCCATCTTAGAACTGTGAATAATTTTGCAAATCCTTATCTTCGTTCTCATATTACTTAGAAATGCGATTTTTGGACAGTTGATATAGGACATCATGTTGAGGCTGATGCAGGTACAAACACATGAAACAAATAAACAGAACAATAGTTATTTAGTCCGTTCCTGTATGAATGGATGAAAGTAAGACACAGTTCCAGGTGTTCCTCTGGTATGTGGTCGCGATTTATGGCCTCTCCTTATCAGTTAGGAGTGGAAGAGTTTTAAATGAGTCCATGGGGGAGATGCAGGAAAAACATTCACCAAATCAGTGTGATTTGCAGCCAGTCCCTTTGAAGTTGAGTGTCAAATGGTGATCCTTCTTGAAGATGGTTGGCTTCACAGGCCTGTATAGTGTTCAATGTGGCAGTTTAATGGTCAAAGTAGACGCAAAGTCTACTCAACTGTTGTTTTTACCTCTCACGTAGCATTCCAGAGAGAGAGGGAGAAGTCTATGTCCGCTACAGGGTGGACTGAAGCTCCTTGGCGGAGGTATGAGCTCTCTGAGGGCTTTTCTAGTTGTATCTTTGTATTTGAGTCGGTTTGTGTGTCTTAGTAGTCACTCTGTGTATTATTTTAGTGGATGTTGTTTATTTATGTGTCTTCGTAGTAGATTTGTGTATCATTGTAGTCAATTTGTGTATATTTATAGTTGGTTTATGTATTATTTTGGTCAAAGGAGTTCATTTGCGAGGCTTTGTAGTTGATTCGTGTATCTTTGTATGGGTTTTGCACAGTATTGTAGTCAATGTATTTTATTTAACTGTCTTTGTAGCTGATTTGGGTACTATTGAAGTTGATTTGCTTGTCTTTGTAGTTGCTTTATGTATCATTGTAGTCTATGGAGTTCATTTGGGGTCTTTGTAGTTGATTTGTGTCTTTGTCATTAATTTGCGCCTGTTTTAAGTCGGTTTGTGTGTCTTTGTAATCGATATCAGCCTCTGTGGCCATTTTCTGCACCTACTTTGAATCAGAATTCCTTTTGGGATTTTGTGCTCTTTGAAGCCATTTTGCGTCTCTATGTCTAACAACCTTACAAGTACATATTAATACATGATTTGACTTTGTGATAAAAGAAAATACTTTTACTGAAATGTTCAATGTCAAAATATTTGCAGCCAAACAGTTGCACTTATTAACATGTTGTCGTTACCTTTGTAGAATCTGAATACAATCTAATACTATTTTTTTCAAATAATATTGGCCTCCACAGATTAGTTGTATATAAACTTCAATATTTAGGAATTGGAACAGTCCATTGGTACTGCATACAGTTAACCCAACTTTCTGTAACCAGCGAGGACAAACCTACTTTTTCATACAATACATCATCCTGCTGCCCCAAATACTGTCCAGAGCACCGATGTGAATTCATCAGCAGACAAACAAAATGCACCGTTTCTTCCTGTTAGAAAAAGACGACTGTATGTTTTCGTCTCGGTAGTTTTTCTTCCTCACCTACTGTGCAGCCTGTTCAGTCTGTTCTCCTCCTGCTTCTGTTTTTGGGAGGTCAGTCTGCCGAGGAGACAGAAAGAAAGTCATCAATTCTATACAAACCCATCCTTACAGAAAGCTGCATTTCTCCCAAAACAAATGTGCAGCTAATAACATGAATAATGCCTGCAGCCCATTCAGGTGTTTCAGTAGGACTCTCTAACAGGTCAGTCCGGCCATGAGTTCCATCTTCTGACCACGTTATAAGTATTTGCTGATTTTAAAATCGTATAGTAGTTTGTTCTTTAAGATTTAAATGGTGCTTTATGATCTTAACCTTTAGATTTAGGGTTTGTTCACACTTCCTCTTGGTCTGGACCAAAGCAGAAATTGTAGATATTAGTCCTGGTTTGCTGAACATTCGCACTGGCATTTTTTAACATAAGTCATGTAGGTCATTACCAGATTGGACGGCTTTTATACTTACCAAACTTCCAAAACAGTGCCGTCTGCTGGGCACATATTCTCAGAGGATTTGCTTTGATCTGAACCAAAACTGCCAAAAGATCTCACCTGACTTGACCATTAACGATCTGTTGCACCATTTGTTTTGGGAGAACTTCAGCTTTATTTCTGTAAAATAACTCCAGAAATCTTTCTGGTCATCAGCTGAAAACAAGCTACATGAAAGCAAAGATGAAGCGAAGCTGAAAGAAGCAGCCATGTTAATATGAGTTGGAGATGCTTTTTCGTTCACTAGCAGCATTAAATCCTGCAACAAGAGACATTTGTACATCACTAAGGACTTATTTCTACACTAATCTTTAGTTTTCTTGTTACTAAACCTTTCGTATACTCGTCCATACATCAAGAAAACACAGCTAGCAAAGAGTTTGAGTCAACACCATCACTGTGAAATTGATCCAAACTAAAGTAATACAGCAAGGAAAGTCAACTGACAAATATATCTTTTTAGAATAAAGAAAGGTGTCATCAGCATAGCGGCAAACGTTTCATGTGTCATGCATTCTTCTCCTGTACAGTTTGTTAGTTTTGTTAATCCCTAAGTGGAAACTTTCATCACATATTTTTGCTCATGCTTTAAGACCTGTACGTCAAGATAAGACTTTTTTCCAGTTAAGATATAATGTACTGCGATTACTACAAGGAAACTACTACTGCTGTTGCTGCTCTTTCTTCTGCTGCCGCCAGTGGTAGTAGTTTTACTACTAGTTCCTGGCTGCACTGTGGGGCACTTTTTGCATTACTCTGTGGTTGTTTTGTCTCTTTGGAGATGTTCTGATCCAGTCGTCTAGCCCAGTGGTTCTCAACTGGTCCAGCCTCAGGACCCACTATGTCTCTAATAATAACAGTCGCGACCCAGATTTTTGAAGTTTGCTGTTCCTGTTAACAAACTAAGGTTTATTTTGGTGTAGTCTCAACGCATTTTGATACAATTTAGGGAAAAATTTGGCTTATTTTTTTTGCTAATTTTGGTACATTTGGACACTTTTGCCAAGTTTTGGGCATATTTTGTCCCATTTTGACAGATTCTGAGCACATTTTCATATATTTTTGGGACGTTTTAGCATAATTTTCTCCAATGAGCTGTCAGAGCCAAATCTAGAGGTTAATAGTGGACAACTACTGGTGTCACCACCACTAAATATCCTACTATTGAAAGCAAACTGTGTCATAAGAAACACATCCTTTAAAATAAAAGACTTCACACCACTACTTTTCTGGGCGGGCATTCTTCTGCGACCCTCCAAAAATGGCTTCGCGACCCACTTTTGGGTACCAACCCACCTGTTGAGAACCACTGGTCTAGCCATCACAGTTGCTTAAATTCCTTCAGATTCATACGCCGCACACTTTTCCTGTTTCCAACACATTAACGTCAAGAACTGCCTGCCTGATGTATCCCACCGGCTGACAGGAGCCGTGATGACAACATAACGTTATTCACTTCACCTTCAGTGGTTTTAATGTTGTGGCCGATTGATTCTGTTCACCTGCCTCACTGAGTTTGAAAAAATTAGCATCTTTGGAGGATTAACAATAGAAAGACTGAGGCTGCAGTCAGAGTTTGATGCTTTGCCAAGCAGCCCATACATATCTGGGACTGGTTTCAGACTCTAACTAAATTTTATCTGAGAAAAAAACATAATTTACTGGACTATTTGAAAAGACTTTCAGCAAATTACAGTTATTTCTGAATGCCACAGCCAGGATTTTGACTAAAATAAATTAACAGTGATCAGTATTCATGATATTGTCTCCTTAGTCTGGAGCCTAGTGAGGCGGATTGAGTCCAGATGTGAGTTCTGCTGGACTTTATAATCAGAAATGTTAGATTTGTGAAGCCGTGAGTCCTGAATGCTGTTAAAGTCATATTATCAGGCAGCGAGCATCATGCCATGCCCCCCTCCCATCCTCAACCAATCAGGCACCTCCTCAGCCACTGGTCCCGCCTCCTCCTGTTTCCAGCCAATCACCAGAGATTTGAGACAAAAAATAAAAGTTATAAACACAAGACAAAATAAAATAATAAGAAATAATTAAAGAATAAGTGTATTTTGTTTTTCATGCCTGATGTAGAATATTTAGTCATGATTATTGAATATGTTCTTGTTTTTTTAATTGTGAAATATTTAGATTGCACTTGGACAATGTACAAAATAAAATTAAAGGAGAAATGTTTTTTTTCCAAAAATTTTTATGTGCAGGGGAGAAAATAAAAATTGGCCAATTAAACAATATTTTATGAACAAAATAAATGTGTTAAAATACTATAAATGAATAAATTCAATATTTTTCCTCTGTTTTCAGACTTTACTTTGTTATAAATAACAGCGACTTCCATTGTAAAATAGAAAGATAAATTTTGAACCTCCAGTAGTGTAATAAAACACGTCCAGTCTAAAACTATATTTTAAATGAATCACAACTGTTATTTTTTGATTGAAATAAAAAAAAAATGGAAAAATGTCTTATAGTGTAAAAGTTACGCAAAGTGAAACTGAATAAAACAAAACAAAATTTAACTATTATTTTAATTAAAACATCTGATTTTTTTGTTAAATTACAAAAATAAAAGCCCACATTGAGTCATGTGACGTGACATCACTCACCGTGCTGACGAATCCGCTCGCCACCGCCGCGTTCTCCACCCCCTCCACCGCTGCCTGGGCGACCTCGTTGGCCCCGGAGACCGCGGTGTCGGCAACGACGTTCGCCTGTTCGGTCGACTTCTGGGCAACTGTACAGCCAGAAAGAGTTCATGTATTTTAAAATTACATTTAAAATTAAATAACTGGCGACGATAATGAATTCAGAAATAATGCTGGTACTTCAGATTCATTCTGGGTTTTTTTAATTCATAATTACTGTCATTGCATAATTTCATAATTTCAATACTGATAATCCATGATAACATTTTTATTATATATTGATCTCACATGCTTATTTATAAGGGCTGGTAAATTAGCAGGTGGAGTACTTAAAGTGAGGAAAAACATTTCCCAAGAAAAGCATTTTAAACCTTGTGTTTTCCGTTTATTCTAATGAACTCATTAAGGAACAGCCAATTAGACGAGGCGACCAATTACCAATTAAAACGGGATTTTTCTTTCACATGCTTTTAGATTTTAGATTAATTTGAGTTTCTGTTTCCTGTTTTTCTGTTTCCTGTTCTTTCTTACAATGTTTAGCCCTATGTGACGACTTATGTTGTAAATATGCACTATATATAAACAACTAAAAAAACTATATATAAACAAAATTGAATTGAATTGAACTGAATTAATGGACTCCAGTGTTACTTTTGTAAATAGTACATCCAGTTAAGGGTCAGTCCAGTTTTAGTTTTACTCCAGTTTAACTGTTTAAAGAGCTTTTTTGGGGCAAATTTTGAGGCTTGTATTTGTAATTAACATCTTGGTGCACATTTATCATTTGCATGTTTATCCTCAGTTTTAATTATTTAACCAGTGTGGAAATACAGTTGTAGTTGGAGTCATTTGCGTTTCTGTTGATGCGCTTCAGGTTACTAGTTGTTGTTTTTTTCTTCTTTGTACTAGGACTAGTGTTGTAGCTGGTTTACCTGTGTTAACACCGGTCACCACTCCCTCCATCGTCTTGTTTCCTGGAACAGACAGAAAAAAAAAACGTTACAAATCCACTAAGAAAATGTAAATCCAACATCAGAGCACATGTTTCTAAACAGCGGTCGGAGCCTTTATTGACTTCTGTTTTAATTTGGCACTTATCTAATATGGAATCACAGGAGTGCCACATTAAATAAATAAATAATTAAATAAATAAATAAATGTTGAAATAAAAAGAGAAACAAATAAATAAATGTTGAAATAAAAAGAGAAATAAATAAATAAAAAGGACAATTTTTCTTTTTATTTATTTATTTATTTATTTCTCTTTTTATTTCAACATTTATTTGTTTCTCTTTTTATTTCAACATTTATTTATTTATTTCTCTTTTTATTTAAACATTTATTTATTTATTTAATTATTTATTTATTTATTTAATGTGGCACTCCTGTGATTCCATAATCTAACAGTGAAAAAAAGCAAAACTCAAGCAGTAACGCGACTGATTAGTTGAATAATTATTATTACTATTATTGAATTCACTCACTAATCATATCCAGTCACTTCTGCTTTGTCATTTTTCATCATAACTGGCTTTAAATTTAAATTTCTCATGAGTGATTGGAGAGAAACTAGTCTTAAAATGTGAATGAAAACAGTATTTTTGGCTCTTTTTCAAACATTTATGTGCTGCTGTTTGTTTACCGGCTGCTCCTTGAGATTTTATGCTGTAAAAGCAGCTCAAATTGGAAGATCTCGGTCATGCGAGGGAAACAAAACAAGGTTCGGGCCGAGTTTACCTGCAGCTCCGACAAACAAACGGCTGTTAGCAGCAGTTCAGAGTTAGCATTACTCCGGATCTGACCTGGTTTCTTCTGCAGAGACAAACTGAGCCCTGAGTTAATAATTCATGTCACCCAGTTTACACCAAGGCGCCCACCCTGTGCTTTTATTGTGCTTGTTTTATTCTCTTAAGATTTATCGACAGCAGACGCTCCGGTGCGGGTCAGATCAGGTAACAGCCCAGTGGACATTAGAGGAACTGCAGCTGGTTTCAACCTTCAGCCTTCCTCTTGTTGTTCTTTGGTCCCGGTCCAGATTCGGAGATATAATTCAGCCAGTGGGCGTCGTGCTGGTCGGACATGTGACGGATCAGACTGAACGGACTCTTTGTCCGACTGAACACAGTCTGTGATTCACTGTCGGCTGATCTCACAGCACAGAAACACACTGTGTGGAGCCTCAGCGGCTGTTTCCCAACAGGACTCGAGTGATGTTTGAAGTAAAGCTGCACATCAAATCAGTTACAGGAAGGACTTAGAGCCGCATATGATGCATATTTAATGAGGCGGCACGTTTTGCCTTTTCTTTCCATCAGCAGTAAGAGAAATATGTTTTAAGCCCCTGGACCCTGAGCAATTTGTGCATTGGTGTTTTCTGCTGCTGTCACTTTTTCACTCACTGTGGGCTCAGTGCAATATAAAGTCCTGTGGAAGCAACACAACGATGGACAGAAGTAGAGAGAACCCAGAAATGTCTTTTGCGCAGTGTGACACAGTTTCAGTGCTTTAATTTGTTAAAAAAAAAGTTGAATTTCTGGTGAGAGAAATTGAAAAAGCCTGGAATCAACATGGAAAACATTTGTCCAGGATGTTACCAATCCTTAAAAAGAAAAGAGCAGCTCCACATGCTATAAATATTTACGATTTAACAACTTTTCTGTTTTGCACATTTACTCTAGAAAAATATTTCACCATGCTGAATGTGTCTTTCAACAACTTGGTCCTCTGTATACCTTTTCTGAGCCATGCTGCATTTATTTTATTGACCCGGTATGTTTTATTTTTTCCTGTCTCTCTTGTCGTCGCTTCTCAAACGTAGCCACTTTAGTAGTCTATTTTCCTCTAAACTGGACCATGATGTACAAAATGGACATCATGCTGTATTGATGGAGACTTAAAACTAGCGGGCAAGACCATAAACTCATTAGAAAGATATTCACTGAGGTAATAAATCAAGGAGTATTTCCTCATAGACTTCTATACAATCAGATTTCTTTTTTTGCAAACAAGGGAGTCGCCCTCTACTGGCTGTTAAGAGCAGTCAGTTTACTTTTCAGACCTGAAGGTAGCTGCCATCTTTTATATACAGTGTCTTGGCTGATGTGGAAAAATTGCATGTTGATAAAAAACAAAATGTGACAAAGCATGATAGAAACAGATATAAAATAACAGAAAAAACTCTCTCTCTGACTGGTACCTGACCAACCAATGAACTAAACTGTCAATTATCCTTAACTTTTGCACTAAATTTAAATACAAACCCAGCTATCATGACCTATTCTTGTTGTTTTAAGGTGGGGGAAAGCCTCTTAGCTAAGAGGTTAACCCTTTTCAAGAAAATTATAATTCATTTTTAATCACTGCATATCTAATATAAGGTGACACAACAGCATAACATATAAACAGCCTAATAATGGGTGCAGCAATAATAGATTGTGTCAGTTACAGGACTAAAATTAAATCTGTGGCCGAGTTAGCAGAGGTTAAATTCATACAAATGTGGACGCTAGATTTAGCCAGCAGATGTCGCTATTTTTGACTGCATTGAATATATAAGCTACTAACACAAAGCAGTGTTTGTAATATAATCTCTTAATTGGTGTTTGAACCTACTGTACGTCCTTAAACTTGACATCATCTTTAAAAGGTTTCATTTTGCTTTATTACATCTGTTGCTTTCCTTTCAGGGCTTTTACAGGCGGATCAATGAAGCTGATTGATAAACATTCGCTGAGCCTTGATTCCCTCCGTCTCCCATCCATCCGTCAACAGCCAACGATACAAGTGTGAGTAAAATACAACAACAACAAGCGACCCAGTGGGACGTGGCATCACTTCCTGTGGACCTTTATTGGGTTTTCATCATGGCCACAGAGAATAAACAGAGCCTGCATGCACACACACACACACACACACACACACACACACACACACACACACACACACACAGGTGCACCACATGGTAAGACTTGTTTTTCCACTAACTTCTTAGTTACTGATCAATACAAATAATGAGTGGAACATGCAGCATGTTGGCCATTGACAATTTGACATAATAGTAATTTCAGCTTTATGGAGCTTTGTATGAAATTGCAGCTCAGTATTTATCTGCTTTTTTAAAAATATAAAAGGCCTCTGTTGGATTTAGCTGCTGAACAACCACGTATTTAATTTGGGAGATGGTGGAGACCAAACATGGAGCTAAAAGACAGGTAAAATAGGAACCTAGTGCAGTATTCAGAAACGTAGTGGGGCCTTTAGGAAGTACAGTGGCAGATATTTCACTTGGGCGATGGTGGAGGCCAAACATGACGTTTAAAGAGTGTCGATACTTTGCTAGATTTTCTATTTTGTCTTACAGAGTGGAGCATTTAGCAGCTGAACAGCAAGATATTTACCTCGGAAAATGGTGGAGACAAAAACCTGCAGCTGAAAGAAACTGAATACTGGACTAGACTTCTACTTTATCAAACACAGTGGAGCTTTTAGGGGCTACAGAACCAGATAATTCCTTTAGGAGATGGTGGAGACCAAACATGGAGCTAAAATTGAGGGAATACTTTAATAGACTTTCAACTGTAGCAGACACATGAGCACGTCTAGCTGCTAAAGAGCAGATATTTCCCACATGAAGGGAATAGAGACAAAGACTCAGGACTAGGCTTTGCTTTTAACAAACACACTGAAGGATTTAGCTGCTAAAGAGCTAGGTATGGTCCTCAGGAAGTGGTGGAGACCAAACATGGAGCTAAAAGAGACTGAATAATAAACTTGACTTCCATTTTGTTTAACACAGTGGAGCATTTAGCAGCTGAATAAGCAAATAGTTAACTTGGGAGATGGTGAAGACCAAATATTGAGCTAAAAGAGAGTGAACACTGTAATAGACTTAGATTATTTTTCAAACACATTAGCACATTTAGCTGCTAAAAAGTAGATATGTACTCCTGGAGGCAGTGGAGACCAAACATGGAGTTACTTAAGTGTAAAAAAGTGGAACATTTAGCATATAAAGAGCCAGATATTTTCCCTGGTATATGGTGGTGACCAAACACAGAGCAAAAGACTGTGACTAGAGTTCCATTTTATTGAATACAGTGGAGCGTTTAGCCTCTAACAGCCAGATATTTACCTCAGGTGATGGTGGAGACCCAACATGGAGCTAAAAGAGTTTAGCATTCATCATATAAAGTGAAGCATTTAGCATGTGAAGACCTGCATTTTTCCCTTGGGCGATGGTGGAAACCAAACACAAAGATAAAAGACTGTGAATACTGGATTTGACTTCCATTTTATCAAACACAGCAGAGAGTTTAGCTGCTAGAGAGGCAGACATTTGGTTTTATCCTGTGTGGTGCAGACAGAAATGATCTTTTCTTCCACAACATGATTCAGCTTTTTTAAGTAATCTTTTCTGTGCAGCTTCTTCGTTCCTGCACCAGACTTCCACATCTTCAAACTGAATCCACAGCATCGTTCTTCTCTCTTTCTTTCTGATTTAAATATTTTAGATTCCAGCTTCTTGTCCTCCATCTGTCACTCCCTCTGTCCTTCCTTTTCTTTATGCCTGTTTTGGTGTTGAATTTCACTCGTCCTCCACCCACTTCTCGTTCATTTCCCACCAAAAAAAGATCCAAATTTCTGGAAATCTGATGTGAAATTCTGCCCGTTTTCTCTCCTTTATGCTTGCCGCCTCTCATTTTTTCCATCCGTCATTTCTTCTTTTCTTCCTCCTGCAAATCATCTTCAAATCGTTTGATCGATCGTGATGATTTGCACTTTTTCCTCGCCCGTCTCGTTTCTGACGTCTTTCTTTTTCTGATTTTAAATAATTTAAGATTCGGCTTCTTCTCCTCCCTCCATCCCTCTGTTCCTCCTCTGATTTATTTACTTCTTGTTTTGTCACTCGTCCTCAACCCGTTGTTCATTTTCAACCCAAAAGAACTAAAATTTCTGGAAATCCGATGTGAAATTCGTGAAATCAGTCCCTCCTGTTTCTTCCCTCCACCCGTCACTTTATCTCTCCACCCTTTCCTCCATCCTTTCTTCCTTCGTTCCCGCTTCAGGCTTCTTCAGATTTATTGCACGTCAGGATGAATTGCACTTTTTCCTCCTCCGCCTCGCTTTGATCGTCTTTCTTTTTCTGATTTAAATAATTTAAGATTCCGTCCCTCCATCCTTCCCTTCATTTATTGCTGTTTTGGTGTTGAATTTCACTCGTCCTCCACCCATTTCTTGCACATTTTCCACCGAAAAAATTGAAATTTCATGCAAAATTTTACTTCTTTTGGCCAGTTTCTCTACTTTATCCACTTCTTTTCTCTCCCCAGTCATCCCTCCATCTTCTCATCCATCTTTTCTTCCCTCGTTCCTGCTCCAAACAGACTTCTACATCTTCAAATTTAATGCACAGCGTCAGGATGAATTGCGTTTTTCCCTCCCCCATCTGCCCCATATCGTCCTCAGCTTCTTATCCTTTATCTATCGTTCCCTTTATTTATTCCTGGTGTTGAATTTAATTTGTCCTCCACCCTTTTCTAATCCATTTTCACCTAAAAAACCCCTTCAAATTTCTGGAAATTTGATGTCTGATTTACCTTCTTCTTGGTAAATTTGACATCAGATCCATCCTTTCTTCTTTTGGTTTCGCTCCAAACACGCTTCCACTTCCACACTTCTTTTCTCAGATTTAAGATTCGGTTTCTTGTCCTCCATCTACCACTCCTCCATCCGTCCTTTTGGTGTTGAATTCCACTCCTCCTCCACCCATCTCTCGTTCATTTTCCACCTTAAAAACTCTGGAAATCTGGAAGTTTGATGTGAACTTCAACTTCTTTTGGCCAGTTTTCCTTCTGTATTCACTCCCTTCTCTCTCTCTCTCCCTTCATCTCCATCTTCTCATCCACCCTTTCTTCCTTCATGCCTCCCCACCCATCCCTTGTTCATTTTCCACCAAAGTTCAGGAAATTTCAATTCAAAATTTCACTACTTTATCCCTCCATCCATCTTTCCGTCCATCCTTCCTTCTCTCGTTCCTGCTCCGAGGATCACTTCCACATCTTCACATTGAATCCCCGACGTCAGGATGAATTGCACTTTTCTCCTCCACCTTTCTTTCTTTTTCTTGATCTGAATAATTCAAGATTGGGCCTCTTGTCCTCCATCTTTCACTCCCTCCATCTCCTCCCTTCATCCGTCCCAGTCTGGTGTTGAATTTCACTCGTCCTCCACCCATCCCTTTTCAATATCCACCAAAAAATACCTTAAATTTGACAGCTTATGGCTGAATTTTATGTCAGATTTAACTTCTTCTGTTGCTCCTTCATCTTTCTATCCATCATTCCTGCTCCAAACTGACTTCCACGTCTTCAGATTTAATGCACGGCGTCAGGATGAGTTGCACTTTTCCTCCTCTGCCTCTCGTCTGTCGTCTTTCTTTTTCCAGATTTAAATAATTCAAAATTTAGCTTCTTGTCCTCCATCTATCCCTTCCTTTATTATTCCTATTTTGGCTTTCACTTGTCCTCCACCCGTCCCTCGTTCATTTTCCACCAAAAAGAGGCTAAATTTGACGGCTAATAGTTGAATTTCATGTCACATTTAACTTCATCTCTCCTTTCTTCATGTTTTATTGTGATGTTTCCTTGCATTTTCTCTCTGATTTGTCTCTCCCCTTCCTCCTTTCTTCTCCTGTCCTTCATTTTTCACCTAAAACAACGTAGAGATTTGCTCTAAGAACTTCTCTTTCGGTCCTCCCTCTACCTCCATCCATCAGAGTCATGGTGAATTTCACTTTCTCGTCACTTTTTCCATCTTTTCCGTCTCACTTTCTCCACCTAAAACTCAAATTCTGCAAACCAAATGTGGATTTTTTTTACTCCCCACCCATCCATCCATCCTTCCTTCCATCCACCTTACCGACATACATGACCCCCTCCTTGGTCTTGGTGGCGGCCTCCTCCACCCCGGCCTTCGTCTTCTCGGCGGCGGCCACCACTCCTTCCTTCGCCATGGAGAATCCCTTCATCAGAGCATTCATGATGCCTCCTTCTTCTTATTCTCTCGACTGCTCTGCCTCTCTTTATTCTTCTTCGTCTTCTGCTGCTGCTGCTCCGTCTGCCTCGGCTGTCTCGACTCTTCTCGTCTGCCGGCGATCCGTTCTTCCTGCTAATGGATGAGGTGGGTGGAGAGAGGGCACGTGAGGAGGGGGGAGAGAGCTGTTACGAGAAAGGGAGGGAGGGTAATAAATAGAAGCAACTTGGGACCGGTGTTGTGCAGCGGAGCAGGCGAAGAGGTGGAGATAAGAAGGAAAAAGAGACCAAAACAAATGGATGAGAGGAAGACTGGAGGGTGGTGGTGGAAGCAAAGCAGTTCATTTGAAGTGCAAACACAGAAAGGCTTTCTCAGAGTGTTTGACTGCAGTTGTGTTCGACCACATCTGGTTTTATATCTGTCCACCAGTCGCGTTTTCATTCAGTGTTGTTTGGAAAAGCATGAAATTAAATGTTTTAAAGTCAAATTCTTCAAACAATTTACTTGTTTTGGTAAAGTACAGATCATAACAAGTAAAATTACTTAAAAAAAAGGTCAAAATTGTGAATAATATCCACATTAAAAACATCTGTATTTTTACAAATGACACGTAATTAACAAAACAACTGCTTCTGTAATTATTTGGACATGTTTTAGAGGTTTTTTTTAGTCGTTTAATGTGAATTCATGGTCATTTTGTTCATATGAGTCGTAGTTTTGTACCTATTGGTGTTTTTTGTGTGTAAAAGTGCTTGTTTTTATAGCGAGCATGTATTTTTTTTCCTGTGATTTTACTGGATATCTGCGATTTAACAAAACAGAAAAAAATAATTTGTAAAATAAAATTTTATCTGTAAAATAATTATAGGGTTTACTTAATTAAATTCATAAAAAAAGTGTAATTTAATTGGTAAAACATTGAATGAATTAGTATTAAAACAGACATTATTACAATTTTTAATGCTATGATAATTTACTCCTTTACAGTGTTTAAATGACGACTTAAAAATGTTATTTTCTTTTAACTTTACTTTTACAGATTTTTCTGTTAAACTAAAGATATTCATAGAATAAAGTATTATTTTAAAAATAATATCAAAATTGTAACAATGTTTGTCTGTGTGCTTTTTTAATACTAATTCATTCAACTTTTGACTGTTAATTTACACTTTTTATGCATTTAAATAAGCAAACACTGTAATTATTTTACAGATATAATTTTATTGCACAAATGAGTTTTTTTCTGTTTTGTTGAATAGCAGATATCCAGTAAAATAATAGAAAAAAAAAAATTACATGTTGGCTATAAAAACAAGCAGTTTTACACACAAAAAAACACCAATAGGTGCAAAACTACGACTCATATGAACAAAATGACCATAAATTCACCTTAAACGACTAAAAAAACACTAGAATGTATGCAAATAATTACAGAAGTAGTTATTTTGTGTTATTTTGTGCTTAATTGAGGCAGTTATGCACCTATTTGGTATTGTTTTGCGTGCGTTTGTAGCAGTTTTGTGCAAACTTAGCATACCTATCCCACTGAAACAACCATAAATAAGCTCTAAACAACCAATTTTACGCTCATTTGCAGTAGTTTTGTGCTTGTTTGTGGTTGTTTTTGTGTTATTTGTAGCAGTTTTTTGTATTTATGGTGGCAATTGATGCTTATTAGTTAACATTTAACGCCTATTTGCCATCGTTTTGCACTTATTTGCTGCAATTTTGCTATGAATTGGAGCAAAGCTGTGACTAGTTTGCACAAAATGCACCCATTCGTGATACTTTTGTGTTTATTTGTGTCTGCATATCCAGAGATTTGACTTCCAGCTCAGCTTCCTCTTTACCACGATCCTCGGTACCACACCTGCATTACTGTCGATGCTGCACCGACCCTTACATCCGTCTGACACGTCAAACAGATCTCGAGCGTTTTCAGTTAGCGTGCGAAGCAATAAAACGCACGTAACCAACCACACAGCAACACTAAGCCATATGGGTCCGTGCTCTTCTAACACACATGCTGAGATGAAACAGTGCAATCCATAATTTATTACATAATCTTTGTTCACAGACACGAAGACACTGCTGTACCTAGATTAACCCAGTTAGCCAGAAGCACCGTGCACGCAGGGAGGATGTGTTTGATGGAGGAAGCTTTGAGCTAAAAATAAAGCGCGATGGAGTTAGCTTTGCATTTCTCTCTGCGTCTTCGTCTCATCTCGCCATTAAAGAGAAAACAGAGGAGGAAAAGATGGAGGGCGACTTCCTTTAATCTGTTTGGAGCAACATCAACATGGCTGCCAAGTGACAGCTAGCTAAAGCTCAGATGAAGCTAAGTTGTACAGCCAAAAGACATTTCAGTCCTGTTATGTAGAAAAGAAATGTAATGGAAGTCAATGAATGCACTGTTAGCATCAACAACAAGATCAATATATAGCATTTGACCATATATATAGCGCATGCTTTTCAAGTTGCTAGGTGTCCATAAACTGAAGCTAGTTAGCAGTTTTGGGCAAGCTACTAAGCTAACAGTTATTTAGCTCCTAAATTCCACTCTCTGTTAGCTCTGTTTTTGGTCTCCACCACATTTTAAGGGAAGTATCTGCCTGTTTAGCTGCTGCAGCGACTGACATTTGTTAAAATTTCAGTTACAACAGGGTGGGATATTTTTTCTTGCCCGTCACAGAGGCAGTGTTGAGGAAGCAGCTACTTCAGTTTTCTGTCCGTTTTAGCTCCATGTTCGGTCCCCACCACCTCCACAGGTAAATATCGGGCTCTTTAGCTGCTAAATGTTCCACTGGGATTGATAAAACTGACATCTCGGCCAGTAAATTCTCTCTTTTAGTCCCATGTTTAGTCTCCACCAACTTGTAAGCAGAATATTTTCCTCTTTAGCAACCTCTGTGTTTGCTAATATGGAAGCACAATCCACTTTTCTGTCTCTGTTTTTGGTCTCTACCACCTCAAGGGGAAAATATTTGGCTCTAAAGCAGCAAAATTATCCACAAACTGGAAATTTAGTATAATATTCGCTGTCACTTTTACCTGTTTTTGGTCTCTACCACCTCCAGAAAGAAACACCTAGCTCTTTAGCTGCTAAATGCTGCCTTGCGTTTGATAAAATAGAAGTCTAGTGCAGTTTTAGCTCTGTTTTTTTGTCTCTATCACCACCAGAGAGAAATCCTCCAGACAAAATGGAAGTTTAGTCCAGTATTCTATCCTCCTTTTAGTTTCTTTTGGGTCCCCACCAGCACCAATGTGAAATATCTGCCTCTTTTGCTGCCACTTTCTCCACTGTGTTTGATAAAGTGGAAATACAGTCCAGTATGTACTCCAAAAACTCCAGACCAAAACATCTGGATGAGCAGCTAAATGCTCCACTGTTCTTGATAAAATGGAAGTCCAGTCCAGTTTTTTTGGTCTCTTGTAGCTCTGTTTTTAGTCTCTAACACCCCCAGAGAGAAATTTCTGGCTCTTTAGCAGGAAATTGCTCTGCTATGTTTGACAAAATAGAAGTTAAGTCCAGTATCATTTCTCTTATAGCTCCATGTTTGGTCTCCACCAGTCCCTCAGCCAAATATCTGGCTCTGTAGCAGCTAAATTATCCACTGTGTATGATAACATGGAAATGTGATCAGTTTTCTACCTCTTTTAGCTCCATATTTGGTCTCCACCACCTCCAGAGGTAAATAATTGGCTCTTTATCACCTAAATTATCCACTGTGTTTGGTAAAATGGAAGTCAAATCTAGTCTAATTAAAAGCTAGCTGAGTAGCAGAGACCTGGTCAAGTAGAAGCCTCACTTAGTTAACATAATAGCTAATGCATTTCGGGCCAGAGTGCATCATGCGATAAAACTGTAATAGCCTCATTTGGCCACTAGGACGTCATGGCTGCACCACCCAGTGCTGCTCCTTACCATGGATTAATATGGAGGACAGAGGAAATGATAAAGGACGACTCGAGTCATCGTCCTCCCTCCCAACCTGAATGTGACTCAGCAAAGCACACAAACACACACTCAGTCCTCACCCTCGGCTGCCTCACCCCTCCTCTGATTGGCCGACGCCCGGCGCCGATCTATTTTTAGACCCATTTTATTTCATCATTTTCCAGGACGCCTCCGCGGCGACATTATGGGCTGCTGTGGGTTACCGTGGCGATGAGAGCCGTCCTCCATCTAGCACTGATCAATACTGACCACCAGCACACACACTGTCCATCAGGCAGTAATGTAATGTGTTATCGATTTTCATAGAGAAATCTCTGATAACAGCACAAACACACCTACTGATGACACTGATCCCTGGAAGGAAATATAATCTCTAAGAAGCAGCATGTCTTTGTCTTCTTTTTAAGGGTTCTATGAAATATAATATAAACAAAAGAATAAAAGAGAAGGTACTGCAATGTAAAAAACAATTGTTCTTCTATACTTACTTAACTGTGGACATTAAACGTGATGTTAAAGGCAGTTGAGAACAATCTGACTATTTACTTTCACTGTAAACAGTAATTTGTATGAGAGCAACAAGAACAAACATTTACACCCTAAATATATAGCAATAATACCTCTATTTAAATCATTTTTCACCTAAAGATGACCTTATTTATGCATCTAAATTTAAAGTGTCTCCTAACAAGCTAACAAACTAACGTACCAACAAGCAAACAGGGTAACAAGCTAATGGACTAACAAGCTAACAGTCTGACAGAATTACAATCTAACAGGTTAGCAAGCTGACAAGCTAACTAAATAACAAGCTGGCTGACTAAAAAGCTAGCGGACTAACAAGCTAACAAAGAAACAACAGGATAGCAAGCAAACAGGCCTCAAGCTAACACATAACAACCCAATAAACCATAATGCTAACAGGCTAACTATCTAGCAGTATAACAATCTAACAAACTAACAAGCTAAGGGGCTAATGGACTAGCAATCTAACAGGATAACAAGCTAAGGGAGTAATAAGCTAAAAGACTAGCAAGTTAACAGGATGACAAGCAAACAGGCCAACAAGCTAACAGACTAATAAGCTACCACAGTAACAAGCAAACAGGCTAACAAGCTAACAAATTAACAGCATTGCAGGGTAATAACTAAGCGGATGACAGGGCAACAGACTAACAGGAAAACATGCTAACATGGAAACAAGCGAACAGCCTAACAAGCTAAGAGGACTAACAGGCTAGCAGACTAACAAGCTAACAGGCTACCATTCTAACAGCGTAACAAGCTAACATGCTAACAACGTAATGGACTGACACGCTAATATGATAACAAGCTATCAGGTCAACATCTTCCATAGGTTTCCTGAAGAGTGGTCCTATGATGGGCCCTTAATTAGATATAACTTTAAACCTTAATACAATCACAACTTGTGGGTTAATTAAAAATTCAGCTCCTATATATTTATAATGAACCGTGAACTTATCTATTAAAACCAAAACTGATTATCGTACCAAGGTATAAACATGTTTATTTCAGCTGTAAAGTATAGCATTTTAACATGAAGGTCTGTGTGGAACTGACTCAGTTTTAGAGCCAGCCTCAAGTGGACATTCGAGGAACTGCAGTTTTGGGCATTTCATTCCTGGGTCACAGAAAGGTATTAAATAAATGTACGTGATATTCTGTTATCAAAAGTAAAAGTATTTATGGCTGTGACTGACTAATCAGCAGAAATTACATTACTGTACTGTAAATACCGACTCTAGACAGTCTAGTTGTAGACATGCGGTTTACAACATATGTCTTTCATAAAAAAAAAGATTTTAGAGTAAAATCTGAGTCACAAATGAAGGTTAATGTCGGGTTCTGTTTTATTTTATGTGTCCTAAAAGCAGGAAAGTTTTAAAAAAGGAAATATATCTATCTAAAAGTTGGTGATTTATAAATATCAAAATTGTGCTTTATAGTGCACTTTTGTATTCAAGACAGCAAATGTTGTTTACAACTTTCATTTTTTTCCTTGTTTTCTGTTGTTTGTTGATTAAAATTTAAAAAAAAGATTTAATATGTGATTATTCGATGAGATATCAAGGAGATATTATGGCATCACATCTCTGGCTTTGATGTAGATCTGTTGCGCTGGTTAACACGATGCCTCGCTGTGCTGTTTGCCTGCGGCCGAGCAGCGGACACACAATGGAGTCTTTAATTCAGATGAAACAGAGGATAATGGAGTGGAAAATAACTGCAATAGCTGCAACACAACGTCACTCACACACAAACAAACACACTGGGACGGTTGCTCTGTAACATCTGATGTAATATTTCTGGGCAGTGTAATGTTTGCTCAGTTTCTCTCTTGTTTTTGTTAGAGTTTGTATATTTTCTTTGTGTATATTGTTATTGTATTAATATACTAGATTTCAGTCTTCTTTAGGAATTAGCAGGGGAACTTGTTGGAATAGGTTGTTGATTTTTTTTTGTTGTTGTTGTGTCCAGTCTCTAAACTTAACGGATGAACACTTAGAGAAAAGTCGTAATATATAAACTAAGCTGCAGATTTAATGACTCAGTAAAGTAGACTGTTACATGATCTATGTCCAAAAAGCCTTAAGAGATGTGAGCAGCTGAAATGCATTTATTTTGGCATTAATTCTGTGTTCTGTTTGAATTGAATAAGCTAGTGGACTAACAAGCTAACAGTGTAACAAGTAAACAGGCTAACAAGCTAACGGACAAGCAAACTAGAGGACTAACTAGCTAACAGGGTAATAAGAAAACAGGCTTACAAGCCAACAGACTCACAAGCTAACACGTAACAAGCTAATGAACCATAAAGCTAACAGGCTAACAATCTAACAGTATAACAATCTAACAAGCTAAGAGGTTAATGGACTAGCAATTTAACAAGATAACAAGTTAAGGGAGTCAAAAGCTAACAAACTAGCAAGCTAGCAGGGTAACAAGCAAGCAGGCTAACAAGCTAACTGACTAACAATCTAACAGGATAAAAACTAATAAACTTATAGGCTAACAGGTTAACAAGCTAACAGACTGAAAAACTAACAGTCTAACAAGATAGCAAGGTAACAAGCAAACAGGTTAACAAGCTAACAGACTAACAAGATAACATGGTAAGAAGCAAACAGGCTAACAAGCTAACGGATTAACAATCTGACAGGTTAATAGCTAATGAACATATAGGATAACAGGTTAACAAGCTAACAGGCTGACAAGCTAGCAGACTTGCAGGCTAGCAGGGTAACAAGCAAACAGGCTAACAAGCTAACGGACTAACAATCTGACAGGATAATAGCTAATGAACTTATAGGAAAACAGGTTCACAAGCTAACAGGTTGAAAGGCTAATATGGTAATAAGCTAATGACCTAACAAGCTAAGAGGACAAAACACTAACAGGCAAACAAGCTAACAGACTAACAATCTAAAAGGGAAACAAGCTAACATGCTAACAGTGTAATGGAGTGACAAGCTAATATAGTAACAAGCCAGCAGCATAACATCTTCCATAGGTTCCCTGAAGAGTTTTCCTATGATGTGCCCTTAATTAGACATACATTTAGACCTTAATGCATTCGAAACGGGTGAGTTAATTAAAAATTCAGCTCCAATACGTTTGTCATGAACAGGCAACTTGTTTATAGAGACCAAAACTGTTTTTAGTACCAGGCTGTAAACATGTTTATTTCTGCTGTAAAGTTGATATACATTGGTATTTGCAGTATATATTCTATATCCAAAAAGGCTTAAAAGATGTGAGCAGCTGAAGTGTATTTAATTTAGCATTATTTTCACATTCTGTTTGAACTTACATGATTATAAACGGAGATAATTAGGCCTGAGGTCATGATTAGAGCATATCAGCCCTGAGATCTGCAGTGTTGTGTTAAAATCTACAACATGGAGTCTTGTGTAAACTGTGTGAGATGTGAAAGTTCTGGATTTATCAGATGGTGTTTTTGTGTGTGGAGCGTCGAGGCCTCCGAGGATTTCAAGACTGAACAAGTTGATCCAAATCACCTCTGTGATGAATGTAAGGCCTGCCTGCTAATTGATGCTGGCAGTGTTTTAATGACTGCTGTGTGAGTGTGTGTTGGTGGGTTGTTGGTTTCCCACATTCCTGTCTGTAGTAATTATGTTTTCATGACTGCAGTGACATGAATGTTTCTGCAAAGCCAGCAACAGCTTAGCACAGCGTCTTCAGGTCGACCTCCAACACAGGCTATGTGTGAAAAATGTGGTTATTATAAAAATAGGATGTGTTCACAAAGACGTGTGATTATATACAAACACGGTTACTCAGATATATACAAATCCTGAGTAAACAGAAGCTCAAGGAGCAATAAGTCTCTACAATGAGCCATTCTAAAAAGTCAGGGTGAAATACAGAATTACAAAAGGGAAGCGAAATGGTTTTTAGAAATATGCAAAACAACCACTAGGGGGCACCAAGCATGTACAAACACACAAAACAACTACAATGAGGCTCAAAATTACCACAAATTACCATAAAGTAGCTACAAGGTGTGATATAATGACTTCAAATTGATGTAAAATACCCAGAAAGTAGGAAAAAAGACAATGAAAAGGCACAAAGCGGTACAACACAGATACAGAGAGATGCAAAACCATCACAAAATGATATAAAAAGAGAAAAAATATAGATTGCAGTAAAAACGACTTTGAAGAGACACTAAACAACAACTGCAGTGATGCAAAATGAGCACAAAGTGACATAAAACAATCACGAAGGGATGCAAAATGAGTAAAACAACCACAAAGTGACATAAAATAATAACAAAAAGACATAAAATGAGCACAAATGGACACAAAACAACCACAACTTGATGTAAAACAACTACAAAGAGACACAAAAGACTTACACATACACAAAACGTCTACATAAAGACTCAAAACCACCACAAAATGGTATGAAGTAGCTACAAAGAAAAATAAAATGACCACAAATCGATGTAAAAATAACCAGAAAGTGGCAAAAATTACAACAAGAAGGCACAAAATGTCCACAAATGGGTGCAAAATAACTACAAAGAGACACAAAACAATTACAGACACAAAAAAACAACTACGTACAGATTAAAAATGGCCACAAATTGGTATGAAATATTCAGAAAGCAGCATAATGACTACAAAAAGACACTCAAAGCAACTACATAAAGACAGCAAATTACCACTAATGGAAGTAAAGCAACCTTAAAGTGACATAAAATCCCGACAAAACATGCATAATGTCCACAAGGGGGCGCCAAACAACAACAAAAAGATACAGAATGGTCACAAAAGGATGTAAAAATACTACAGAAACACAAAATTACAAGATAAAGAGAAGGAAAATGACCAGATATTGACCTAAAGAACCAGAAATTGACATGAAACGATGAGGGAAGCAAAATGACTGCAAAGAAACATTAAACAAATTAACATTAAACAACAACAAAGCGACATAAAATGACTAGAAATTGATGTAAAATGACCACAAACCGACACAAATTGACCAGAAAGGATTATAAATGCTTTCTTATTTTACATTTGCACCCAAACTGGTTCTGAAGCCATAAGTCTTTGAGTAAAAACTGTATCTGGGTTTCGTATTTTGAGAATTAAGAAAGAAGTGTGAAGGATTTTTATGTCAATGCCTGTTTTAGTTTGCCTGCACTTTATCAACAGTTATACAGCAGTGTGATGTGTAGAGTTGTGGATGCATAAAGCTGCTGCCATCTGCTGGTCACATCCTCAACACACCTTTAGTTTCAATGTTCATTCATTTAGTTTCAGTGAACTCTACGGCTGGCTCACGTTTCATTTTGAGTCCAGCCTCAGACTGGTTCTTCGTCTCGTGTACAACAATAACAGAAAATAATTCCCATTTATGTGAAAAGTTAATCTGTGAGCCAGTTACTGTCAAAAATCTGCTTCTTATTTGGAAAAATCGGATCCCACAGACATGAGGACAAAGGGGCACAAAACAGCTACAAAGAGACACAAGAAAATCAGAGACACCAACTATATAGACCCTTACATTGGCCACGAATTGATATAAAATACCAAGAAAGTGACAAAACATCAACAGAGAGACGAAACAACCACAAAGGGGTGCAAAATAACTACGAAAAGACACAAAATGAGAGAAAAAATGACCACACATTGACATAAACAATCACAAAATGACCACAAATTGATTTGAAATAACTGGAAAATGACTATGACCACAAAGGGACCAAAAACTACAACAAAAAGACTCATAATGACCACAAATTGATATAAAAAATAACCAAGTGACACAACAGACTACAAAACAACACAGAAGAGCCAAAATGGACTCAAAACAACCACAGAGTGATATAAAACTACAGGTAAAAGGCCCAAAATGACCATAAATAGATATAAAAAAAAACCAGAAAGTGGCAGAACAGACTACAAAACAACACAAAAGAGCCAAAATGGACTCAAAACAGCCACAAAGTGATATAAAACTACAGTTAAAAGGCCTGAAATGACAACAAATAGATGTAAAAATAACCAGAAAGTGGAAAAAATGACCACAAAACACACCAAATGTCCAAAAAAGGGGCACCAATTGTTTACAAACACACTCAAAATGACCACTAAAGGATCCAAAAGCCTATACAAAAGATCGACATAAAGACAACCTGGCCATTAATTGATGTAAAGCTACCACAAAGTGACAAAAATGGTTCACAAAGAGGCACAAAACAATTGCAGACACAAAAAACAACTATATGAAGACTCAAAATGGCCATGAAGTGAAACAAAACTCCCAGAAAGTGACAAAAATTACTACAAATAGACGCAAAACAACCACAAAAGGCTGCAAAGTTACCAGAGAACCACAAAACAACTACATAAAGACAACAAATCAATCACGAAGCGACATAAAATGGCCACAAAAATACCCAAAACGTCCACAAAGGGGCGCCAAACAACCGCAAAAGGTTGCAAAAAGGCTACAGACATACAAAATGACTACATAAGGTGAAAAAAATGAGCATATACTGATGGAAACAACTGCAAAGTGACATAAAACAATCACAAGGGGATACAATACGACTACAGAAAAATAACTGCAAAGAGACTCAAAACACATCCATAGACCTTCAGTTAAAGGGGATAAAACACAAAAATTAATCAAAAAAATATGGCCGGCATGTACAAACACGTACATAAACACCCTGATGAAAGTAAATCCTATAGAGTAAAAGAATTAATTAGATACTGTTGGGATAAATTATGAGATAAAATGGAGCTTGTTGGTTGTTTTTTGTGGAAATTATTATAAATCTTTGCCTGATTCATGCTCTGATGCAGCTGAACGTTAAATACCATTCATATAAGTCACAACCTGCTTGTTTTCTCTACACTTTCTCTTTCTCTGACATGTCAGCTCCCTCCTCCTCCTCCTCCTCCTCCTCCTCCTCACGGCTCTGAAACAATCCTCGGAAATAACCCCCACCCACTCGCCCCCGACCCGCCGGAAAACTCCCCCCAGCTCTGTGAGCCTGGACAGGAACAGCCTGGACGCCCTCCCTCCCTCCGTCTCTCTCCAGCTTCGCTTAAATTCACTTTAATCTGCCGCGATGTTGTCGAGTGAGACGTGTTTTCACATTTCCACAGCATCAGTTCCGAATGACTCGCTTTCTTCAACCCTCTGAACCCCCAATCAGCTCCTGTTACATTTTTCCTCACTGTGGGTTCATTTTTCACTCCAGCATAAAGTCCTGCACCTCTATGGAAACAGAACAACCAGGACTAGAAGTAGAAATGCAGAATGACACAGTTATGATGCCATAAATCATGAAAAATGAAAAAAGAAACACTAAATTTCTTTGATACATAGACAAACATAGAGACAAAGAATGACCACAAATTGACATAAAATAAGATGAAATTGACAGAAAAGACTGCAAAATGGCAAAACAACCACAAAGTAACATAAAACCACAATGCAAAAGACACAGATTCATCATAAATTGATGTAAAACAACCAGAAAGTGACAAAAATGATTTAAAAAGTACACAAAACCACCACAAAGGGATGTTAAATAACCCCAGACCTACAAAACAACTACATGAAGAAAACAAACGACCATGAATTGACTTAGAATAACCAAAAAGTGACAAAAAAACAACCAAAATGGGCACAAAACAACCACAAAATAACATGAAACCACAATAAAAAAGGCACAAAATGATGTAAAATAATCAGAAATTGGACAAAAATTACTACAAAATTACACAAAACCACCACAAAGGAATGCAAAATAGCCCCAGACCCACAAAATGACCACATAAAGAGAGCGTATGACCATAAACTGACTTACACTTACCAAAAAGTGACAAAAAGGAGAACAAAATGAAAAATAAAAACAACCGAAATTGGTACAAAACAACCACATCCCATGCAGAACAATCACAAACTAACTTAAAACCACAATGAAATGGCACAAAATGATCACAAATTGATGTAAAATCACCAGAAACTTACAAAAAGGACTACAAAAACACAGAAAAGCTACACAAGTGTTGAAAAACGACCACAAAAGGATGCAAGTGAGCCTCAGACTCACAAAATGACTACATAAAGAGAACAAATGACCATGAATTGACATAAAATAACCTAAATGTGACCAATAGGACTACAATAAGACAACAAAAAAACAACTAAAATGGGCACAAAATAACATAAAACCATAATAAAAAGGCACAAAATGATCACAAATTGATGTAAAATAATGAGACAGTGACACAGTTGACCAAAAAAAATGCACAACACCACCACAAATCGAAAAATGCAAAATAACCCCAGACCTACAAAACGACTACATAAAGAGAAAAAAACATCCAAAATGGGTGCAAAACAACCACAAAGTAACATAAAACCACAATCAAAAGGCACAAAATGACCATAAATTGATGTAAAGCGTCCTCAAAGTGATAAAAAGTCCACAAAAATAACCAAAATAGCCACAAAGGGGCGCAAAACAACTACAAAGAGACACAAAATGACCACAAAAGGATGCAAAAATGCCTTCAGACACACAAAATGACTATATAAAAAGAAAAGGCATGCTGATTAAAACAGGGAGTGCAGAACTTTTCTTTTTTAAAAGAATCTGGTTCAAGCAAAGGGTTTATGTTTGGCAAATTTTTGAATGAAACTTGTAGAATGAAGTGATTTTGATCAAATATCATGATGTCAGACTCAGATTTGGTTCCTCACAGGATGCCATGTCACAGGTTCAAAATACACTGAAAAGCATGAAAGGATCTTAATTCTAAAGACTCTCTTTGTTTTTTACAGTTTCTGGCTCTGATAAATTGTGAATTTCAAAAGATCTGCAAAAGAAAATGAGGCTAAAACACTTCAGCCAACTGCAAAAGGTTATTTTCTTAGTTATTTTCCAACTTATGTGCAAATTTTTTAATGCAGAAATGTAAAATGTGCACATAACAGGCGGACAGAAGCAAACTATGATGCTGAGCAGCAGCAACAGCGACCTCTGCTGCCACCAGTGGTAACTACAGGGAAACAGTGTTTGTGTGTGCAATAAAGAAAGAAAATAATAAAAAAGAAACATAAGGAGAAAAAGTCTGACTCCTGAAACAACTCTTTAAATAAATATGTCTGTAAATGTCCTAAATTTCCAACGTTCCCCTTAAAGATGGAACTATAAGAGCACTATAAACACAGAGAGGAAGGAGGTCATTTCTGCTGCAGGTCGTGGATTTCCTCTCCTCTTATCACTTCTACAGGAAAGGCATGAAGGCAGACGGACAGAGAAGCAGTGAAGGAGAGTTAAAGGAGTAGAAACACTCGCTGCGTTAGCCTGTTAGCCTGTTAGCACTCACTTCATGTGTCTCTAAAGTCCATCCATCCATCCATGACCTATACAGATTTCCAACTAGAAGGCATTAAAACTCTGCAGGCCGTTGAAATTCATCCTGGGTGTAACTGTCAGTACGTGATCTCAGATAACAGACTTCACACATGAATGCACATTCCTGTACATCTACATAACAGGAAGATCTTACAATTGTTATTTTATGTCGGATCTGATTCTGTAGTTTGTAATGTTGGACTGCTGAACAGGCCCAGTTCTGTCTGAAATGACTGAAAAACTTAAAATGAAAAGTCGACTGGATGAGCTCAGTGAATAACAAAACAACTACAGGAGTACATAGAATGACTACAAAGAGACACAAAATGGCCACAGACTGAAAGGAACTACAGAGAGACACAAACTAAATACAACCAAATGTAAAACAGATATAAAGAGACACAAAACAACAGCAACAATGAACAAAACGACAACAAAAAGACAAAACCAACCAACTACAAAGAGACATAAAACAACTGCAAAGAGATACAAAACAACTACAAAGCAGCTATAGAGACACAAAGCAAATGCAAAGAAACAGAAAACGACTACAATGAGACACAAAACAACTACAAAGAGTGAAAACAGCTATAACGAGACATGAAACAACCTTAAAAGAGACACAAAACAACTACAAACAGACAAAAAACAACTACAAAGAGACAAAGCAACTACAAAAGGACGCAAAACAACTACAAAGAGACAAAGCAACTACAAAAGGACGCAAAACAACTACAAAGAGACACAAAACAGCTATTAGGAGACATGAAACAACCTTAAAAGAGACACAAAACAACCACAAAGAGACACAAAGCAACTATAGAGACGCAAAGCAAGTACAAAGAGACAAAACAACTACAAACAGACAAAAAACAACTACAAAGAGACACAAAACAGCCACAAAGAGACACAAAACAACCACAAAGAGACAAAACAACCACAAAGAGACAAAAAACAGCTATAAGAAGACATGAAACAACCATAAAAGAGACACAAAACAACCACAAAGAGACAAAAAACAGCTATAAGAAGACATGAAACAACCATAAAAGAGACACAAAACAACTACAAAGAGACACAAAACAGCTATTAGGAGACATGAAACAACCATAAAAGAGACACAAAACAACTACAAAAAGACACAAAACAACTACAAAGAGACACAAAACAACTACAAAGAGACACAAAACAACTACAAACAGACAAAAAACAACTACAAAGAGACACAAAACAACTACAAACAGACAAAAAACAACTACAAAGAGACACAAAACAGCTATAAGAAGACATGAAACAACCATAAAAGAGACACAAAACAACTACAAAAAGACACAAAACAACCACAAAGAGACACAAAACAACTACAAACAGACAAAAAACAACTACAAAGAGACACAAAACAGCTATAAGGAGACATGAAACAACCATAAAAGAGACACAAAACAACCACAAAGAGACACAAAACAACCACAAAGAGACAAAACAACCACAAAGAGACAAAACAACCACAAAGAGACAAAAAACAGCTATAAGAAGACATGAAACAACCATAAAAGAGACACAAAACAACTACAAAAAGACACAAAACAACTACAAACAGACAAAAAACAACCACAAAGAGACACAAAACAGCTATAAGAAGACATGAAACAACCATAAAAGAGACACAAAACAACTACAAAAAGACACAAAACAACTACAAAGAGACACAAAACAACTACAAAGAGACACAAAGCAACTACAAAGAGACACAAAACAACTACAAGAGATGTGAAACTACTACAAAGAAATACAAACTAAATAACTACAAAAATGACTGGAAAGGCAGAAACCAACCACAAAGAGAAACAAAACAACAAAATATTTGCATTAAACAACTAAACAAACACCCAACAATCACTACAGAAACACAAAACAACAGAAGTACTTAAACTGACTACGACAAAGACACAAAAAATACTAGACAAAGACAGAAAAGTACCACAGAAAGACCCAGAATGAAAAACAGTGTTTGGTTATTTTGTCTATTCGTCTGCCTTTGTTAGTTTTTTATTTAGTTCTGGTTGTTTGTGAGTATTTTTCTTTACTGTTTGTGTTTTTAAAGTTGTGGTTTTGCAGTGAACAACGTCCACACAGTGAGTTTAAACAGTTATGGTTTGGCTGTTTGAGGATCTGATCCTGGTAGAAAAACTAATGTGATCACAGAAGGAGGAAAAGTAGATGTGACTCAACAGCCTCCAGCAGAGGAGGAAGCCGGGGGCGTGACCTCCCCTCTCGTCCCCCCTCCTCACCCTCTCTCTCTCCTCCAGCTGCTTAAAGGCGGCTGGTGGTCGTGCGAGCTTCACTCAGCAGCCATGACGGCGGTGGGAGCACTGGTGCTGGTGCTGGGCTTACTGGTGAGCGCCCACTGCGAGGTGAGGGCTCGGGACCCCGAGGTGGAGGAGGAGGAGGGGGAGCTGGGAGGAAGAGCAGGGGGAGGCGTGTTCTCTCCTCACCCCGGAGGAATGGAGGACCCCCAGATGGGAGGGACGCTGAAGCACCCATCCAGAACCGGGTGAGTCCAGATCACAATACCCACAACTAAAACCTCACACCAGAAAAAGAAAAAGAAATCTGTAAAAATGTGGCTTATTTCATCTTATTTCCATGTTAAAAAAAAACTGTAAAACTGTGAAAATACCTGCAGATATCCTTAAAATAATTATATATTTGCAGCTCTTCTAGTATAAGTAATGGAAACAATGTAACCCCCCTTTGATGTAAGATCATCCTGCATCTCTTTGTAGTTGTTTTAGTCTATATGTGATAATTTTGCATCCCTTTTAATTATTTTTAATTTCTGTAGTTGTATTCGACCTCTGTGGTCTTTGGTCGCCTTTTATAGTCATTTTCCATTACTTTGTAGGTGTTTTCGGCCTCTTTGTCATGATTTTGTGGTGATTTTGCATCTCTGGCGTGATTTTGCATCCCTTTTAAGTCACATTGCATCTCTATGTGGTAAATTTGTCTCTTTATTGTGGTTTTGAATCCCTTTTTAGTCAGCTTGCATCTCTGTATGTTAAATATTGAGCTAGTTTTGTATCTCTGTGGTTATTTTGCATTTTTAAGATGGTTTTGCATCCCTTTTAGTCATTTTGAATCCCTTTATGGTAAAGCTGTGTTTCTTTGTGGCATCTTTGCATCCCTTTTAAGTCACTTTGCATCTCTATGTGGTAAATTTGTCTCTTAATTGTAATTTTGCATCCATTTTTAGTCAGCTTGCATCTCTGTATGTTAAATGTTTAGCTTGTTTTGTATCTCTGTGGTTATTTTGCATTTTTAAGATGGTTTTGTATCCCTTTTGAGTCATTTTGCATCTGTATGTGGTAACCTTTTGTCTCTTTGTGGTGATCTTGCATCATTTGTTGTCATTTTGCAGGTCTGTGTGTTTTGCTCTGCTAATTTGCATCTTTGTGATTATTTTGCATCCCCCTTTAGTGACTTTACATCTCTGTGTGGTAAATTTGTCTCTATTTATGGTGATTTTGCATCCCTTTTTAGTCAATTTGCGCCCTTGTGTGTTAAATGTCGTGTTTCTTTGTGCTAATTCTGTATATCTATGGTTATTTTGCATTTTTTAGACCATTTTGCATCCCTTTTAGCCATTTTGAACCTCTGTGTGATAAATTTCTGTCTCTTTGTGGTCATTTTGCATCCCTTTTGAGTCATTTTGCATCTGTATGTGGTAACCTTTTGTTTCTTTGTGGTGATCTTGCATCTTTTGCAGTCATTTTGCATGTCTGTGTGGGAAATTTGTGTCTGCTTTTGCTAATTTTGCATCTCCGTGGCTATTTTGCATCCCCTTTCAGTCACTTTGCATCTCTATGTGGTAAATTTGTCTCTCTGTGGTAATTTTGCATCCCATTTTAGGCAGTTTGCGTCTCTGTGTTGTGAATTTTGTTTCTTTGTCATGGGTTTGCATCTCTGTGGTTATTTAGCATTGTGCTTTTTGCTTCGCTGTTATTATACTTGTGTCCCTGACAGTTCTTTTCTCACCAAGAAGAACCAGGTCCTAGTTCTGGTGCTTAGTTGGTTCAAATCTGTTTTTTCCTAAGAATCTGTTTGCTTTTCCATTGATAAGGAGTCAAGTTGGAGCCACGCCACTGGGTCACTGTAAAACCACTACGCTAGCATCCATTACATAGCAGTTAAACAAACCCAATAATATCCATGTTTATCTCTATAGATGGTCTTAAGGCTGATTGTGAGGCGGAGGTCCTCCTGTTGCCTGGACACATCCGTGATCACGCTACTGGTGGGACACAACTGTAGCGGATTTCAGGTCAACAGTTTGTGGTAAACTTCCGTGTGTCCCGGGAGTCATTCCAATACATGTGTCATTGGACCAGGGATGTCCTAATTAGCGCTTGTGTGTCCCTTTCCACCGTTGATGGTCGCTCACGATAACCCCGCCACCAGCCTCTGGTATACTCGGTGCTTAGCTCTGGACCAGCAGAGAGTTGGTGCTTGCTGAGCTCCAGTTTTTAGAACCTGGAGTTGGTGCTTAGGTGGTGGAAACACATACCTCTTTTCCTCCGAGCTGGTTCCAGGTCTAGTTCGGAGCCAGAGCCTGACTTAACACCAGTTCTTTGTGTTTCCATCGTGTAAGCACCGGCTCCAGGTGCTAAAAAGCGATGGTAAGCAAGCACCAACTCTTTGCTAAGCACCGAGTGCATCAGGGGCTGGGGGCGGGGTTATTGTGACCAACGATTAACGGTGGAAAGGGACACACAAGCAGCTATTAGTGTCCTTGTTCTCCAGGACGTCCCTGGTCCGATCGTAGATGTATTGGAATATCTCCTGGGACACACAGAAGTTTTGCACAAACTGTCGCGCTTAAATCCAGAACAACTGTGTTCCACCAGTAGCGTGATCACGGATGTGTCCAGGCAACAGGAGGACCTCCGTCTCCTAAACAGCCTTAAGACCATCTATAGAGATAAACATAGATATTATCATCAACTTACTGCTTTTGATTAACTGCTATGTAATGAATGCAAGTGTAGTGGTTTTACGGTGACCCAATGGCTCCAACTGGGCTCCTCATCAATGGAAAAGCAAACAGGTTCTTAGGAGAAACCAGATTTGAACCAACTAAGCACCAGAACTAGGACCTGGTTCTTCTTGGTGGAAAAGGTGTAACAAAGAACTTGTGCTAAGTCGGGATCTGGTTCTGAACTATCAGTGGAACCAGCTCGGTGGAAAAGGGGTGTAAGTGTTAAATTTGCATCTCTGGGGTGATTTTGCATCCCCCTTTTTAGTCAGTATGCAAGGAAAAATCCAAACTTCCCTTGACATAAGAAATACTCCAAAGTTTATGTGAAGTGAAGATGACGCTTCCGCAGTTTGAGTGGATTTCTCCAAAACGTAACTGTTTGTTTCGTATAAAATCCTTCCTTGTGAGGAAGGTACAAAAAGGGGATTCTGACCTAAAAAGGCTGTAACTTTAGAAGATTACTCGTCCATTCGACTCACTCAGGCTGCTGAAGCCTCAGATAATCTCTGGATTATGTTTTACACCGAAGGAGGCTGTGGTTTCTAGAGGTCCAGAGCAAACAGCAGGAGTGATTACAGCCAGCGTGTTGTTTAGTTTGGCAAACAGAGACCAGATTCACTTTGTCTCGCTCGTGTTTCAGATTTTTCAGTGAGGGTTTTAAGTGCGCTGTCAGTCAGCAGGTTCAGACTCGCTCACGTCTCTGGACCTCACACACTGGTCTTTGTATCCTCTGCGCGTCCGAGCCTCTTCTCTCTCGAACACTTCTTTGTAATCTCGGTTTTAAAAAGTCCGAACACTCACCTACAACCAGGTCTGGTCCTCGCAGAGATAGAAGTACACCAACGCGCACGAGTCACGGCTGATGCATACAGAAGCATCAAGCAGTGTTTTGACTGCCAGCATGCATTTAACAGGCTGCTGCCACCCAGGCTGCACACACATATGTTCATTTTAGGGTTTTATGAGTCTCGGAGCCTGTAGGTCCTCTCGGTGTTTGTCCTCCAGGCGGTGGTCGAAGAGTATCTACATCCTTAAATAAAAGCACAAATACAACACAGTGAAAATATTAGAAGTCCTGCATTTAAACCAAAACCATCTTTGATCAGTAATTAGTTTGAAAAAACTGGTATCGACTATATGTAGTGAAAGCACAGTTTTAGGCTCCTGGACTACAGAGGAAAAAAGTCACTCAAACATAAAGAGACACATAACTACGAATAACTGCATCCCATTGTTGTTATTTTGAATCTTAATATGACCATTTTGCATCCCGTCATTTTACATCTTTATGTGTTAATTTTGTGTCTCTGTATTCTTCAGTCATTTAAATATCCTGTTTTAGTGGTATTTCATCCACTTGTAGCTGTTTTTAAACTTTTTGTGACTATTTGGCATCCCACTTTCGTAGTTTTGAGTCTCTCTGAGGTTGTTTGCCATTGCTTTGTGTGGAAATTTAAAATGTCTTTGTGGTTGTTTTGCATCTTCTTTTAGTTGTCTTGCAATCCTTAATCACCTTCTGGTCATTTTGCATCACATTGGGGTTATTTTGCATCCCCTTAGTCATGTTGTGTTTCTCTGTGACTATTTTTGCAGTTGGTTTGTATCTCTATTGTTATTTTGCAACAATTTGTGCCCCTTTTAGTCATGTGGTCATTTTGCATCCATTGCACGTCTTTGTGGTTGTTTTTTATATCCTTGTGGTTGTTTTGCACCCCCTTTTTAATAGTTCTGCATCCCTTTGTAGTTTTTCTGCTATAGTGTGGTAATTTGGCATGATTTTGTTTCATTTTGCATCCCATTTTAGTAAGTTTGTGATCTTTTTCTGTCTCTTTGTAGTTGGTTTGTATCTCTGTGGTCATTTTGCATCCCTTTGTGTGTCTTTGTTGCCATTTTACATCTCTTTGTTGTTATTTTGATTATTAATATGGCCATTTTGCATCCCACTAGAATCATTTTACATCTTTAAGTGTTAATTTTGTGCATCTCTATATTCTTCAGTCATTTAATTATCCTGTTGTAGTTGTATTTCATCCACCTGTAGCTGTTTTTAAACTATTTTGTGACTATTTGGCATCCCTCTTTAGTAATTTTGAATCTCTCTGAAGTTGTTTGCCACTACTTTGTAGTTGATTTGCTTATATGTGTAAATTTAAAATGACTTTGTGGTTGTTTTGCATCCTCTTTTAGTTGTCTCGCAATCCTTAATAACTTTCTGGTCATGTTGCGTCACATTGTGGTCATTTTGCATCCCCTTAGTCTTTTCATCATCTTGTGATTATCTTCTGTCTCTTTCCAGTTGGTTTGTGGTGATTTTGCATGTCTGTGTGGTTGTTTTTTTGTATCCTTATGGTTGTTTTGCATCCCTTTTTAAATAATTCTGCATCCCTTTGCAGTTTTTTTTTTTGCAACAGTGTGGTAATTTGGCATGATTTTGTTTCATTTTGCATCCCATTTTAGTAATTTTGTGATCCTTTTTTGTCTCTTTCTAGTCGGTTTGTATCTCTGTGGTCATTTTGCATCTCTTTGCGGCCATTTTGAATCAATTTTCTGTAATTGTGCACGTCTTCCTGGTCCTTTTTTGTCTCAGTGTGGTCATTTTGCATCAGTTCTTAGGTGCTGTGTGCCTGTTTGTGGTCATTTTGTGCCCTTTTTTTGATCATTTCACATGTTTTTGTGGTCGCTTTCTGTCTCTCTATGTTTTTTTTTCCATCTGTATGTGATAATTTTGTGTCTCTATCCCTCTTTTTTCATTCAGACATCCCTTTTAGAAATGGTGAGTCTATTTGTAAACGTTTTGTGCCAGTTCACGATCATTTTAGCCTCACTTTCTGGTTGTTTTGCCTCTCTGTGGTAATTCTGCATCCTCTTTTGATAATTGTACGCTGCTCATCCTGCTGTGACTTTGAGCTTTTATCTGATTGTTAGCCGTGCTCAGATTCACCATTTGAGCAGCAGAATTTATCCACCTGCATGATCACCGCTGTGATAAGAACGCTGCCTTTAAATCCCCGAGTGTCGTCCTTTCATCTGCCAGCTGTGCGTCTCATAACGGCTGAACGAGCAGTAAATAAAGCCTCCGTGGTCACATTATCTGCAGGTTATTCAGCTCTCTTTGATCGGAGCCTGTCTGCTTGCTGAGCTTCTCTTTCTTCACACCTGGAGGTATGTGCAGCCCAGAATACAAGGTCCGCGTTTACTTTGAAAGGATTTCACTCTATAAGATCAGCAAGAAAGAAGCAAAATGACTACAGGAAATGCAAAACTACTAAAAGAGATGTAAAATGACTCGAATGGATGCAAAATCACCATAAAGAACTGCAAAGCAACCACAAATAAACATGAAATAAAAATAAGGAGCTAACACATCATGAAAAGGGAAGACAAAATGACTAATAAGAGACGTAAACCAACCACTAAGAGACAGAAAATAACCAAAAAAGACACATACTGGATATGAAACACCCAGAGAGAGAAGCAAATTTACCTTGAAGAACGCTAGAAGTTATAGAGACACAAAACAACCGCATGGAAATACAGAATTAATCCGACATTACCAAGAAATGGTGCAAAATGACCACAAACAGACACAAAATCAATAAAATCTGATGCAAAATTACCACACAGGGACAAAAAAAAGACCTTATTTAAAACGGATGCAAGCGGACCACGAAGAGAAGCAAAGCCCCATACATATAAAGGGACACAAAATTACAACAAAGGGACAGAAAATAATCCCAAAAAGACGCAAAATTACCACAAAAAGACTTAAAATGACTTAAAAGTGATAAAAAATAACCAGAGGAAGCAAATGATGCAAACACTGAGACAGAAAAGGACCACAAAGACATGCTTAATTATAAATAAAAGATGCAAAATGACCACAAAGAGACTCAAAATGAGTAAAGGGGGATGCAAAATGACCAGATAGTAATGCTAACTTACTTAAAAGAATACAAAATGATACCAAGGTGGCACAAAATACTAAGATCTGATGCAAAATTAACACTCAGGGATACAAACAGACCCACAATTGATGCAAACTGGCCACCAAAGCATGCAAAGTTGCAACAAAGAGATAAAAGGGGATGCAAAATCACCACATAGACACAGCAAAAGAACACAAAGAGATGTAAAGTTACTAAAAAGAGATGCTAAAATGACTCCAAAAGGACAGAAAGCAACTGCAAATAGACAGAATACGATTACAAAAAGACCAAATTATCACAAAGAGACACAAAATGAGTTAAAGGGGATGCAAAATAGTCAGGAAGTGATGCGAAATTTCTTTAAAGGATACAAAATGATCGCAAGGTGGCAGAAAATACTAAGATCTGATGCAAAATTACCACTCAGGGATACAAACAGACTCACAATTCATGCAAACTGGCCACCAAGGCATGCAAAGTTGCAACAAAGAGATAAAAGGGGATGCAAAATCACCACACAGACGCAGCAAAAGATCACAAAGAGATGTAAAGTTACTAAAAAGAGATGCTAAAATGATTCCAAAAGGACAGAAAGCAACTGCAAATATGCAGAATAAGATTACAAAAAGACCAAATTATCACAAAGAGACACAAAATGAGTTAAAGGGGATGCAAAATAGCCAAAAAGTGAGGCGAAATTACTTTAAAGGATACAAAATTATTGCAAGGTGGCAGAAAATACTAAGATCTGATGCAAAATTAACACTCAGGGATACAAACAGACCCACAATTGATGCAAACTGGCCACCAAGGCATGCAAAGTTACAACAAAGCGATAAAAGGGGATGCAAAATCCCCACATAGACGCAGCAAAAGAACACAAAGAGACGTAAAGTTACTAAAAAGAGATGCTAAAATGACTCCAAAAGGACAGAAAGCAACTGCAAATAAACAGAATATGATTACAAAAAGACCAAATTATCACAAAGAGACGCAAAATGAGTTAAAGGGGATGCAAAATAGCCAGAAAGTGATGCGAAAATACTTTAAAGGATACAAATTGATCGCAAGGTGGCAGAAAATACTAAGATCTGATGCAAAATTACCACTCAGGGATACAAACAGGCCCACAATTGATGCAAACTGGCCACCAAGGCATGCAAAGTTGCAACAAAGAGGTAAATGGGGATGCAAAATCACCACATAGACGCAGCAAAAGAACACAAAGAGACATAAAGGTACTAAAAATAGATGCTAAAATGACTACAAAAGGACAGAAAGCAACTGCAAATATGCAGAATATGATTACAAAAAGACCAAATTATCACAAAGAGACACAAAATGAGTTAAAGGGGATGCAAAATAGCCAGGAAGTGATGTGAAATTACTTTAAAGGATATGAAATGATCATAAAGTGGCACAAAATGACTGCAAATGACTGGAAAAGTACTTAAAAGGATGTCTAAATGATTAAAGGGGGGTAAAGAAACACTAAATTAGAGCGTGTAGTTATTCAGCAGTTTATCCAGATTATATAAAACCACACTATTAGCGAGTTAAACTGAAAGTGGACATCATTTAGTGTCTCTACAGCAAGTTTAATGTTGATTTTAGAGAAATGGACTGAAACAAAGGAAGGAAATCAGTCTAAGAACTCATGATACGGAAAAAATTATCAGCTTGTGAAGCAAACAGGATTTATAATGACATTTAAAAACACCAGAATGCTCCTTTAAAATCCAGCAAAGCCTCAGATCTCCTGTTCTTGCAGTGAAACAACAAACTTCTCCACCTCCACTTCTTCACTACTTGACTACCTGTTGACCTCAGATCTCTGAAGCATGCATGCCACCCCGCCGCCTCCACAACCACCTCCACCCCCGCCTCCACCAGGACCAATCAGCCGCCAGCGTCCAGAGATAACGTCGCGGCTACAAGAGCCAGAAACCCTGGAAAACCTGCTCCCCATTACGGCACAAAGAGCTCCGTTTGTGAGCGCCGTCATTAAAGCTGCGTTTAGAGCGGAGGACGGGGGAGTTAAAGAGCTAATGGAGGGTTGTTTTGTTAAGAGCCCCCGGGGTTCGTTTTATCAGGGAATCGGCAGTTTAATGTATGGATGTGGGTCGGAAAAATGACGGAGGCCTCTGGGAGCGCGTTTCCAAAAAAATGTCACCCGCCGAGATATTTAATCCTCTTATTTAGTCTGTCAGTCTCTGAAAGCGACACATCCGCAGCATGCGTTTAAAAACAGCTGCTCTCAAAACATCGTCCAGCAGATCGGTTAGCTTCTGGAAGAATAACAACATAAGTGATGTCATGACAAGATGTGATCGATGCCTGAATGGAAACAAACACTATATCTGCCTAAATACAAGACAGGCCCCCTTTTCTGACTTTAATTTGGAAAGAACTAAAAAAAAAAAGATCTTCAAGAGACATAAAACGACTAAAAAGTGATGAAAAATGGCAGCAAAAACACACAAACCAAGCAACAAGAGAACAGAAATGATAGTAGGGATGCAAAATGTCCATAAAGATGTGCAAAAGAAACACAAAATCAAAACAAAGAGACACCAAATCAATAAAAAAAAGGGTGCATATTGACCACAGAAAGTGCTAAACAACTAAAAGCAATGCAAAATGACCTCAAAGATATACAGAACACCTGCCATAACCCCGCCCCCAGCCCCTGACCTACTCGGTGCTTGCTGAGCTCCAGATTTTAGAACCTGGAGTCGGTGCTTAGGTGGTGGAAACACAAAGAACTGAGTCAGGCTCTGGCTCCGAACTAGCTCTGGAACCAGCTCGGTGGAAAAGAGGTAAAAGATACACGAAATTACGACAAAGACACCGAAAATGGCTGCAAACGACAGGTCAGCTCTCAGTCTGAGGTCCTTCTTGTTTCTAAAGTGAGCAACAAATTCTCACTCATCAAGCAACAACATGTGCACAAAGTCACCAACAGTTTTCTACTATACACCGTCTGAGCTCTGTAAAAACAAAAGGACATAAAGAGGAAAGGCAGAAATTGATGTAAGAGCTTCAAAAGAGCAGAAATTTCCACGTCTGAAGTCTGTCAGAGCGTCAAACTGTGATATCTCAGCAGCTACAGGCCACATTTCAGGCTTCTCCAGCTTCCCCTCAGGACAAACTTTACATTTCTCGTGCTGATAGCAGAATGAAGCCCGCTGATCTCCGTGTGTTGTTTTGACAGTTTCCCTCCACCTCCTGCAGTCTCATTATTCAGATGTGAACCTGAGCCCTTCGACCTGCAGCAGGAACCCCACGGATCTGCCCGGGATGAGTCGGGGTCTCGCTCGGAAACGCTTTCTTGAACGCTCACCAAAACAAATCCGCAGCGGGCCGAGCGGCTGGACGTGACAGCTTGACAGGCCACAGCTGCGTGACACTTTAAAACGACTCCAGAGTTGAAGATGTTTGGTCCGAAACGAGACGCTCTGTTTGAACAAAGTGACGCCTCCTCTTACGAAATGACTGGCAGGACTAAATTAAACCAAATGAGCAGCTGTTTGTGTTGGACACGAGGGGGACTGAAGGAAAATCCATTTCTGTCTTTAACAAGGTTACGTCCACTCAGTCTGACACGTCCAGCACCGTCCAGCACTTCTGTTGTTCTAAATGTGAAGGTTATTTTAGTTATTTTACCTCAGGAACCGACGCATTTCTGTTTGCAGCACAAAATGTCAAAACGTCAGCTGTTGGCTTCGCGCTGCTTCATTTAAATGAACTGCAAGAAGATTAATGGGTAGTTGGCTTAGTATCGTGGATGAATTAGTGAACAGCCATGTCGAGTACAGGCATCGAGCCCTGGTGTGACGGTAACATTTATTATTGGAAAGTTGTTGGATAACCGCCGGGAGACACACAATAGGGACACAAAATGTACTTTAAAAGACTTCAGAGAAGTCAACTGAGAGAAAGACAAAACTAACAGAAAAAAAGTACTATAAACTGCTCAAAACAGCCACAAAACCAGAATGTGAAATGACCCCCGAGGGATGCCAAACAACTGCAAAAGGACACAAAATGTCCTCTTTAAAGATGTAAGCTGAATGTAAAAAAAACACAAATTTACTACAAGGGGATGCAAAACGATCTCTGAGACAAAAAACACTTTCAAAATGCCCAAAACAACCACAAAACGATAATGTAAATTAATTACAAAGGGATGCAAAACAACTGCAAAAGTACACAAAATGTCCTTTATACGTCTTTGAAGATATAAACTTTTCATAAGGCACAACATTCCTTCTAAGGGATGCAAAATGATCACAGATACAAAAAACAACTCCATAAGGCCCGAAACAGCCACAATTCTATAATGTAAAATGACCACAGAAGGATGCAAAATGATCTCAGAGACAAAAAGCAACTCCATAATGCCCGAAACAGCCACAATTCTATAATGTAAAATGACCACAGAAGGATGCAAAACAACTGCAAAGGGCACAAAATGTATATTAAAATACTTCGGAGATGTTAACTGGACCTAAGAAGACACAAAATCTGTACACAGGGAAGCAAAATGATCACACAGAAAAGAAAAAACACTCCAAAAAATTAAAACAACCACAAAGCCATAATGTAAAAAAACTCCTGAGGGGTGCAAAACAACTGCAAAAGGACACAAAATGTCCTTTTCACATCTTTAAAGATGTAAACTGACTGTAAAAAGACACAAATTTACTACAAGGGGATGCAAAACGATCTCAGAGACAAAAAACACTTTCAAAATGCCCAAAACAACCACAAAACAATAATGTAAATTAATTACAAAGGGATGCAAAACAACTGCAAAAGTACACAAAATGTCCTTTATATGTCTTTGAAGATATAAACTTTCCATAAGGCACAAAATTCCTTTAAGGGATGCAAAATGATCACAGAGACAAAAAAACAACTCCATAATGCCCGAAACAGCCACAATGCTGTAATGTAAAATGACCACAGAGGGATGCAAAACAACTGCAAAGGGACACAAAATGTCCTTTTCACGTCTTTAAAGATGTAAACTGACTGTAAAAAGACACAAATTTGCTACAAAGGGATGCAAAATGATCTCAGAGACAAAAGACAACTCCAAAATGCCAGAAACAACCACAATGATGTAATGTAAAATGACCACAGAGGGATGCAAAACAACTGCAAAGGGACGCAAAGTGTATGTTAAAAGACTTCAGAGATGTTAACCGACCCTAAGAAGACACAAAATATGTACAAAGGGAAGCAAAATGATCACACAGAAAAGAAAAAACACTCAAAAAAATTAAAACAACCACAAAATCATAATGTAAAAAAACACAAAATGTCCTTTTCACGTCTTTAAAGATGTAAACTGACTGTAAAAAGACACAAATTTACTACAAGGGGATGCAAAATGATCTCAGAGACAAAAACAACTCCAAAATGCCCAAAACAACCACGAAGCCATATCATAAAATGACCCCAAAGGGATGCAAAACAACTGCAAGGGGACATAAAGTTTCCATGTCACATCTTTAAAGATGTAAACATACAACAAGGGGATGCAAAATGATCTCAGAGACAAAAACAACTCCAAAATGCCCAAAACAACCATAAAACCATAATGTTAATTAACTACAGAGGGATGCAAAACAACTGCAAAAGTACACAAAATGTCCTCTTTAAAGATGTAAAATAACACATAAAAGACACAAATTTCCTTCAAAGGGATGCAAAATGATCACAGAGACAACAACTCCAAACAGACTCAAAATAATTACCGAACCATAATGTAGACACCAAATTCTTTCAAAGGACTGCACAGAGACAGCAAACAACTCCAAAATGCCCCAAAACAACCACGAAGCCATATCATAAAATGACCACAGAGGGATGCAAAACAACTGCAAGGGGACACAAAATGTCCTTTTCACATATTTAAAGATGTAAACAGACTGTAAAAAGACACAAATTTACTACAAGGGGATGCAAAATGATCTCAGAGATAAAAAACAACTCCAAAATGCCCAAAACAACCACAATACCATAATGTTAATAACTACAGAGGGAAGCAAAACAGTGACGCCTGGGATCTTTCTGTGTGGAGTTTGCATGTTCTCCCTGTACAGCGTGGGTTTTCACCGGGTTCTCCAGCTTCCTCCCACAGTCCAAACACATGATGAGGTTAACTGATGATTCTAAATTGTCCACAGGTGTGAATGTGAGTATGATTGGTTGTCTCTATGTGTAGCCCTGTGATAGACTGGTGACCTGTCCAGATTTCCCCTGCCTGGGATAGGCTCCAGCGCCCCCCGTGACCCTACAGAGGATTAAGCGGTGTTTAGATAATGGGTGGATGGATGGGATGCAAATCAACTACAAAGGGACACAAAATGTCCTTTTTTAAAGATGTAAATTTACTGTAAAAAGACACTAAATTCATTTAAAGGACTTCAAAATTATCACAGAGACGAAAAACAACTCCAAATGTAACTAAAATGCACTCAGTTGAGATGCAGACCCACGCCGGATGCCTTCCTAAACATGGTGGGTAGCCCTGTGACCTTGACCTTTGACCTTTTGACCCCAAAATGAATGGGTGACCAGGGTAGGTCAAGATCAACATCTGTGCTGAGTCTGATTGTCCTGTCTGTCTTTGTTATCGAGTTATGGTGCGGACAGACACACCCACACACACACATACATACAGACCACAGCCAACTCCATCAGTGTTGGTAATGATGTAGTTAAATAACTACAACGATGCACAAATAGAAGTTTTTCATTCATCATTTCATATTAGAATATTCAAAGTTGTTCATTTTTACCACTGCTTCTGCTCACAGCTCGTTTTACAGATGTGCTCCCCTTACTTCAAGCTTTGCTCCTGTCACCGGGTCTGAGTAGGACTTTATGAATGCATTCTGGGAAATGTAGGTTGTTCCTGGCTTTGGGAAATGATGACGGCCGTTTATCACAGAAGTATTTCCTGGAATGAGTTGAACATCTTCTTCTCTGCGATCCAACAAAAACAAAACCCAGTCGTTTGGTTTCATTTTGTTCCAGCGGCACATCTCATCTCATCTCCAAGCAGCTTGTCTCTGAACATGATGGCAGACAGAGTTCTAACTTTACTCAGAGGAACTCTTGACCTGTAGGTATTAACCATAACTTTAGGCATTAACACAGTGAAGGGCTTAATCTGTGTTCATGATTTGGCGCCCAGAGTTCAGTCTGACAGGACAAATGAACCTGAAGATGAAGATTAAAGTCTGATACTGTTTCTCCAGGGGAAGCTTCAGAGTTCATCTAGTTACTACAGATAATTTGTTCAACCTGCAACAGCAAAGTTGTTTACAGTATGGATGCATTATGAGTTGGTTAACTCTGGGTCTAAAAGTTAGTGAACTCAGGATTAGTTCACTTAAAGTCCCTGGATTAGTTAAGGCAGACTCTCAGTGCTAGTTAACTTTTGACATTGCGTTAGTTAAGCGAGAGCTGGTTAAATCAGAGTCTCTGGGTTAGTTTACTCAGAGTGAGACTTCAGGTTAGTTAATTAAGGATTAGTTAATTCATGGTTAGTTAACTCAGGGTTTGGTAACTAAAAGCATAGTGTCACTTATCTGTAACTCTTTGAGTTAACTCAGAATCTCTGAGTTAACTCACTGTTAGTTGACTGTTAGCATCGTGTTAGTTAAGTCTGTTACTTAAATCAGAGTTTCTAGGTTAGTTAACTCGGTGTTTAGTGTTAGGTAACTCAGTATCTGGTTTAATTAACTCAGGTTTAGTTAGCTCAGAGCTCATGGTTAGTTAACTCAGAGACTTCAGGTTAGTTAATTCAGGATTAGTTAATTCATGGTTAGTTAACTCAGGGTTTGGTAACTCAAAGCACAAAGCATAGTGTCACTTACCTCTAAATCTTTGGTTTAAACTTGGCATGAGTTAACTCATGACTGAGGATTACTTAACTCAGACTCTCTGGGTTAGTTAACTCAGTGTTAACTCAAAGGTCAGGGCTAGTTAACTCAGAAGTCAGGTTTAGTTAACTCAGAATCTCTGGATTAGTTAAGTCAGAGTCATAGCGTTAGTTAAGACAGTGTTAGTTAAATCAGAGTCTCTAGGTTAGTTAACTCAGTGTTTCATGTTAGGTAACTCAGTCTTTGGTTTAATTAACTCGGGGTTAGTTAGCTCAGAGCTCATGGTTAGTTTATTCAGGATTTGTTAATTCAGGGATAGGTAACTCAAAGCACAGTGTCTTTTCACTCTAGGTCTGTTAGTGAACTCAGGGTTAGTTAACTCAGTGTCTGTTAACTCAGAACTCAAAGTTAGCTACCTCAGAGCACACTTAGTTAATTCAGAGTCTCTGGGATAGGTAATCTGGTGTTAACTCACAGGTCAAGGTTAGTTAAGTCATTGTCTTTGGGTTAGTTAACTCAGGGTTAGGTAACTTAAAGCACAGTTTCACTTCACTTAATCTTTTAGTTAACTCAGTGTTAGTGAACTTAAGGCTCAATTCAGAGTCTCTCGATTAGTTAACTCAGAATCAAGGTTAGTTAATTCAGCATCTCTTAGCCAACTTAGTGTTTGTTAACTCAGAGTTAGTGGTAACTATAGTTTTGAAAATAGGTTGAGTCTCGTCAGTCTGTAAAGAGAAACCTGTCTGAGCTGTTGTCCTCCATCTGAATCCATTAGTGTGTTTCTGTACCACAACACACACACACACACACACACCTACACACACACACCTACACACAAAGAACCTCGGAGTTAGAGGTTCAGCAGGGTGACTCTGTACAAACACCAAACACACCTCCTGCGGCCTCGGTTTTTATAGTCGGCTGTGTTCGGCTCAGCGGCTCCCTGAAGCCTCACAGTGTGTGTTTGAATACATTACACTTAAAATGACTGAATCCATTGTGTCTAAAATATCAGACAACAGTGAAAAATCCCTGATTACAGTTTCTCACAGTCGGATGCGACATATTCAGATGTCTTGTTTTGTTTAACAGGTAGTCCAGAACCCAGTGTCCCTTTTAGTCGTTGTTGTTGTAACTTTTTGTGTTTCTTTGCCATTTGAGTCCAAGATGTTCAGTTTACTGTTGTGTAAGACGGAGAAAAACATTAAAATCCTGCATTCTGAGAAACTGAAACCTGATAATATTTAATCTGTGCAAAAACTGAAGTGTAGCAACAACATGCGCCTTTGTGAGGGACTTTTTCTCCAGATCAGAGGACGTGATCCAGAGAGCGACCCGGGTGTTGAACGATCCTTCAGCCTGTTGGTGGTCAGTGAGACGAGGGCGCCATGTTTGACCTCTGACCGCAAGCAGGAAGGATGGAAAAACAAACCGAGCAGCAGTTAGAGATGCTGTGTGTTTGTCACGCTGCGTCTCCGTTCTGACCGTGTGTTTGTTTGCCGCGCAGGAACTGGTGCACGTTCGTACAGGAGCGCGTGGTGACGATGGCAGTAGCATGTGGAACAGAAAAATACACCATCCGGTCCCAGAGCCCGTGTCCGAGCGGGTCGCCCAACTGTCAGCTGGTCATGTGAGTACAAATATGTGAAATTAGAAGCTTTTGTTTCCACCAAAATATAATTTACCATCATAACAACAAAGAGCATTTTATTTATCATACTGGTTCTACTTTTTATCTCACACTGATGGACGGTTGTGCTGGTTTAAAATGTAATTCTCGTGTGTTGACCCTGCAAAAGTAAACAATAAAATTAAAATAAATAAAGCAGAAGGTTAAGTACAGCTTTATTAATATGAATTATAGTCTTTATTTGTATTTAATGTCCATTTTTTAGCCATTAACTGAAGCTCTGTTGTGTTTATATGAGACGCTATTGAGGATTAAAGGGAGAAATATCAGCAACTGTAATGTAAATCAGTGAAAAAATGGCCCTGAAACATGTAAGATGTTATTAATCTGTTGTCTTTAAGGAGTTTAGACTGAAAGAAATTCACTTTCTTGACATGCGCAACAAAGAAAAGCATAAAAAAGACCAAAAAAAGTGTTTATTTTATGGTTCAGTTCTCTTCTAGTTGCTGTTCTAGATATATAAGATGCAACAGGTAAACTCTTTATTGCGTGCTTTTATTTTGAAATTTGAGTGAATAATTGCATTTATATATTTCATTTTTCTAACATTTCACACACTGAGAAGTCAAGAAAACAACTGTCAGGCATGCCATTTAGATAAATAACCTGTGCGTCCTGTTTTATTTATCTAAATGTCTCCTGGTGAGCTGGTAAACATCCCACCAGAAGCACTTTAAAGCCGCAACCTTTGATTATTTATGCAACCATTATGCCTGACAGTTATTTTATTTAATAATCTGTGTGTTGAAAGTCAGAAAACACTGAAATATAAATGCCATTACTGCCTGAAGACCAAGTGAACATGTTTAAATTGCTTTGTTTCATCTGACCAGCAGCCGAAAACCTAAAATTTCCCTGTTAAGAAACCAGATGTTCATGTTTTAGAAGCTGCTCACACTAGTTTCTCCTGTAGATTCCTGGATCTGAGTGACTGACGGACAAAACATCAAGTTCGCCAAGTTGTTAAAGTGTTTGTTTGTTTGTTTGTTTGTTTGTGTGCAGGTACAAGCTATCCACGCGGCCGATCTACAAGCAGAAACCGAAGATCGTCACCAATCTGCTGTGGCGCTGCTGTCCGGGACACGGAGGACGGAACTGCGAGGACACAGGTGGGTCCGCGGCAGCATCGCCGTCACCGTGGCGACAGTAGCCATGACACCACAGAGGCAAACAACAACAAAGGGACGTTTCTTGTGTCGTTTGTAAAAATCTGTCAGCAGCGGCAGGAAAGTGAATCCAGTTCTGTGTTGGATTAAACTACAGATGTTCTCCTCTGTGTTTTGGATCTTTATATTCCATTTCACGTGTCAGCTTTGGCCTCCATAAATTTGTTTCACCTCAGTGGCTAAAACAACACTTCCAGCAAGAGCCTCGACATGAAGAGACTTAACCCTCTGAGCCCCAAGCAGTTTCTGGGTGTTTATTTGCTCCTGTCACATTTTTACTCGCTGTGGACTCATTTTTCACTGCAGTATAAAGTCCTGCACCTCTATGGAAACAGAACAACTGTGGCTAGAAGTAGAGAGAACTCAAACATGTCTTCTGTGCAGTAGGACACAGTTATGAAGCCATAAATCATAAAAACAGAAAATAGTTGAGTTTATTTGATTCTTTGATTTATAAAAATGGGAAAAAAGTGGAATCAACATGTACAACATTTCCCAAGTGCCCACATTTGTTAACAAAACTGGAAAAATGTTCCCCAAAACGTCCCAAAAACCAGCCGAACGCTAGCGATTTAGCGCTAGCGGCAGAGCTAGCGGCACCACAAGGTCCCTCCAAAGGGACAAATAAACCCCACACTGGTGAAAAGTCCACTGTGAAATAGTGAACAATGTGAGCCAAGCAACGTTTGGACCCCACAGTGGGTCTTCATCAGGCCACGGCACACAGCAAGGTCTGCTAACAGTGAGCTAACACTGGAGCTTTAGATACCAGATCCTTCCTCATCAGAAGTCAGACGGGTCACGGAGCCAAAACCAACAGGAAATAGAGAAATAAGTTTTCCACGGGTGTATTTTAATTTTAATTTCCATTTACTAACACATTTAATCAAGTCGGAAAACAGATAATGGATAATGAATTAGGGCCCGTTTTCCATTTTTCATTTTGTATTATCACTGAAAAAACGGGAAACGGTTTATTTTTCGTTCTTATTTTGAAATCTCAAAATAAGAAAACGAATGGCCACGACGTACACGGACCACGGACCCTCCACATACCGGTGCTATAGATGCTTACGTTTTTATATGTCTCCTGTCTGCTCAGTATAAGCACGGCCTGCAGTTCAGCCGACAAGACTCTGAATTTTTGTCACGTTACTGTTGGTCGCATCCGAATCATTGATGGTTTTATAGTTGCACCGGGGAGAGCAGAATATTTTATTTTGTACGGAATCTGGTCAGAGCAGACTGTTCTGTTTTGGTGAATTTTTGAATGGAAAATATACAACAAAGTGAATTAAATAAAATATCACAATGATTTTTTTTTTCATTATTTAAAAATTTACCAATAATAGACCATTTGCACAAACAGAATTCTGTTAAAAATAAAAAAATTCCCTCTCCTCTGTGCTACCATGAAGCCAATTGTGACTCTGCTGCAACCAACAGTCACACGACAAAAAATCAGCTGAACTGCAGGCAGTGTTCACACAGAGCAGAGAGGAGACAGACATGGAAAAATAATTTAAAATGTAAACAGTAAAATATGTATTATGTGTAAGGCTGGTCCTGAATATTAGAATATCCAAAAATTCGTTTGTTGTGGTGGTATTCGGATTATAATTTTGCAGAACGCCGCGGCACGAACCGAATATTCAAATATTCCTCCACTATAGCAGTGGTTCTCAACTGGTCCAGCCTCAGGACCCAATATGTCTCTATTAATAACAGTTGCAACCCAACTTTTTGAAGTTCACTGTTCCTGTTTACAAATTAATGTTTATTTGGATGTAGTCTCAACACATTTTGATACAGCTTGGGGAAAAATTGGCTTATTATTTGCTCATTTTGCTATATTTGGACACTTTTGCCCAGTTTTGGGGCGTATTTTGGCCCATTTCGACAGATTCTGAGCACATTTTCGTGTATTTTTGGGACATTTTAGCATAATTTTCTCCAATAAGCTGGCATACCCAAATCTAGAGGTTAATAGTGGTCAACTACTGGTGTCACCACCACTAAATATCCTGCTATTGAAAGCAAACTGTGTCATAAGAAACAAGTCCTTTAAAATAAAAGACTTTATACCACTACTTTTTGCTTCTGCGACCCTCTAAAAATGGCTTCACGACCCACTTTTGGGTGCCGACCCACCAGTTGAGAACCACTGTACTATAGAATCCGAATATCCGGAGCACAGATACTGCTATTCAGACCAGCCCTAATAATGTGTAGGGTCACTGTTCTTTCCTAGTATCGGTAACACGTGTCGACACTTGGAAAAATGCCCCTCATATTATTTCCAGGTTTTTATTTTTTGTGAAATAACTAAGTCAAGAAATCCAGTTTTCATTTTTATTTTTATGATCTACAGGTTTATAACTGTGTCGTACTATGCATAAGACATTTCAGAGTTTTCTCTCCTTCTTCATGGTTGTTCTGTTTCCATGGAGGTGCAGGACTTTAGATTGCAGTTGAAAAAATGAACCAACAGTGAGGAAAAACGTGGCAGGAAAAAAAAATATATCAGAAAACTGGACTTCAGCGAGTTAAAGTCGACTGGACCAATTTGCTGGATGTCAGTCGCCGATTCTATCCATCATCACTGACAGCAAAACCACAAAAATGCCCAAAAGTATGGGAGGCGAAAAAAAATTATTTATTTAATGGTTTTTCAATATGTAAGTGAAGATAATATGAATATACTTTAAGCAACAGTAGCCGTCTTTGAGCACAACACAACGTCATATGCAGGTGACAATAAAGTGCCACAGGGGAACGTGAAAGTAGCGACTCACATGAAATTAAAAGTTGGATCCAGTGTGTTTGTGAATCGACACTCCGGTTTTCCCCTCTTTGTCTCCGCTGGAGTCTATTTTTAAATGTTCGCCTTCCAAAAACAGCTTCACTTCGGTATCGCTCAGGAACTGAACTTAATGCAGTCCAGATTTTCTCTGTGTGGGAAACTGCAGTGAGTGTTTACAGATATCTGAAGGAGGACGTCCTCTCCTCCGCTCCGACTTCTCATTTGTTTGTGCTGAAACTCAAAGTTTATCAGCAAAAATTTCCCCAAAAGCTTGAAGCTGGAGCTCCGACAGGTTTACTGCACGATGGTTTGGGCCTTCACAGTTTCATTTGTTGGAAAGTTGTACCCTTAAGTAGAATATCAGCTATGATAAGCCTCCATTTTGACACGTTTCTGTTTTAAGTAATTAATGCACAGAAAACCTCTGCTACCTTCGTATTAACCCACCATTAAAGTACTGAAATGCTGTAAAGCAACATTTTGAGATTTAATTGATTCATGAAGCCAAAGAAAATTATTTTAAATGTCTTCTTTTGTCTTATTAACTGTTAAAACCCTCAAATTTAGACTTTGCTGTCATAGAAAACTGGGAAACTGAAGCTGATGTTTACATTTCAGAGGAGCTTCTTGCTTTATGTTCCCAAAACAAACAATTAATCAGCTTTCAAGACAGTGTTCAACTGATTTCCTGTCATTTAACTAATCAGCTGATTGTCTCATTGTGGAAATGAAACTGGCGCGACAGTAATCCAGCCTTATCAGAGCAAAACCTGGACCAAACCTTTAATACTCACCCTGAACCAGCTCCCCTTCACTTTCTGCTTTTATGCCTGGTTGCAACTTTAATTTACTTCAAAGCAGTGCCTTTTTTCTGTCCTTTTGTCATTTTATTTTACTTTAAACCTCTTTGAGTTGCGGTCTGTTTACAGCTCGTTGTGTTTCTCTTCGACAGTCTCCGACCCTCAGCTGGACTCTGGAAGCCCGGGTGTGATTACAGTATCTGAACCAGAGAGAACAGAAGTCCAGGCTGCAGGTACGATCACAGACACAAAATGATGCCATGAATAGTTTTTATTTATCAGTTTCCTCATGTCAGTCCAGGATAAACCTCCATTAATCCCCTCAGAAATCAGAGAAAAGACGCTAATAGATAATTCTGACTATAGAGAGATGCAAATCCAGCACAATGAGATGCAAAATGACCAAAAAGAGACACAAAAAGAAACAAAACAACTACGAAGGACTGAAAAACCACCATAAAGACAAACAACTCCAACCCAAAGAGATGTAAAATGACCACAAAGATGGAAAACCACCGCAAAGAGGCACAAAAAGACCCAAAATGACCTCAAAGATTCACAAACCACCATCAAGAGATGCACAACCAAAACAAAGAGACACAAAGTCACCGCAAAGTAATGCAAAATGACTGCAAATTGGGGCAATAGGATCTGAGAGACACACAAAACCACCACAAAGAGACATAAAAGTGACGCAAATCAACCACAAAAGGACAGAAATCACACCACAGAGCATAGGAAACACGTACAAATATGATGCAGAACCACCTCAAATAGATACTAAGAGACAAAACAACCACAAAGGAATCTAAACTGGCAATAAAGGGATGCTAAAGTATTCCAAAGAGACACAAATCCAATCCAGAAGCATACAAAACCAACATAAAGGCACACAAAACGACCACAAAGTCACAAAATGACCACAAAAGTCGGCAAAATGACCTCACAGTGATGCAAAACTGTCACAAAGAGACATAAAATCGCCACAGAGCCAGAAGAAATGGATGCAAAACAACCTCAAAGACACACATTACCCCCTCAAGGAGATGCAAAACCAACATAAAGGGACACAAAACGACCACAAAAGTTGGCAAAATGACCTCACAGTGATGCAAAACCACCACAAAGAGTCACAAAAGACCCAAAGAGATGCAAATGGACAACAAAGATGGAAAACTGCCGCAGAAAAACACAAAAAGACCCAAAATGACCTCAAAGATCCACAAACCATCATCAAGAGATACAAAACCAAAACAAAGAGACACAAAGTCACCGCAAAGTAATGCAAAATGACTGCAAATTGGTGCAGTAGGATCTGAGAGACACACAAAACCACCACAAAGAGACATAAAAGTGACGCAAATCAACCACAAAAGGACAGAAATCACAACACAGAGCGTAGAAAACACGTACAAATATGACCCAGAACGACCTCAAATAGACACTAAGAGACAAAACAACCACAAAGGAATCTAAACTGGCCATAAAGGGATGCTAAAGTATTCCAAAGAGACACAAAACCAATCCAGAAGGATGCAAAACCAACATAAAGGGACACGAAACAACCACAAAGTCACAAATTGGCCACAAAAGTCGGCAAAATGACCTCACAGTGATGCAAAACTGTCACAAAGAGACATAAAATCACCACAGAGCCAGAAGAAATGGATGCAAAACAACCTCAAGGACACACATTACCACCTCAAAGAGATGCAAAACCAACATAAAGGGACACAAAACGACCACAAAGAGATACAAAACAACCACAAAGTCACAAAATGGCCACAAAAGTCGGCAAAATGACCTCACAGTGATGCAAAACCACCACAAAGAGACACAAAAGACCCAAAGAGATGCAAATGGACCACATGTCGGTAATTTGGAAAGTAAAAATTCCCTCGCAAATTACCTGCTATATTTTACCGAACTCCGATGTCCTGGGATCATTTTAATCCCCTGAGAATACGCATCTCGGTGATTTGGCCAGAAATGGGCGGGACCTCACAGGCGTTTTGGCGGTTTTTGTTTACTAGATGCATTTTATTAATTTTTGGCGAATGATGGAGGCTGCATTGGAGTGTTTAGAGGAGCTTTTAGGTCCCGGGCCGGTAAGAGCTTATCGGACCGTCACGTACGGAAAAAAAAAAGACAAGGCTGAAAAGAAGGAGCAGATTCACCTCCAAATGGTGGATCACTTGCCCACTTGCCTGCTAGCTAGCTCAATAACCAATGTTCAAGCAGTGGCTGCATCAGTGAACGTCATTCCCCGACTCGATTGATAAAGTGTGCAACCCAACAGACCCGAAGTTAACGTAAAATACAACACTGCTGATTCTAAAACTGCTGCTGTTAGTTGCCGCTGTACTTCTGTTTATTTCCAATCAAGCCGTGGTGAAAAGCAACTAAGTAAAAACTAAAAAACAAAACAAAAACAAAGTGAGCGCTGAGCAGATGTTACGCAATACGTAACGCGCTGACATCATACAGGGGAAGTCAGTAAAATCTTGGGGAAAAGCTGATGTTGGGGGGTGATTTATATATTATACGAGGTCCCCAGGTGATACTTATCCCGTGAGAATAGGGCTAAAGAGACATAAAATCACCACAGAGCAAGAAGAAATGCTACAAAGGGATGCAAAACAACCACAAAGACACACATTACCACCTCAAGGAGATGCAAAACCAACATAAAGGGACACAGAACAACCAGAAAGTCACAAAATGACCACAAAAGACGGCAAAATGACCTCACAGTGATGCAAAACCACCACAAAGAGACAGAAAATGACCAAGCAGGTACACTTTGTTTCAGCAGAAGAGTCAAACCTCGATCTCAAGCAAAGCACGGAGTTGGCTGACTCTGGTTTGTTATCTGAGGCCTCAGGCTGCAGGGTTAAAGAAATCAAACACACCTATATGCTTCTTTTCCTTTTCAAAGTTAATAAAATGTCATAAATTCTTACTACATTTATCTTTTGGTGATATTTTGACATTACAGGGGGATGTAGTTTCAAACAGCCGCGGTGGAGCTGAAAAATACTTTCACTCGTGTATTTTTCTATATTAGGAGATGTGAAGCAGCGGTGTAGAGAAAACAGCAGAGAAGAATGCGGCTCTTTTGTTTCACCTTCGGTCTTAACGGTGTCGGAGCGCTCTGACTCACTCCTGCCTCTCTAACAAAGTGAGGAAGCACAGCGACGCTCGGCTTCGATGAACCTCCAGCGCAGGTCAGGAGAAGGTCCAGCCACCCTCCACCCAGGGAAGTGGGAGTGGGTGAGCCGCTCCCAGAAGACCCTCCACCAAGGTCGGCTCCCCCCCGACATCCTCGAGCTGTAAACAGGCCGTGAGTCACGCTGAAGGAGGCGAGTACGTCAGCCTCCTGATGAGGGTTTGTTCTGTACAGAGGTCAGAGGTCGCGGCAGCCTGATGAAGCCGATGTTAGTGTGACCTGATGAAGTGACGAAGCCGAGGACAACAGGGTTTGTTTGTTTTAACTGCAGCCCAGAACTTCCTCAACTATAATGGTTTCTCAAACAAAAATGGAAATAAAACATATTAAAAGTCAGATTTAAAAACAGGAACTATGAAGAATTTTTGGTTGGAAGTTAAAAACTGACCAAAACAATCACAAAAGGACACAGACAGAAGCTAAACTGACCACAAACCATAAAGGGAAGTTTAAACCATCTCAAAGGGATGCAAAATGATCACAGTGGGATGCTAAACTAGTCCAAAGAGAAGCAAAATGACCACAAAGAGAAGCAAAATTACCAAAAAAGGTATATCAAACGGATGCTACACAAGTTTAAAGACCCCAAAAAGATGCAAAACAGCAAAAACAGAATACATGATGGCTGCAAAGAGGCATAAAACTACAAGGGGATGCAAAATGTACACAAAGAGATGCAGAATGACCAAAACAAAACTGACGACACAATGACGACAAAAGGATGCAGAACGACCACAGAGAAGAGAAACGCTGTCTAAGCAAATACAAATGCAAATGACCATGAAGGGAAGTCAAACCACCACAAAGGGATGCAAAATAATCAACATCGGATGCTAAACAAGTACAAAGAGAAGCAAAATGACCACAAACACACAGAAAACTATCACAGACATCCAAAATAAAGAAAAGGGGAGTGCAAAATTTAAACTACTAGATGCAAACGACCATAAAGGGAAGTCAAACCACCACAAAGGGATGCAAAATGATCACAGTGGGATGCTAAACAAGTCCAAAGAGAAGCAAAACGGCCTCAAAGAGACTCAAAACAACTCCAGAAATGCAGAATTTACCAGGAGGGATGTAAAGTGATCACAAACAGATGTAAAATACCCACAAAGAGTCAGAAAACAATGACAAAGGGATGCAAAATGATCACAATGGGATGCTAAACAAGTACAAATAGAAGCAAAATGACCACAAACAGACAGAAAACCACGACAAACACCCAAAATAAAGAAAAGGGAATGCAAAATGACAACAACTACAATGCAAACAACCATAAAGGGAAGTTTAAACCATCCCAAAGGGATGCAAAATGATCACAGCGGGATGCTAAACTAGTCCAAAGAGAAGCAAAATGACCACAAACAGACAGAAAACTACCACAAACATCCAAAGTAGAGGAAGGGGAGTGCAAAATGACAACAACTACAACGCAAACAACCATAAAGGGAAGTTTAAACCACCACAAAGGGATGCAAAATGATCACCATGGGATGCTAAACAAGTACAAATAGAAGCAAAATGACCACAAACAGACAGAAAACCACGACAAACACCCAAAATAAAGAAAAGGGAATGCAAAATGACAACAACTACAATGCAAACAACCATAAAGGGAAGTTTAAACCATCCCAAAGGGATGCAAAATGATCACAGCAGGATGCTAAGCAAGTCCAAAGAGACGCAAAATGACCACAAATAGACACAAAACTGACACAAACATCCAAAATAAAGAAAAGGGAATGCAAAATGTCAACTACTAGATACAAACAACCATAAAAGGAAGTCAAGCTACCACAAAGGGATGCAAAATGATCACCATGGGATGCTAAACAAGTCCAGAGAGATGCAAAATGACCACAGACATCCAAATTGAAGAAAGGGGAATGCAAAATGACAACAACTAGACGCAAACGACCGTCAAGGGAAGCCAAACCACCACAAAGGGATGCAAAATGATCACAGTGGGATGCTAAACAAGTCCAAAGAGATGCAAAATGGCCTCAAAGAGACTCAAAACACCCCCAGAGATGCAGAATTTACCACGAGGGATGTAAAGTGATCACAAACAGATGTAAAATACCCACAAAGAGTCAGAAAACAATGACAAAGGGATGCAAAATGATCTAAAAGAGACACACGGTGACTACGGAGATCAACGTTTGGGACTTTTTGCATTTCAGTGCCCAGCAGCCTATTGTGTCTTCATCCATCTAAACCCAGAACATCTCACTATTTTTCTGTGGCTTCTGGACGCTGTTTGGGGCAGTTCGCTTCACTTAAACTTCACATTCTAGTTTTGTTCCACTAGAGAAACCTGCCACGAGATGAAGGTCGGCCACAGCGTAGTACGGAGGTATTCTGCAGGATACGTGCCGTGGATGTGAAATATTTATACCCCGCGTGGCACTGAGAACTCTGAGAATCAAAACAGTCGATGTTTTTGGAAAAGGCCTCAGACTAAAATAGACCTTTGGCCTTTGGAGGCTCGATTTAACAAAGAAACACAAACAAAAGAGGCCGTTCCACGCACACCTCCACATGGTACGGTCCGCTCCCACCACGCCTCTGATTGAACCGGCTTCCTGCGAGCTGACGTCGATGTAATTAAACCATCGACGCGAACGCAGCCCTGCAGAAATACACCGGACACAATGACAGGAACAGATACAGCACATGAGTCACCGGCCAGCTCGTAAAACGTTTACAACCTGCCCACACACTGGATCAGATTGTACAGGTGTGTCTGTTGTCAGGTTGTTCACACTGAGAGTAAATCTGACAGCTTTGAAGTCTTTAAATCAACAGAGGATATTTCTGTTTTGTTTAAGGACCACAGCCGGCCATCTTTTTATGTCTATGATGTGTTGATTAATCAGTTTGCCCTAAAAATAGCCTTTATAACGAACCAAATCTCAGAGTGGCGTTATGAGATTTCCTGTTTTTGTTTTGTCCAATTCAGAATCCGACACTGCAAAAAAGAGGAACCTAAATATAAGATAAAAACACTGAATTTGAGAAGAAATTACTTAAAAGCAGTGAAATTATCTGTCCATGCAGCAAGTAAATTTTACTTGGTAAAAAATCTTGAAATAAGTTTTTTTTTTTTCTCAAATCTAAGATTGTACTGTAAAATCAAGGACTAAAAATGAGTAATTAACTTTTAAAATGAGTCAAATTATGTATCGTGTCTGAAAATAAGATTTTAAATCTTGGCAAGTGCCAAGTTATTTGCAGTGCAAAATATTCAATCTGCTGTCAAATGCGACAAAGAAATGTCTTTGCAGTCTTTTGTGTGTCTTTGAGGTCAGTTGTCTCTTTGAAGCAGCTGTTTGCCTCCTTATAGTCGTTGTGTGTCTCTGTCTGGTCTTTTGTGTCTCGTTGTTGCCTTTGTCATCTTTTTCCTCTTTGTAATGGCTGTTTTTCTCTTTGTTGTCACTTAGCATCTCTTTATAGTCATTTTGTGTCTCTTTTTACTCATTTTGAATCTCCTTTAGTTTTTGGTATCTCTTTCTACTCGTTTTGCATCTCCTTGTAGTCCTTTTGTGTCTCTTTGTAGAAGTTGTGTCTCTCTTTGTGGTTATTTTGTTTCTCCTTGTCGTCCTTTTGTGTTTCTTTCTTGGTCTTTTGTGTCTTTTGGGAGTTATTTTGCATGTCTTTGTATTAGTTTTGTGTCTCTTTCAAGTCGTTTTGCATCTCTTTATAGTCATTTTGTGTCACTTTGTTGCCTTTGTCATCTTTTGCGTCTTTGTAGTAGTTGTGAGTCTTTGTAGTCATTTTGTGTCTCTTCTGTGGTCTTTTGTGACTTTTTTTGTATCATTTTGTGCCTTTTTGTTGTTGTTTTGCATCCCTTTGTAGAAGTTGTGTCTCTCTTTGTGGTTATTTTGTATCTCTTTGTCGTCCTTTTGTGTCTCTTTCTTAGTCTTTTGTGTATATTTGTTGTTGTTTTGCATCTCTTTGTATTAGTTTTGTGTCTCTTTTTAGTTGTTTTGCGTCGCTTTATAGTCATTTTGTGTCACTTTGCTGTCTTTGTCATCTTTTACTTCGCTGTAGTAAGTGTTTGTCTCTTTGTAGCAGTTGTGAGTCTTTGTAGTCGTTTGTGTCTCTTTGTATTAGTTTTGTTTCTATTTCTAGTCATTTTGCATCTCTTTGTTGCTTATTGTGTCTCTTCTATGGTCTTTTGTATCATTTTGTGGTTGTTTAAATCTCTTTGTCTTAGTTCTGTGTCTCTTTCTACTCATTTTGCATCTCCTTGTAGTCCTTTGTATCTCTTTTTAGTCTGCTGTGTCTTTTTGTAGTCCTTTTGTGTCTCTTTGTAGAAGTGGTGTCTCTCTTTGTGGCTATTTTGTTTCTCTTTGTAGTTCCTTTTGTGTTTCTTTCTTGGTCTTTTGTGTCTTTTTGGAGTTATTTTGCATGTCTTTGTATGAGTTTTGTGTGTCTTTCTAGTCATTTTGCATCTCTTTACAGTCATTTTGTGTCACTGTCTTTGTCATCTTTTGCTTCGTTGTAGTAAATGTTTGTCTCTTTGTAGCAGTTGTGAGTCTTTGTAGTCTTTTTGTGTCTCTTTGTAGCTTATTGTGTCTCTTCTGTGGTCTTTTGTGTCATTTTGTGGTTGTTTTAAATCTCTTTGTCTTAGTTCTGTGTCTCTTTTGTATCGTTTTGACTTTTTGTCTTTTTGTAGTTGTTTTGCTTCTCTTTGTTTTAGTTTTGTGTCTCTTTCTACTCGTTTTGCATCCCCTTGTAGTCTTTTGTACCTCTTTCTAGTCTATTGTGTCTCTTTGTAGAAGTTGTGTCTCTCTTTGTGGTTATTTTGTTTCTCTTTGTTGGTCTTTTGTGTCTTTTTGGAGTTATTTTGCATGTCTTTGCATGAGTTTTGTGTGTCTTTCTAGTCGTTTTCCATCTCTTTATAGTCATTTTGTGTCACTTTGCTGTCTTTGTCATCTTTGGTCTCTTTGTAACAGTTGTGAGTCTTTGTAGTCTTTTGTTTGTCTTTTGTATTAGTTTTGCATTTCTTTGTTGCGGTCTTTTGTGTCTTTTTGTTGTTGTTTTGCATCTCTTTGTATTAGATTTGTTTGCCTTTCTAGTCTTTTTTCATCTCCATGTAGTCTTTTGCATCTCTCTGTTGTCTGTTGTGTCTTTTTGTGGTTGTTTTGCACCTCTTTGTGACCTTCTTGTGTGTTTTTATAATAGTCATGTATCTCTTTAAGTCAATTTGAGCGTCTTTTCTTTTGTGTGTCTTTGTGGTCTTTCGTCTCTCTGTAGTAGCTGTTTGTCTCTTTTGTGTCTGTAGATTTTTGTGTTTTTTTGTAGTAGTAGTTGTGTGTCTCTCTTTAGTCGTTTTTTGTCCATTTGTAGTCTTTTATGTCTCTTTTGGAACATTTTTCATCTCTTTGTGGTTGTTTTGCATCTCTTTGTAGTCTTTTATGTTTCTTTTATAACATTTTGTGTCTCTTTGTGGTCTTTTTTCCCCATTAAAAACCCACAGAAGACTGATGTGTGGGGCTGAAACCGATGACGCTGCAGGACTTCCCCGTCTTTAATCTCCATGGTTGCACTCTTGCGTTTTTGCCCTCAGTGCTGCCTGCAGGTCACTGACTGGGAGCTCCTTGTTCCTGCTGTCACACACTCAAACTTTAACAATGAACTCCGAGTGAAACAAACGCTGAGGAAACTCGGCTGAGAAATCCCCAAACACATCCGCCGGTTTCCCATCAGCCACTCTGTCTCGCTCTCTGCCGGTCTGCCTGACTTCCTGCTGGTCTTTCTCACTCTCTCTGTTCAGTTCAGTGCAGCCTTATTTGCATAAACATAACGAATGATGATAATTAGACACTTTGTTGTGTCTGTTTCAGCTATTAAGGATCGGCTCCAGCTTCAGCGAGCCGACCTGAACCGCGAACAGAACGACTATCATGTAGCTGCCCAGGTGCTGTACAACAACGGCTACGCAAACACCCAGACCAACACCACAGAACCTCCTGTGGGCCCAGGCCACGCCCATCATCACGACCATCATGCAGCACACCATGGCACGAACACGTACAACCACCACCGTCCACAGGAACCCCACCGACCTCAGGAACCCCACCGACCTCAGGAACCCCACCGGCCTCAGGAACCCCACCGGCCTCAGGAACCCCACCGACCTCAGGAACCCTACCGGCCGCAGGAACACAACCTACCAGGTGAGTTTTGGTTTACCTGGTTGTGGTTTACCTTCATTCCTGAAGCTGAGAAACCGGTTCACGTTTATAATTTACCAGATCTTTGTAAGAGCTGGATCCATCTGAGACGCGTTCGGAACCGTTGTTGGAAGGGGTTGTGGTGGATCTACAGCAGAGCAAGAGAGCCTGGCTGTCTTAGTTTATTGTATCATGTTGGGATTGTTTTGTGTCTCTTTGTAGCCACTTTGTGTATCTTTGTATTTGTGTCTCTCTGAAGTAGTTCCATGTGTCTTTGTAGTTTTGTTTGCGTCTCCTTGAGGTATTTTTGTGTTTCTTTGAGGCCAGTTTGTGTCTCCTTGTGGTTGTTTTGTGTCTCTTTGTGGTAGCATTGTACGTCTTTTTGGTCAGTTTGTGTATCTTTGTAGTTATGTCTCTCTGAAGTAGTTCTGTTTGTCTTTGTAGTTGTGTTGTGTCTCTTTGTGGTTGTTTTGTGTCTTTATGCAGTCTGTTTGTGTCTCTTTGTGGTTGTTTTGGGTCTTTATGCAGTCTGTTTGTGTCTCTCTCTGAAGTAGTTTTGTGTCTCTTTGTAGCTTTGTGTGTGTGTTTGTGGTTGCTTTGTATCTCATTGTGGTTGTTTTGTGTCTCCGTGTAGCCAGTTTGCGTCTCCTTGAGGTATTTTTGTGTTTCTTTGAGGCCAGTTTGTGTCTCTTTGTGGTTGTTTTGTGTCTCTTTGTAGTCAGTTTGTGTCTCGTTGTAGTTTTGTCTCCCTGAAGTAGTTTTGTTTGTCTTTGTAGTTTTGTGTCTCTTTTTAGCCAGTTTGCGTCTCCTTGTGGTTGTTTCGTGTTTCTTTGAAGCCAGTTTGTGTCTCGTTGTAGTTTTGTCTCCCTGAAGTAGTTTTTATTTTCTTTATTTGTAGTTGTTATGGGTATGTTTGTGTCTCTTGTGATCATTTTGTGTCTCCTTGTAGCAGGTTTGTGACTTCTTGTGGTAGTTTTGTGTCTCTTTTTAGCCAGTTTGAGTCTCCTTGTGGTAGTTTTGTGTCTATTTTTAGCCAGTTTGAGTCTCCTTGTGGTAGTTTTGTGTCTATTTTTAGCCAGTTTGAGTCTCCTTGTGGTAGTTCTGTGTTTCCTTGATGCCAGTTTGTGTCTCTTTGTAGTTTTGTCTTTCTGTAGTAGTTTTGTGTCTCTTTGTGGTAGCGTTGTACGTCTTTTTGGTCAGTTTGTGTATCTTTGCAGTTTTGTCTCCCTGAAGTAGTTTTTATTTTCTTTATTCGTAGTTGTTATGAGTATGTTTGTGTCTCTTGTGATCATTTTGTGTCTCCTTGTAGCAGGTTTGTGTCTTCTTGTGGTTGTCTTGTGTCTCTTTGTAGTTACGTCTCTCCGAAGTAGTTTTGTGTCTCTTTGTGTTTGTTTTGTGTCCTTATTCAGTCTGTTTGTGTCTCTCTGAAGTAGTTTTGTGTCTCTTTGTAGTTTTGTGTGTGTGTTGTGGTTGCTTTGTATCTCATTGTGGTTGTTTTGTGTCTCTGTGTAGCCAGTTTGTGTCTCCTTGAGGTATTTTTGTGTTTCTTTGAAGCCAGTTTTTGTCTCCTTGTGGTTGTTTTGTGTCTCTTTGTGGTAGCATTGTACGTCTTTTTGGTCAGTTTGTGTATCTTTGTAGTTATGTCTCTCTGAAGTAGTTTTGTTTGTCTTTGTAGTTGTTTTGTGTCTCTTTTTAGCCAGTTTGCATTTCCTTGTGGTAGTTTTGTGTTTCTTTGAAGCCAGTTTGTGACTTGTTGTAGTTTTGTCTTTCTGCAGTTGTTTTGTGTCTCTTTGTGGTCAATTTGTGCATCTTAGTAGTTTTGTCTCGCTGAAATAGTTTTGCATTACTTTGTAGTTGTTTTGTGTCTCTTTGTAATTGTGTTGTGTCCATTTGTAGTTTTGTGTTTCTTTGTGGTAGCTACCTGTATAGTTGTCGTGTCTTTTGTGGATTCATGTGTGAGGTTTTTTTGTACGCATTTTTAGTTTTTTGTGTCTCCTTGTAGTTGTTTTGTGTCGCTTTGTAGTTTTGTGTGTCTTTGTGGTTGACTTGTGTGTCTTTGTAGTCAGTTTAGACCTTATTGTGGTCTTTTCTGACACTATAGAGTTGTTTCGTGTCCCTGTGTGGAGTTGTCTCTTTGCTGCCGTTAAGTCTTAACACTCTTTCTTCTTTGCATAGTTGCGGCTTTCATCCCTGATTTATATTTCAGTGGTAATATTTCTACTTTTACTGAAGTGACAGATGTGCGTACTTCTTCCAGCACACAGACAGACACACACTTCCTCCACAGGAAATCCTCTCTTTCTTCTGTCACATTAACATTGTGTGTGTTCTAAGACGACTGTTTCATGCGTCGTGTGTCACCCGACCAGCATGTTGTATGACATCACAGCCACGCTTCCTGACCGGAGCTTGTTTGTGATTCGGCCTCGTTGTCGGTTTCCCACAGTGCTCTGCTTCTCCGTGACCTCTGACCTCACAGCATTACATCATGCTTAACCGAACACTCTGCTGATTCTCATGTTAGCGCTCTGTCCTCGTTCAGAAACTGTAATCTGAGATTTCTGGATGAGAAACATAAACACGAATGATGATCCAGTCATTAATCTGTAAAACCTGGAACAACTAGCTCAGCTCAGGGTTTGGTGAAAATGTGCTTAAGTTTGTCAAAATTTAAATTTCTTAGCTTTAGTAAAAAAAAACTAAAAACATTTGACATCATCTGAGCACCAGTATTGCGTCTGTTTTTAGTAGTTCTGTCTCTTTGTGGTCTTTTTGTGTCTCTTTGTGCTGTTTTGTGTTTATTTGCAGTAATTTTGTAACTTTTTTAAGGCTTTTTGGGTCGCTTTGTTTTTTTGTTTTGCTTCTCTTTGTAGTTGTTTGTGCCCCTTTGTAGTCATTTCGTGTCTCTTTGCAGTTGTTTTATGTTCATTCAATAGTTGCTTTATACCTCTGTTTGTTTTGTGTCTCTGTACTTGTTTTGTGTTACTTTAGTAGTTTTGTTGTATCTCTCTGTAGTTCTTTTGTATCTATTTAGTAGTTATTTTATATCTCTTTGTAGTTGTTTTGTGTCTCTGATAGTTGCGTTGTGTATCTTTGTAGTTTCGTATCTATTTAGTAGTTGTTTTATGTCTCTGTAGTTGTTTTGTGTCTGATTAGTAGTTGTTTTATATATTTGTTTGCAGTTGTTTTGTATTTGTTTTATATCTATTTAGTAGTTGTTTTATATCTCTTTATAGAAGTTTTGTGTCTGTGATAGTTGTGTTGTATCTCTTTGTAGTTGTTTTGTGTCTCTGATAGTTGTGTTGTATCTGTTTGTAGTTTTTTTGTGTCTCTGATAGTTGCGTTGTATCTCTTTGTAGTTGTTTTATATCTATTTAGTAGTTGTTTTATATCTCTTTGTATTTGTTTTGTATCTATTTAGTAGTTCTTTTATATCTCTTTGTAGTTGTTTTGTGTCTTGTACTGCTTTTATAGTAGTACTAATAGTCATTTTATGCCTATTTGTTGTGGTTTTGTGTCTCTTTGTGGTTGTTTTGGCATGCCTTTGTATTCCTGTTTGGTCCTCTGAACTCTGAAAACCTGCTAGTAGGTTCGAAAGGCATGTTTTTAATTGTTTAAAATTGCCAAATTACAGTTAGATTTTATGATGGTCCTTGAATGTGTGTCATGCAGTTCCATTAAAGTTATCCATACCTAACATTCAGATAAAATCAGTTTATTCTAAAAAAAACCAAACTGTAACAGATCCTGTGAAAACTGAAAATTCACAGGAGTTTTTGGCTGAATTGCAGGTTGTGTTTAAAGGAGATGATAAGAGGAAAATCAAACATACTGGATCGATAAAATAAATGCAGCATGGCTTTAAAACGGTAGACAGAGGAGCAAGTTGTTGTAAGGTACATTTAGCATGGTTTTGTACTGCTATGTAGAGTTTGAGAAGAACTTGTAGCGGTTATAAAAATGTAAATGTAAAATATCTATAATACGTGAAGCTATCTTTGTTCCAGTTCTTGTAACACCTGTGGACACTTGGAATAATGTTGTACATGTTTTGGTGGCGCTCGGATAACTGACAGACGCTCACTACCATCAGGACTCTGGTAAAACATGAAGCTGATTTCAACATGTTTGAAAGCCTTTCTCACACCCCCAAACACTCCTCTACACAAACACACCCCTCCTGATGAATCATGGCTCTCTGGGGATTTCAGAGCGAAGTCACTGGTCTGAAATGGAACCAGTTCAGTTTCCAGACTGGGCTGTAAACACACCACAGTCCCGGAAAAGGAAACCCCTCTGCTGCTGTTGTTGAGATCCAGAGTCGCAGACCTGAGTTTCACCTGATGAGGTTTGTTGGTGTTGGTTCAGGACGCTGCTGCTCTTCCAGCTGGACCCGATCCATCGGAGGTCTGAGGCGCCTCAGTGGATCCATCTGATCCTGCATGTTGTTGTTGTTGTTTCAGGGGTTTGAACTGAATCCAAGTGTGCTTACATGACCTGCTGGTTGTGGCTCTCAATAATACTGAATCAGAGGAGCTGAACCAAACCTTAGTGAGGTTGAAGCACATTGGAAAATAGTCATCTTGTGTCTATTTGTGGTTGTTTTGTGTCTATTTGTCGACATTTTGTGTCTATTTGTAGTTGTTTTGTGTCTCTTTACTGATGTTTTGTGTCTATTTGTAGTTGTTTTGTGTCTCTTTACTGATGTTTTGTGTCTATTTGTAGTTGTTTTGTGTCTCTTTACTGATGTTTTGTGTCTGTTTGTAGTTGGTTTTTGTCTATTTGTAGATGTTTTGTGTATTTGTAGTTGTTTTGTGTCTATTTGTTGTTGTTTTGTGTCTATTTGTCGATGTTTTGTGTCTATTTGTCGATGTTCTGTGTCTATTTGTCGACGTTTGTGTCTATTTGTAGATGTTCTGTGTCTATTTGTCGACGTTTTGTGTCTATTTGTAGTTGTTTTTGTCTGTTTGTAGATGTTTTGTGTATTTGTAGTTGTTTTTGTCTGTTTGTAGATGTTTTGTGTATTTGTAGTTGTTTTGTGTCTCTTTATTGATGTTTTGTGTCTATTTGTTGTTGTTTTGTGTCTATTTGTAGTTGTTTTGTGTCTATTTGTCGATGTTTTGTGTCTCTTTATTGATGTTTTGTGTCTCTTTATTGATTTTTTGTGTCTATTTGTAGTTGTCTGGTGTCTATTTGCAGTTTCTTTTGTCTTTAGTTATCTAGTAGTTGTCAAGTAATTGTTTTGGGTCTCTTTGTCGGAGTTAGTGTGTCTTTGTAGATGTTTTGTGTCTTTGTGTAGTTGTTTTATACTTCTTTGCATTCATTTTGAGTCTCCTTGTGGGAGTTTTGTCTTTCTTCTTGTCTTTCTTCTTCTTTCTTCTTTGTTTTGTGTCTCTGTAGTTGTTTTGCTTCTATTTGAAGTTGTTTTGGTTTTATTTGTGGTCACCTTGTGTGAGAAGTTTGGGGGCAAACTGAGGACAGCTTCTGTGATGTAAAGATATTTTTAAGACCTCTAAACCCCAAAACTTGTTGGTGGGTTTGAAGGAATGTTTTATTTTTTACGTCACTAATATTACACCATTCATCTTAACAAGGAACTGTAAAAAGAAGGGGGATAAAACAGGGAAAAATTGCCAGATTGTCAACTTTTAGACGGTAATTGAACTTTCCATGTGTGGCATTTAGCTTCATTATGAAAATTAACCAAATCTGAGTTGTAATTTTCAGTCATTATCACTTTGTTCCACATGTTTACTTAAAATATCAACCACTCAAAAGCATCTGCACCATGTTCTGCAAAACATTTTGTGCTCCTCACTAGAAATTCGGATGTGGCCAACAAGTCATGTGGCAAAAAAATTGAATAACTATTCGGCTGAACTGCAGGCAGTGTTGACACAGAGCAGAGAGGAGAACTGAAAGAAAATAAAACGTAAACAGTAAAATATTTTTAATATATTTTTCCCAGCATTGTTAACACATGTAAAATTGTTGTACAGTGATCCCTTGTCTGTCGTGGGGGTTAGGATCCGCGAAGTAGCGACTTTATATTTGTTTTATTATTTATACATATATTAAGGCTTTATAAACCCTCCCTCCACTGTTATTAACCTTTCCCACACTCTTATAAACCCTCCCCACACTCTTATAAACTCTTCCTACACTCTTAAACCTTCCATCTAGAGGAGCTTCTACAGCCGTGTCCGATAATAGAACTAGCGACGCAGCGATCCACTTGAAACGCCCACTTGGGAAAAACTCTGCCGTATTTTAAACACACCGACACCGAGGACGTCCGGCTGCCTACCTACCGGGAAACTGATGATGATGTTACGGTAATCCTACAGACTGTCACCGGTTCTCTGACGGTCATTTCCAGTAAACTCTCACCGTGTGGGACCAAAGGTTCTGGCTGGCTTCCATCACTGCTGATCAATCAGAGACCGACTAGCTCAAGAGGAAGCGGCCGTAGCTGAGTTTTCCATACGTGCGTCCACTCATCTGCTGTACGCTACGGATTTTATATACAATTTAAAAATCCGCGATACAGTGAGACCACGAAAAATGAACCACGATATGGCGAGGGATTACTGTAGTATGTTTTTATTATTTATATTTTATGGCATTATAACAGGGTAATACTGCGCAGAAGACAGTTTGAGTACACTTTATTTGTAACCATGGTTGTTCTGTTTCCGTAGAGATGCAGGACGTTTTATTGCAGTGAAAAATGAGCCTAAAGTGAGAAAAATGTGACGGGAAACTCAGAAACTGCTTGGAGTCCAGAGGCTTAATTAAGAGAAATTTTTAGACGTATATATTCTGACATTCTTGGGAAGTGAGGAGATGTTTGGAGAAGAAAGGACATTTTTCAAAAGCAGGATATTTTAGAAACAGTGACGACATTATTAGACGAGAGAATATCTTTGGAAAGTCGAGACATTTTTTGTAGTTAAAGATGTTTTCTCTAGAAAGTGTGGGATGCTTTGGAGGCGGGGGAAGTTTGTTGGGAGCTTTTTTGAAGGAAGGATATTTTTGGAAAGTTGAAACGCTTTTGGGAACGCCACTTCTTCAGAGAGCGACGGGTATTTTTGTAGTGAGGACATATCGTAGAGGGTGAGGAGACGTTTGTGGTTAACCGACTCATGTTTCTGTCATTTGAGATACTTTTGGACTTTTTGAAACGAGGCCTTCTCTCTTAGACTTTTCCTAGAAAGTGACTATTTTCCTGGGAAAGCAGTAGCATTTTTTTCAGATTGTGTTTCTACAAAGAACCATTTGGAGGTCCAGACTTGGTTTTCAGGTTCAGTTTGAGGTTAATGAATGTGTGGTGGCAGCGAGGGTCCTCACAGGTCTAGAAACTGCCGCCTCTGAAGATGCAGTCCAGACACGAAACCACCTGAACCCCTGATCTCAGCCTCTTTCATCACGACCTGTTTTCATTACCGCGGACCGAACCCTGCGGAGGGGTCGGAGGTCACGATACAGTGAGGCCTCGCTGCGACAGGAGGCTCCGGGTCGCCTCCCGCTGCAGCTGCAGGGAGGGAGGAGGGCGCTGGAATCAAACGCACCCCCGTCAGCTGGCAGCGTTTCTATCTAATGACTGTCGGCGTGATTTACGGAGCCGAGCAGAGCCGGCTTCCTGCTCGCACAAAACGACGTCTGTTGCACAACCGAGCCGCTGTTTGTTTCTCCTAAAAACGTCACAATTAAAAAGTAAGACGACACTTTAATGAGCCGAAGCACAAAAACAGGTTTAAAAACAGAGACCGAGGGACGCGACGAACCTTTAAGCTCTAACTGGACTTCACTGAGGAGCTTCATGTCAGCTGGCAAAGTGTGACTGAAAATAAATAAGTGCTCCACAGATTAAACTATTCACAGATGTAACTCTGCGGTTTGTTTGTCGCTTCGTGAAGCAGCAGCTGCAGACAGATTCAGAAAATACACTGTAGTTTGTTGAAGCACAACATGTTTTAAAATTCATCACATTAAAGTTTTGATCTGTAATTTAATAATTTCAGTTAAAGGTGAGGTGGATGCAACTGCCCTCGACTACCCAGGAGTAGTATATTTATATCTTTTAGTGTCTCTCAGTTGTTGTTTTGTCTCTTATGAAGTATTACTGTGTCTGTACTTTGTCTTTTTGTAGTCTTTTTGTGTCTCTTTGTAGTCTTTTTGTCATGGGCGTGGTAGTGGGGGGAATGTGGACCTGACTACCCAGGGCCCAAGTAGGGATAGGGGCGCATGAAAATCCTGATTTTTTTTGGTGATGTTTTTATTTCGAATGTATTGGGCCCTCCAACTAATTGATGTCATAATTTATTTCAAATATATTGACAACATCAACTGAGAGAATGAACTTTCTGTCACAGTCCTCCCAACATATTGGACTTTCTGGGGCCCCCCTCTTGGAGACGCAAAATGGTTTAGTCCGCCCCACAGCGACCAGCGGCAAGTGTAATGTCAGTGAGCCCAGATTAAATGACCTGGGGGCTAGACGTCGTGCTGCCCTAAAAACAAAAATCTGGGTATGAAAAGCAAATAGTTACGCTATAGTCTAAGCATCGACTGTAGGAAAGCATATCTTCACTTCACGTTTGAATTTTAATGAACGTATTTGCGACCTTTCACATTATCTTTGTACTTGTTCTAAATGGTAGCGCCCTCTTGTGGACACTTACCAGTTGTGACTGGTTGACAGCCTTAGAGCTCCGCCTATAGAACACAAAAATGAGCCCCATTTAAAAGACAGTCTGTCAACATAATAAGCAACGCTCGGCCATGTTTCATTATTTTTAGCAGTTTATCTTGCACTGAAATGGCTCTAGAAATACAAAGTTAGCTTGCTTTAAAAAGTAGGTTGGGTTATTTGTATGTTAACAGGCTAATACTCTTTTTTTTTTGTTTTACTCACACGCCTCGTGCACTGGCATGGACAGGGGCCCACTGACATTGAGAGTGTACCAGAATTTGGTGCTACACCCCTGGGTGTTTTTGTGTCTCTTTGTGGTTGTTTTATCTCTTGTGTAGTGTTTTTTGTGTCTGTAGTTTGTCTCTTTGTAGTAGTCTTGTGACTCTTTGGCATCATTTCCTCTCTCCTTGTGCTGGTTTTGTGTCTTTGGAGTCGTTCGTGTCTTTTGGTATCACTTTGTTTTGTGTCTCTTTGCAGTTTTTCTTGTCTCTTTTAGTTTTGTGGTTCAGTGGATCCGTCTGATCCTGCATGTTGTTGTTTCTGGAGTTTGAAATTAATCCAAGTATGTTTACATGTCCGGCTGGTTATCACTCTCACTGACTCCGAATCAGAGACACTGAACCAAACCTTAACTTCACACCATGTTTTAACGCTCCACTGCACCTAAACTTATTTTTTTTTAGCTAAATATTCCTTCTGTGAGGACAAAGTTTGTTGGTTCACCACATTTCCTCACATTAAGGGTGCTGATCTGTAGTTAAACGTTATTTTTCTCAGTTGTAGATGAGGTGGTTGCCGCCGCCCTCCCCTACCCAGACACCCCTGTTGCCCTCCCCGTCCCCCACATGATGGCGCTGGTCATGTCTCAGCTGCAGCCGGTCCTGGAAGGTTTCAACCGCTCCCTGGAGCACCTGAGCCGGCAGGTGGGGGACCTGGCCCGCGACGTGGCCCAACTGAAGAGCAGTCAGCTGGAGGCGGAACTACAGGCGGGACCCCCGGATGGAACAGAGGACCATCTGGAAGCCAAAGTGGAAGAGGCCTTTCACTACATCAGGGAGCTACGGAGGCAGATGGAGAGCCAGCGCAGCGACATGGAGAGCAGGCTGCACTCCCAGCATGCAATGCTGCACTACAACCTGACCAGCTTCAAAACGGACATCGACATGAAGCTGAAACGCCATCAGAAGATGCTGCAGGTCAGTGGATGACGGGACAAAGACACCAATACTGATGGTTTCCAGGATTTACTCATCTGTTTCTCTCATCTGTAACCATGGCAACATTAGCAACTGCTATTCCTAGGCTAGCAGCTACCATTTTTAGATGACCAACAAGGATCCTTAAGCTAACAATTTCTATTCCTAGGCACTAATATTCCCGAGCAAGTCACTAGTGTTCCTAGGCTAGAAACAAGGACCTCTTGATCAGCAGCTAGGGCTTAGGAAATCCTTAGGTTGCCAACTACCACTCCTTGGCTGACATTCCTTGGTTAGGGTTAGGACCCTATGGTTGGCAAGTCCCATTCCCAAGCTAGTCACTAGCATGCCAAGGCTAGCAACTAGGACCCTTAGATCAGCAACTAGGGCTTAGGAAATCCTTAGGTTGCCAACTACCACTCCTTGGCTAACACTCCTAGGTTAGGGTTAGGACCCTATGGTTGGCAAGTCCCATTCCCTAGCATGCCAAGGCTAGCAACTAGGACCCTTAGATCAGCAACTAGGGCTTAGGAAGTCCTTAGATTGACAACTGGGATCCTTAAGCTACCAAATGTCATTCCTTGGCTAATAACTAGTATTCCTGGGCTAGCAACTAACATTCCGAGGCTAGCAGCTAGGATCCTTAGGTTGGTAACTACAGTCTTTATGTTGGCAATTACCATTACTTGGCTAGCAACTACCATTCTTTGGGTAGCAACTAGCATTCCTGGGGTTGCAACCTGGATCCTGAGGTTAGCAACTACTATTCTGAGTCAGTAGAATTCCTAGGTTAGTCTCTAGCATTATCGGGCTAGGACCTAGGATTCTAATAAAGATGCTGCAGGTCAGGGGACGACAGGTTGAGGCTTCAAACACTGTCGGTTCTCAGAATTTATTTATCCATCAACCTTTTTTTCCACCATGTAGAGTTATTATTAATTATTAGTTTATTATTATTAATTGTAGCTCCTGCCTCTGATCCCAGGTCAACCTGCAGACCATCAACGCCACACTGTCTGAGCTGAAGTTCGACCAGGATCAGATCACTGAGGATGAACTACAGGATCGTCTTCCTCCACCTTCACTGCCTCCGCCTCGGCCGCCACCATCCTCCTCCGACACTTCGGCGCTCTGGGAGGCCATCGAACGTCTGGACAACATGGTGGTCAACAACACGGTGAAGGTGCGTCAACATAAAGCAGTAATTACTCTAATTGAATTTAAGCGGGTGTAAAACAGGAAGTTAAAAATGTCACCTGTGCAGGTGAGCGGGCTGACGGAGGACGTGGAGGTGACGTCGGGCAGCGTGCAGCAGCTCAGACAGCACATGAAGGAGCTGGAGAAGCTGATCAACAACACGGCCCGAAAGACCCAGGTCTTGTTCATGGAGACGGGCCTGGAGGTGGAGGACGCCAAGGTGTCGGTGCTGCGGCGGGTGGAAGAGCTGGCAGGAAACCTGACGCAGCAGGACCAGCGGCTGCAGGAGATGGACGTGGACGTGGACTACCTGTACACCGCCTTGTACAAGCACAACACAACCACAGACTGTGACTGCAAAGGCCTGAAAGCTGCTGTGGCCCGGCTGGAGAAGGACGTGGCCAACGTGACGGAGCTGGCCAATGAGAACAGACTGGCCCTGGACGAGGACAGCGAGGGAGGGGCGGGGCAGTGGGGCGGAGCCAGCGACTGGGGGCCGTCGGTGGAGGCGCTCCAGCATGGCCTCCAGCAGGTAACATAAACCTTTAAGATTAAAAAGACAAAAAAAGCTGCAGCTGATTTTCTCACATTATCGTCCAACAACCAAAAATATTCACAAACATTGATGCAAAGGACAAAGAACAGCCTCAAGTCTTCACGTCTTAGAAGCAGAACTGGGGATTTTGTTCATTTTTGCTTTAAAAAATAATTAAAATCAGCACTTTTTCTACTAAAGTTCAACTAAAACTGGTCCTAACAGACAGAAATTTTATACTTAATCTGTTGAACAAAGCTGTTGACAGGTGTTATGAATTCTGGGTAATTAGTACTTTTAAAAATCATAACAAACCCTGACAACATTAGCAGTTATATAACCATGTTGTTTAAATAGAATCCTATTTCTAGATGATTACCTCTTATTTTTTCCCTCGGTTCGATCAGCGTTCCTCCTGATTTATTTCAGGGACGTTCTCTGCATCTTCACCTTGAATTCTTCTGACAGTTCAGGATGGTTTTTAAACATTTCAACTAGTTTTAAAGAGGCCGTATTTCTCTGGTAGTTTACAAAAAAACTTGATATTAAGTGTTTTATTTTCACCAAAAAGCAAATGTTCATTTTTATTTGCAGATGTCACAAGTTGGCCGCACATCTTAGTGTTAAGAGCAGAGTGTTTCCTGTCAATAACTAAAATTTTAATGTAAATTCATAAGTGAAGATGAACCAAATGAACAAACAAACATTGCTGTGTTCTCGTCCTGCAGGTGAAGGAGTCTCTGACCTCAGAGGAGACCAGGACCAGGACTCTGGACCTCAGTCTGACCCAGCTGAGCGACTCGGTCTCCGGTCTGACGGAGGCCGACGTCAAGCTGCAGGCGCAAATGAAACACCTGTCGGCCTCCTTCAACTCGCTGCTCAAAGACGCCATCCGGCACAGCGAGGTGCTGGAGCTGCTGCTGGGCGAGGAGGTGCTCGAGTTCCTGGATTGGCCCGTCCAGGAGCAGGAGGCCAACTCGGTCCCGGTGCTGAAGGAGCAGCTGAGGCAGCTGCAGGAACAACTGAAGGGACACGATGAAAGCATCAGGATGCTGCAGGGCGACGGTACAGGTGAGAATCACACCTCAAACACCTGCAGCAGGTCACAGGTTCAGACTGAGGACGGAATCATTTATTTAGTTTGGCGATTGTTTGTTTGTTTTCTAGTCCTGCCCAGCCAGACTGACCAACATTATCTACAAGTCCTAATAATATTTTAATGTTTTAGTTTAATGTTAGGGGCTGCACGGTGGCTCGGTGGTTAGCACCGTCGCCTCACAGCTGGAAGATCCTAACCCTAACCCGGTTCGCGTCCTCAGGGTTCCCGTGGGTCCTTAAAAAGTCTTAAAATGTCTTAAATTAAAATCCAGGTAATTAAGGTCTTAAATTTACCGCAAATTTGCTGTAGGTATTAAATTTCCAGACGGTGGATTTAATGCCGATGGGAAAGTACTGTGGCCCGCCGTAAAACTTCTAATAGTTTGTATTTGTTTCATTAACACTCTGTGCAGTAAATAGGCGACTTAGCGATTAATAGATGTTATACGGTACGTACCGTACAGCGTCGGGCTGCGTGACGTGTCGCCATTCGCGGTTGTCGAGGTGAGCGGAAAGATGCTGAAAGATAGGGAAGTGTAAATTCAATGAAAAATGGACGGAAGATGATTTATTTAAGAGGTGGTTGGCCCCTGCTGTAAACAACAACAACAACGTCATGTGCAAATTCTTCAAAAAGACTTTTTTAGGGACTATGGGGCTCAAAGCCGTCGAGTCGCACATGAGAGGAGAAAAACACCAGCAGTATGTGGCAGCAGCTAGCGGGACCAGGCTAATCCCTGCGTTGCTTCCAGCACAACCGAACGTTAGTTCAGAAGCCACCTCTCAGTCGGCTGTGACGAGCTTCATTTCACCGCCAGAGACCCAAAAGGCAGAGGTACTGTGGGTTCTCCATACCGATGTGAGGCACAGTTCATTTAAATCTAACGAAGACATAAGTGGCGTCTTTGCTGCCATGTTCCCCGATTCCCAGCTTGCCAAGTCGTTCACCTGTGGGGAAAATAATACCGCATACATCGCTAAATATGGCATCGCTTCATTCGTCAAGAAGGAACATCACGCAGCGTCAGTGAGAAGACAAACACTATAATGTTTGACGAGAGCATGAACAAAACTACAAAAATTCATGTTGCACTTCTTCATGACTATGTCGAGAAGTTTTTACATAATGCAACTTGTGTATGTTATGTTGGCTCTATTCTGCATCAGAATGGGGAAAAAAATTTAAAAAAAGAAAGAAAATGCCAACTGTGAGCTTTGATTCTATTTACAATAAAATAAATATTTTCTACAGCAGAAATTGTTATGACATTTTTGGGTCTTAAATTATATTTGTTGAGGTCTTAAAAATGTCTTAAAAAGCATTAAATTTGACATTTAAAATGGTGCAAGAACCCTGGTCCTGGTTCGGACGCCTGGGATCTTCCTGTGTGGAGTTTGCATGTTTTCACCGGGTACTCCAGCTTCCTCCCACAGTCCAAAAACATGCTGAGGTTAATTGATTATTCTAAATTGTCTGTAGGTCTGAATGTGAGTGTGCTTGTTTTTCTCTGTGTGTAGCCCTGTGATAGGGTGGCGACCTGCGACCCGACAGAGGATAAATAGATAATGGATGGATGGATGGATAGTTTAATGTTTAACACTTAGGTGTGAGTTTTAAAAAGTTGCACTGAGGTCCTTAAAGACAAAAATGTCCATGTCAAAAACAACTTTCAATGACTCATTTCTATTAATCGACATCATTCTTGATCATAATTATCAAATATTTAATCACTTTCAGGATTTTAACCCTTTAAATGTCACTTTGTTTACATGATGCCACAGTTGAACTGGAGGTTGTGATTCCAGGTTTATTTACTTCCTTTTTTTTAGTTTTTTTGTGATTTATAGCATCGTAGCTGTGTCAAATTCCACAGAACACATGTTTGAGTTCTCTTTACTTCTAGTCTTCTACTATGGTTGTGCTGTTTCCATAGAGGTGCAGGACTATATTGCAGGAAAAACTTAGCCTACAGTGAGTGAAAATGTGACAGGGGGGAGTTTAAAAAGTGAAAACAGATGTGACTGAATATGAATCAGGAGTTCAGAGTCAAAAGGCACCATCTAGTGGCAGCTGCGAGGAACTGCAACAACAAAACACATTTCTGACATGCGCTGATTTGGAAGTTTTATCTGAAAGTTAGTCATAAGTCAGTCAGATCTGAACTCAGTCAGTGAAACTTCCACGTCATGAGGATCAGATATGATCAATAAATCCAGCTACAATCAAACACAATCACTTCAGCTGCTGCCTGAGAGTCGTCCTGTTTTTAAGGTTCCTGCAGCATCACAGTGATGATAAACATTTTGTCCTTTAATATGACTAATCTCTGTTTTTAGGAGTCAGAGAGGAGGTGCCGTCTGCTGACCAGCCCTCCTCCTCCTCCTCCTCCTCCCATCCCCTGCGGGACGACTGGCTGCCTGGCGGCATGAGGAGGAGCGTTGGCGAGCTTCCAGCCAGAGAGCGCCAGCTGCTCCTCCAAGGCAGCGACCTGTGGAACCTGGAGAAAACTGTGGAGGAGCTGCAGCAGAAGATACTCAGGCTGGAGGAGAAACCCTGCCCCTGCCCCAACACCTCCTCCGCCGACAGGGAGGCGCCGCCCGGAGGCCTGGAGGCCAAACTGCAGGCGGAGGTGACGTGGCTGAAGAGAGGGTTGGAGGACCACCTGAGGGTCTTCAAGAACGTCTTCAGCAACGCCGACGTGTTGGCGGGATCCGACGCCACGCTGGAGCTCGACAAGCTGTGGCAGCTGCTGAAGAGCAAAGACGAGAAGAAAGACAAGAGGAGAGGAGGAGGGAGGGAGGAGTCAGGGAGAGGAGGACGCCACCGAAGCAGGAGGGACTCCTCAGGTGAGTCTGGGATTTAAATCTGGTTTTCATATTTGTCTCCTGAACGTCTCTTAAGCAGACTGGACTGTGGTCTTTGTGGTCGCAGGAGTTTTGTGTGCTCATTTTTATTGGTCGTTTGGTGTTTTTGGTGGTTTGTGGTAGCAGGTTAGCGGTTGTTCTAAATCGTTAGCAGTCATTTGTCTCTGGAGGTGGACATTTAGTGTCATTAGCAGTTGGTCATTGTGGATTAGTGGCAGCTTGGCACATATTGTTGGTCATTTTCAGTCAATTAGTGACTGTTTGTCATCAATAGTTTGCCATTTAGTGGCTTTGCGACTAAGTTAGTGGTTGTTTGGTGCTCATTAGTGGTCATTTTTAGTCAGTTACTGGTTTTTGTTGCTGATAGGTGTCCATTTAGTGTTGTTTATTGCTGATTAGTGGCCATTTTCAGTTTGTTAGTGGTTGCTTGGCTCTTATTAATGACCGTTTGGCACCAATTATTTGCCGTTTTGAATCCATTACTGGTCATTTAGTGTGTTTTTGTAGCTGTGAATAACTGTTTGTTGCAGATAGGTGACCATTTAGTGTCGTTAGCGGTTGATTAGTGGCTGCTGGAGGCTTATTAGTGGTCATCTGGTGCTCATTTGTCACTGTTTTGAGTCCATTTGTGGTCATTTGTAGCCCCTAAAAGGCCATTTAGTGTTGTTTATTTCCAATTAGTGGCAATTTTCAGTCTGCTAGTGGTCATTTAGCTCCAATTACTAGTTATTTTGACTCTGTTTCTTAATCGCTTGGTGCTTATTAGCGGCTGTTGTGACTCATTAGCGGTTATTTGTTGCTGATTAGTGGCCATTTTGAGTCTGTTAGTGATTGCTAGTGCCTTATTAGTCATTGACTGTGATTGGTGGCCATTTTGAGGCTAGAAATGATCATGTGTTGCTTATTAGGGGCTGTTTCATGTTCATTATCAGCTGTTCTAAGTCCGTTTGGGGTGATTTGGTGCTTATTCGTGGTAGTTAGGCACTTGTTAGTAGTCTTGAATCTTGTTGTGGTTGTTCGTACTTACTTGTAGTGGTTCTTTGCACATTTATGGTAATTTTGTGCAAAACTGCTACAAATAAACACAAAATGTCTACTAAAAGACTCAAAACAGCTGCTAATAGGTGCTAATTGGTGGTTTTCAACTTAAAACTGTTGAACTATAACAAACTAATCAGCGCACAACAACCACAGATGGACTTGAACCTACAGTTTGGGTTTCTAACTGTAAAATATGAAACAGTATTCTATCCCAGCTATCCGTCTGAACTTTGATATCACAGTTTTTGTTTTTCCCTGTGTTGAGTAACATCTTGTTTTCTGTCCAGGTGTTTCCATCCCATCCGACCAATCAGAAGCCTCCCTGCTCTTTGTAGCTGGATCTCCTCTGAGCGTCTCCAACAGCGCCGTCGTGTTCGAACCGTCTCTGAACCGCGGTCAGTCTTACTCCAGCGGCGGCACCTTCACGGCTCCAGTGGACGGGCTCTACCTGTTCCTCCTCACCTTGGACCTGAGGCCAGGCCCCGCCCACGTGGTCCTGAGGAGGGGGCAGGGAGGCGGAGCTCCGGTGTCTCTGCAGCGGCAGGAGGTGGCAGAGGCGGGGCTTATCACCGGCTCGGGTCTCCTGCTGCTGAGGGGGGGCGAGGAGGTCCGGCTGGAACTGAAGGAGGGACAGTGGGAGGAGTCAGAGGACAATGTGTTCGCCGGGCTGCTGCTCCACCGAACCACCTGAGCTGCTGTGGACCAATCAGCTGACAGCAAGAGGATAACCACCAATCAGAGACAGTGGGGGGCGGAGTCACCGAGGGGCAGAAGCTGTTGTTGTGAAACATATTTCAGTTGGAGTCTTTAATCCAAAGCACCTTACAGAGTCATGAACTGTATCAAACCTTCAGCTGTTTAGATTTAAGCACTAAAATTACACAAGAAACGAAAATAAGTCTGCTAAAATTATCTTTTGGTTCATTTGTTAAAACTAGAACGGGATCAAAAATACAATACTGACTTCCTTCAACATAATTCTGCTGTCATAGATGCCATCAAACAAGAAATATAAGAAATGACCACAAATAAGTAAATAAAAGTGCTAAAAAACAGACCTAATACTGCCACAAGTAAGTGTAAAACAAACGAAAAGACATAAAACTGGTATAAATAAGTGCAAACAGGATAAACGGACTCCAAATATGCAGAAAACCTCAACAAATAAATAAAAAACAGCCATGGTTAGGCACAAAACCTCAACAAATGAAAACAAAACAGTTTTAAAAAAAGAAAACTGGCACAAATATGACCATGAATGGACAGAGAGATGCTAAGTGAGTGTAAAACCGCCAGACATTTATGTAAAACAGCCACAAAGAGGCAAAAAAATTGCTCAAGTTACAAAGCAATGAAAGAGAGCCATGAATAGACAGAAAACAACTAAATGTAGATGTAAAACCATTACAAATAAACACAAAACATCCAGAAATAGGCAGAAAGTGCTATAATTAGTAACAAAAAGCCCAAAAAACAGGCAAAATATATGTAAAATAGCCATAAAATCACATAAAACAAAAATTAATAGACAGAAAACCGCTACAAGTATAAGCTAACAGCCACTAATACAAACACAATGAGCAGAAAAATACTATGAAGTGCAAAAGAAACCCCCAAAACAGCTGCAAATAGATGCAAATATGCGACAAATTAACATAAAATGACGATAAATATTGTCTAAAACTGGAACAAAGATGAAAAACAGACGTGGATCAATAAAAACAACCATGATTGGAAAACAGTGGAAAACAATATTTGATCCCGGCGTATGTCCAGAATGAAATACTCCAGTGATGTTTTGTTCTCTATAAATATGAAGTGAAGAAGCAGAACATGAGCAGGTGTCCTGGTTCTGCCGAAATCAAACAGTTTATTCAGACCTAAAAACCAACAAACCTCCACCTGAGTCATTTCACGCTAAACAACTGAAATAAAACTGGCCGTAAATTGTCGTCAGTTTCCTTCCACTTAGCTTAGCTTAGCATAAAGACTGGAAACGGGTGGAAACTGCTAGCCTGGATCTGAAGCTGCATTCACGTCACATCTGAGCCTGATCCAATCAAACTGTTAAAATGGTTGACACTGTTAACTCTCTGAACTCTCAGCAGTTTGTGTGTTTTGTTTTTTTGCTCCTGTGACATTTTTCCTCACTGTAGGATCATTTTTCACTACAATATAAAATCCTGTATCTCTATGGAAACAGAACAACTATGAAGAAGGAGAGAGAACTTATGACACGGTTATAATGCCATTAACCATAAAAAATTAAAAAGCTAAAGCTGAATTTCTTTAATTCATTAATTAATTTTAGTAAAAATTAAAAACTACAATAAACATTTTTCCAAGCGTCCACAGCCTTACCAAAATGGTGACTCTGCATACCATAGATGTTTTACTACTTAACATTTTAAATTAATTTCCTCTGAATTCTTGTCACATGACTGTTGGTCACATCTGAATCAGTCATGGCTTCTCTGTGCTGCTTAGAAAAGCAGATTTTTAGTTTTTAACAGAATCTAGTTAGAGCAAACGTTTTATTTTTCGTGATTATTTTACATAAAACATGTAGAATAAAGTGAGTTCAGTGACATATTGAATTTTTAACATTAGATTTGGTTAAGCTTTCTGTTGAAGTTCCTTGATTACTTCAAGGACTGTTGGAATACTGAAAATCAAACCATCGTCTCTGTTTTGTGCAATGTGCAGCTCTGAGAATTGGTGTAATTTTGGCAGTTTTTTAAAAAGATAGCATACCTTTCAAACCTGCCGGCGGGTTTTGGAGTTCAGAGAATTAATCTGTCCACAAAACCAGAGTATATTTATGTATTTACAAATCTGTAAATACAGAACGACGTTTGATGAATCTGAAAGCAATTAAATTCAATAAAAGCTTTAAAAAGACTAAATATCACTGTAAGATCAGGTCAAATTGATCAGTTCGCTTCAAAATAAGACTTGAAAACATTTTTTTTATCTGTCTTTTACATTATTTAGTTTTAATTTGTTGAAAAATATAAAATATTTTGTCATTGTTGCTTTTTATTGAGCTTGTGCCTAAATGAATTCTGTATATCGAAGCTGAGAACTGCACTTCAGCATTAATCCCCTCCAGCTGAAGTACATTTAAACAAACCAGTTTCAGGCCTGTTGGACAGAACCACCTGCTTCCCTCTGCTTCCTGTCTTTTATGCTAAGCTAAGCTAACGACCTCAGCTGCAAAACGAAACACGACTCGCCGTCTGCAGCTCGACTCACCAGAAAAACAGCTCCTGCCTGAGGATCAACAACAGTTACAGATTTTACATGAAGAAAATATTTGAATGTAAAGTCGCCTGTATGTTTGTAAAGCACCAGTATAACGATGTAAAAACACACAGAGCAGAATATATTTAAATAAAGGACGTTGTTGTGTGTAAACTGTCAGCAGCCCGTAACTTAATAAAGTCTATATTTACCGAAGCCACCAGAGATTCGTTTGTTGGTGTTCTGAACAAACCAGCTGCTTCTGTCAAGGACTGCAGTGTTTTTAATGTTGGACACTGAAGAAACGTGTTCGGTTTGATTGCTGGCCGCTTAAATGATGAATGAAATGTTGCTGAACATCATCTGATGAAGAAGAAACGTTCAAATGCTGTAACTTGTTTCAGGAATCGACCACCCATAACCCAAAGATGTTCAATTTTTAAGGAAAACTGCACATCTGAGAAGTTTCAGTTATGAACTACCAGAATTAATTTGTCAACTACTTGCTTTTTTAAGTTATTGAGTTTAAAAGAAAATGTAAAGGTGTAAAGTTTGAGTGATAGTTATGTTATTCTAACCCTCTGAACCCCTAAATCCACTGACAGGTTAGAAAAACATGTTATTTAATTTTTTAAAAAAAAGACGAAGTTAAAACTACACCATTTATCCAAGCAATAAACTGTACAAACTATAAAAACAGGGGAAAAATGTCTGATTGTGAATTTTCTGATGGCCCTTGAACTAATCGTGTGCTACTTCTTGGGTTCTGCTGGGAAAATCGACCACATCTAATCTTAAAATCCTGATATTTCTACAAAATCTCTTTATTTCTCGTATGTCTCAATTTAAATAAACAAACAAAAAAAAAAGCCAGAATATTTTTTTAAAAAACATCCGAACACCTTCCGGTTTTTGGTTCCGGTGTCAGGATTCGCCTCGTGTGTCGCGCAGGCGCACTGAGCGCAGCTAACGGCTTTTGGAAGTTTCAACGGCGACACCAGCGGGAGAAAAAGAAGATACTGGAACATGGATCCGCGACCCCTTTTTTTGAAATAAAGAAACAAACAAAATTGAGGTGAGAAGGATGGCATTTTATTCCGGTAACATTTATGAAAGTTTATGTGAAAAGAACTGACTCACCCAGGAGGCTTTTTGACGAGCTAGCAAGCCAACGGCTGGAAATAACCGTTAGCTCGGTTAGCTGCGTTAGCTCGGTTAGCTAACATGTTTCCTGTTTGTGGTGAAGACACCTCAGTTTTACCACACAAACTGAATTAACATGTGTGAGAGCTTTTGAACTTTAGCTACCTGAACTTATGGTCAACTTAGTTAGCTGTTAGTTAGCAGGTTTACAGCAGGGAGGGTTTGGGTCAAGCACTGTGTTGCTAAATCACCAGCGATAGCGTCCTTTAGTTGACCCCTGTGATAATACAACTAAAGTAAACCTTTAAAACCATTTTCAGCTGTAAAGATAAGAGGTTAGACCTTACTTTGACACCCAAAAATAATAGAAAACACAATACAGTCATCTATATCAGAGGTGTTGTTGGGATCTGGACACTTTGGGGGATCAGCCCTTAAAAATCTGTGGATTTTAGCCAGATAAATGACTCATTTTCATGTTAAATTACAGTAAAATGAATTTAAAATGTGAGACATTGGGTTCTAGTGAGGTCGTCTCACTTTCTTTATGTGCGTCGTCAATGTTTTGCATTACTGTCATGGTGAGTGCAGGACAGCTGGACCAGTAGTTCTCTAACTGTGTGAATTAGTTAGATTTATAATGATTTGGACCTGTGCTTATATGTAAAGTTTTGCCTTGTAAATTCTTGTTGTCATTAATGTTATTTGATTGTAATTTGGGTGAGCGAGCCTTTAAATATTCTAGGAGAAGAGGTGCAGGTTCTGCTGAGGAGAAAGTTCACAGAGTCTTAGAACACAACAACCTGAATACATGACTAATAATGATTAAAGCTAATCTGCTTGTTGCTGACAACAAGTTCTGTCCATAAGTATATCTGATTTAAGTACAGCAGCTTCAAACAAACAATGAAATGTGTTTTCAGTGCTGCTCTGAAAGTAAGTAGTAATGACAGTTCACAGTGTGGTCATATTTACTGAAAGCAGCTCCATATTTGTTGATTCCTGCTACAGTTGATGTCTGCTGTGTGTGTTTGGTATTCAAATATTGTGAAATTAGAGAATCTGTCTCATGAAAGAAGATCAGGTCGACCAAGTATTAAGTGTTGCTGCCCCTCAGACACGCTTTCTGTGCTATCTATGTAATTAACTGTCCTCTTTCCAGGACCTAAAAACTATGCATGTACCATTTTTTGTTAATAGCTGCCAACATGTGTGATATGAATATATGCAGTGATATTACAGCGGCAATTCTACCGAGTTACACATCTTGTTGTTGAGCCACGATGTTGTTTTTCGCCTTTTTTGTCTCTCTAGTTCTCTTAATTATTATTATTATTATTATTTTCTGAACAAGAAATTTGAGCCACACAAGTGATTCAGTTTCTTCAGGTGTTTTTGTTAAGCCCTGTAGAACCTTGTAGAGCAGCACTGACTGGTGGCATTGAAATATGAACCAAGAAGTCTAATCTCTGGTTTGAAGCAGCGACTCCTGCCTAATGGCGTACTTTACATTTTACTCCTTGGAGGCTTAAACAGTCCCGTCACATGTCTGAAACAGGCTTCTGTCAGTGGGACTTGTTCACAGAGCTAAACCAGGAAGTAACGCTAAGTGCACCTGTGTACCTGATCTCTTATCACCTGCTGGCCTCTGCTGGGTCCTAAAGCCCTTCCCACTAACTCCACCCTCCAGACAGAACCATTTCATGTCAAATATGTACTGCTTTGAGTCAGGAAGTGTATTTGTTGTGTTTATCAGGTGTGCGATTAGCTCAGAGCCAATGGTGCTGCTGTTGATGGGGTTTAATCTAATACCTTGATGAACTCACAGTAACCCGGCCGTCTAAAATCAGATTTATGTAAAAGTGGTTCATCAGACCGGTTAGTCTGCTTGCTTCAGTAGTTAGAAAGGTGTGGCTACAGGCTATATTAAGCTCTGAATGTCTGACATTTTGTGAAATGAGTCAGCTGCTTTACTTAAACAAAGATGCACACTCCTCACCTTTCAGGGAAATTCACTGTTTTGATGTCAAAATAGGTCACCTATGAAATTTGTGAAGATCTGAGGAGGAAAGGACGAGGAGTCTGCCAGACGTGAAGTAAGATTTGTTTATTCTGCTCAGTCTAGAATGATGACTAATACCAATGATCAGTGATGTTAACCCTTAGAGGTCTAGGCCTGCTTTGGAAGTTTATCAATACTTTTTATTTTGCTTTTATATGCCAAAACATGTTTACCCATGCCCATGTTTGGTATGTTTTTATTCAGCACATCATCACCTATATAGTCTGACTATTATTTTTTTCACTTTGACCTACTATATTACCATATTGGGTAGGGCTGGACCCAAATATCCGAATATTCAGTCGTGGTGGTGGTATCTGAATAACAATTTTCTCATGCGCCAGGGTTTGGGTTACAGTGTTGTCGTGTTTGTGATCCACCTGCTGCTGCTCTGGCTCATGTTTTTGTCCTGATATGTGGTTGGTCAGTGAGCTCCATCTAGAGGACAGACAGTAGATCTCCATCTTCTGACATGAGATTTCTCTGACACTGCCTGGATGTGTGCCACAGGTTTGACTGGATCTGATGTTTTTTAGACTCTGAAGTGATGAGGATGTGATGGCGTCCCCACATGAGATGCACACAGAGATCAGAATCTATGCAGAAGAATGAAAAGAACGATCAGCTTCTTCTCTCCAAATGTTTCCTTGACACCTCAGATGTTTCTTAAAGCTGGTGGGCTCTTTCAAAGAATATAACTTTGTTTATAAAGAAGTTAGGATGCTGTGTAAAATATACAAAAACACAGAATGCAAAGATCTGTAAATCATTCAAATTCTATATAATTGAACAGCTAAAAATAGTACAGGGAAAGCTACATATCAACTGCTGAAACTGAAAAATGTTATATTTTAAACATTTTCTCACGTTAGGTCAGTTGTCTCTGAATTGTAAAAGAAAATAAGAATCTATTAATTTACAAGTATCGTTCGGCTTTGATACACACTTGACTCCGTGTGTTTTGACTTCATAGTCTGAACATTATGGGTGTTACTCTTGAACAGATTTGTTTGTCAAATTGTTTGTTGTGCTCTCCGCTCACACTGCTGGTTTATCTCTCAGACTGTCTGACTGAAGATGAGTGATTTGGAGGTAGGGGAAGATGGAGCAGAGCCTCCAGGGTCCAGCTGTCCGTCTACGAAGAGCGACAGAACCAGAGATGCTCCTCCAGACCTTAGTAATGAACCTGGACCATCTGACACCCAGTAAGAGACTGTTTCTTCTGTAAACAGACCTGAAGATGGTTTATTGTGCAGGAAGGAAAAATGCTGCTGCGTCTGTTAAATCAGTTTTACTTAGCGGTTGTATTACCACTAAGACGGCAAAGCTTTATGTTCAACATCAGTTTATTTTTTCATCAGAGAAAGTTGTTTGAACTAAAAAGCAACAACATAAAACTCACTGATGAAGACATGAAGGAGCTCTTGTATCTGTACTTATGTACCCCTGAATATTTGGAAGGAGGATTACCTGAGTAATATATGATACATAAAATCTGTGATTATAATACCTAAGTAAACAGTTAATATAAACTAAAGTTAACGTTGTCTGATTTATTTGGCCAGATTATAATATAATAATAACCACAAAACATTTTAAGTTCCAGATTGAAAAAGATAAAAATGTATAAAAGTCACTGGACAAAGAAAACAGGGGATTCAGGGGTCACATGTTAATAAGTATTGCAATATTGTATGTTTTATATAATCAAGCCATTATTATTATTACAACTTAAACAGTAAACTGACAAGCACCTTCAACACACACTGTAACGGACAGTTAAACAAAGTCAAACATATATATATATATTTTATCTTTACAGGGTAAAAATACCGACACCTCAAGAATTCCTTTTGGAGACTTTGCAGGATTTGAGAGCAAATGAGTTTAAAGAATTCAGGTGGTTCCTGTGTCAAAAGAACGCCCTAGAAGACTTCCCAGCAATCCCAAAGTGTCTTCTGGAGAATGCCGACAGGATGGACACAGTGGATCAAATGTTTAAGACCTACTGTATCTACACAATTAAAGTCACTATAATGGTTTTGGAAAAGATCTTAAGGAATGATCTGGTGGAGAACATCCCAAAAACCATCAAAGAACCTGCAGGTAAGTCAGGGAAACATGAATGATGGGATCTAACAGAGGTATTAAGGACAGTACATAGACTGATTACTAAACATGATACATGTGGCATAACCATCCATAGGACCAAGGAAATCGCAATCACAAAGCAAACAACAAACATTGAAATAGACGGGAAAACATGTGATTGCTCAGAAGCCCAATGCATCCTGGTTTTCGATGATCCTAGGCGCTGGTGTGTCAACATTCAGTCCAACTTAAGTTAACTGATGCATTTTGTGGTTTCTTCTGAGATAATTTTGAATGTTTAAATTTAGCGAAATAAAACATAAAACCCTGTAGAGTAAATGCACAGCAGACCTCTCACAGACAGATTTACAAAGTGCTGTCTCATTTCAGCTATGAACCATGTTTATTTTCCATGCATCACCCCATCCACCCTCCAGATGTCCTCAGGTGTTCACTCCAATTTGTCACACCTACCTCACCTGTTTCCACTTTCCTCATTACTTCTGCTGAGTATACAGAACTTCTCAGGATGTACTCCTTGTCACATTGTCTTTGTTCAGCTTAGTGTTCGGATAGGAATGCAAACTTAGACAGTATTCTTTGACAGTTAACAGTCTTAACCATAGTTCATTAATCAATACCCCAACATGAGCACAGTGGACACGTTACCCATCATATCTGCCTTGACCGTGATCACATGACATTTGAAGCTCCAATAGCGTGCATCATTTGACACAGGTTGATTAACATAAATGTGTGTCCTCCCCATGTTATTGACATCATTGTAGCTCACATTTGCTTGTTAACAACATGACAGTTCATGCAATATCCATTAAGCATCACTGGTCACTTTCTCATTGTAGCACTTTAATAACTAAACTCCTGCAATGCTCTGTTCTTGCCAATACCACACTGTTCATAGACTGAGTGACAGCCTCCTGGCAGAACCAGATAATACGCCCAAGGGACAGTACATTTTCTGACATGCATGTCCTTTGTCTTCTGCTTTTTTGTTTAATATATTTTTGTATTTGGTTAAATTAATTAATCAATTTAATCGGTTACTTAACCGCATTTAAACAGTTACTGATTAATCAGTATCATCCCTAGTTCCAGGCTTTTTTTTGTCTCACCTGTTCTGTGACTTTCTTGCCTGTCGTTGGACTCCAATCTCTGTTTGTTCTCTGGCTCTATTTACTGGTTTACCTGCCATACTCTCAAGAAACCATTGGAAACTGTGTTTGGATTCCCCTCCCTGCTTCCCTAACCCCCCTTGTGCAAACCTAGTGGTTGCTGTTGAATATTGGCGGATGATTCCTAAGTAAAATCTTCTACCCAGTCATGACATGACAGTCCAATGAGCCGAACAGATACCACTCTGGTCAGAAAATATTCATGTTCTTGTACAATATCTTCTCAGTTCTGTAATTTGTTGTTCATTCATTCAGAGATTCTAACTGGGTGTCAAGACAAACTCAAGTCTAAGCTGAAGATGAAGTTCCAGTGCGTGTTTGAAGAGATTGCTACAGCAGGAAAGAAAACTTTTCTGAATGAGATCTACACAGAGGTGTACGTCACAGAGGGATGGGCTGCAGAGGTCAGTGATGAGCACGAGGTCGGACAGATTGAAGCAGCATCCAGGAAACCAAACAGAGCAGACACAACCATCAGACAAGAAGACATCTTTAAAGGCTCACCAGGAAAAGACGAACCAGTCAGAACAGTGATGACAAAGGGAGTGGCTGGCATCGGGAAAACAGTCTTAACACAGAAGTTCACTCTGGACTGGGCTGAAGACAAAACCAACCAGAACTTCCAGTTCATATTTCCATTCACTTTCAGAGAGCTGAATTTGCTTAAAGAGAGAAAGTTCAGCTTGGTGGAACTTGTTCATCATTTCTTTAGTGAAACCAAAGACGCAGGAATCTGCAGCTTTCAGCACTTCCAGACTGTGTTCATTTTAGATGGTCTGGATGAGTGTCGCCTTCCTCTGGACTTTAACAACAATGAGATCCTGAGTGATGTTACAGAGTCCACCTCAGTGGATGTGCTGCTGACAAACCTCATCAGGGGGAAGCTGCTTCCTTCTGCTCGCCTCTGGATAACCACACGACCTGCAGCAGCCAATCAGATCCCTCTTGGGTGTGTCAACCTGCAGACAGAGGTCAGAGGGTTCACTGACCCACAGAAAGAGGAGTACTTCAAGAAGAGATCCATAGATGAGGAGCAGGCCAGCAGGATCATCTCCCACATGAAGACATCACGAACCCTCCATACCATGTGTCACATCCCAGTGTTCTGCTGGATCACTGCTACAGTTCTGAAGAAGCTGCTGAGAACCAGAGAGGGAGAGGAACTGCCTAATACCCTGACTGAGATGTACATCCACTACCTGGTGATTCAGGCCAAACAGAAGAAGGTCAAGTATGATGGAGGAGCTGAGACAGATCCACACTGGACTCAAGACAGCAGGAGGATGATTGAGTCTCTGGGAAAACTGGCTTTTGAGCAGCTAAAGAAAGGAAAACTGATCTTCTATGAATCTGACCTGACAGAGTGTGGCATCGATGTGACAACAGCCTCAGTGTACTCAGGAGTGTTCACAGAGATCTTTAAAGAGGAGAGTGAGCTCTACCTGAACAAGGTGTTCTGCTTTGTCCATCTGAGCGTTCAGGAGTTTCTGGCTGCTCTTCATGTCCATCTGACATTCATCAACTCTGGAATCTGCCTGCTGGAAGAACAACAAACATCTTTATTGTCTGCACTGTTTAGAAGAAAGATTGATCCAACATCACTCTTCTACCAGAGAGCTGTGGACGAGGCCTTACGGAGTCCAAACGGACACCTGGATTTGTTTCTGCGCTTCCTCCTGGGTCTTTCACTGCCAACCAATCAGGGTAAACTACAGGACCTTCAGAGACAGACAGGCTGCAGCTCACAGACCAATCAGGAAACAATCAGGTACATCAAGGAGAAGATCGGGAAGAATGTGTCTGCAGAGAGAATCATCAATCTGTTCCACTGTCTGAATGAACTGAAGGACGTTTCTCTAGTGGAGGAGGTCCAACAGTTCCTGAGATCAGAAAGTCTATCAACAAAAAAACTGTCTCCTGCTCAGTGGTCAGCTTTGGCCTTCATCTTGCTGTCATCAGAAGAGGATCTGGACGTGTTTGACCTGAAGAAATACTCTGATTCAGAGGACGTTTTCCTGAGGATGTTGCCAGTGTTCAAAGCCTCCAACAAAGCTGTGTATGTGGATTCATCAACCATTTCCAGCATGTTTAATTTTGGACATGATGATTGAAACATTTTGTTTGTGCTTATTGCTAATTCTTCTTCAGGTTGAGCAATGGTTACCCCTCAAAGAGAAGCTGTGAAGCTCTGTCCTCAGTTCTCAGCTCCCCGTCCTGCAGTCTGACAGAGCTGAACCTGTTGAACTACTTCCTTCTGGAGGATGTAGAACTGAAACTTCTCTCTACCGGACTGAAGAGTCCTCACTGTAAACTGGAAACTCTCAGGTCTGAATACAGCTATTTGATAATTGTTCAGGTTAATCCAGCTTAATGCAGATTTTCTACATCTGTATAATTTTTCTTTTTGCTTCATGGGAATCCAGGCTGTCATCCTGTCTGGTCACAGACTCTCCAGTCTGCAGTGTGGAACCTCCAGTGCAGCAGCTTCACTCCTGGGTGATCGTCACTGTGGTCTTAGTTCTGAGTTCCAACCTCCATCTGAGAGAGCTGGACCTGAGCTACAATCATCCAATCATCCAGGGGACTCAGGAGTGAAGCAGCTGCACTGCAGGGTCCACTGCAGACTGGACACTCAGGTTTGGACAGACAGCAGGGGCTCACAAAGGAGCTGAGGTTTTGTTTCTTTTACAACAGATTTTCTTCATATGTTAAGAATATATGATCGTGATCATAGTTATTATAAATTTAAAGCAAAAACATTGAATATATTTACATTCCGCAGTACAAATGCTCTGCTGCTTACTCATTGTCTGGTACAATTGTCAGGTTTGGCAAATAGAAAAGGGATCTCAAACAGCAGGTTTAAACTGAGAAGTGAAGTAATTTGTACCAGTTAAACCTGATTATCATCATTTTCCTTAATATCAGCAAGTAAAAATAAGAATGGTCAGTCACAAATCTGCTCAAGCATCATCTTCATATGTACATTAGGAGTTACTAGTGTCACTGATATTTCTTAATGTCTGTAGTGTCTGTAAGTACCCTTATAACCTGGCTCTAGTGTTACAAGATGGAGGACAGAATCCACAGTCCTGTTGTGTGTCTGAATGTGAAGCTGATGTGAAAGTGATGTGAGGATTCAGTAGTCTAAGTTTTATTAACATCAACTGAGCTCATGAAGTCATTGTTTACAGTGGAGTTGTGTTGGGGGAAAAAACACCTCACAGTCAGTGTGGACAGCAGGAATCAGAATCACTCTTTAATGTGCAGATGACATGTGACTGTTGTTTAAAGACACACCCGAACATGTGAAGTGAGCATTTTTATTGACACAGACGTACAAAGCTGCCAAACACAGCAGGACATTGTGGAATAGATGAAAAAATGAGCCCAACATGTGTGATTTGATGTTGATCCTGTAATGAGAGAATGAACTGAGGTTGGCAGTGTGCTACTGATGCGTGTTGACATGAATAGGTGAATGAATGTTGTGCTGACACTTGGATGATGTGTAGAAGACTGACATGATGATGATCCACAATAATGCAACAACAAAGTGACTGCTGATTTTAGAGAACAGATCACTGATTAAACAAAGTAATGCTAAGCTACACATTAAAACCTGAACACATCTGGTTGGATCTTCAATGATAATATCTACGTCTTTTGTTCTTTATCTAGATTGATACATTGCATGTTATCAGAGAACGAGTGTGATTCTTTGAGCTCAGCTCTGAAGTCCAACCCCTCCCATCTGAAACATCTGGACCTGTGTGGGAACTTCTTACTGAAAGATTCAGGAGTGAAACACCTGTGTGGTTTTCTGGAGAGTCCAAACTGCATCCTGGAGACTCTGAGGTCAGACATCATGTTTTGTGTGCTGAGATGAGTCTGATGTGAAACTTCAAATCATTGCAGCAACTTAGGATTATATTTCAAGTTTTATATTTTTGTCAGTGTTTAAATAGTTTATAAAAGGGTTAAAAACAGTTAAAGTTTGATCTCAGTTTGTCAAGGTGACATTTTCAATCATGGAAATCTTTTTGACGATTTGTCCATTAACTGATCAAGTGATCAACTGATAGTTTCAGCTGTAATTTAACCTGTTTTTCAGCCTGAGACGGAAACAAACATGCAGCATCTGCTAGTTGAATGAAGCCATGTGATGTTATAGAAAATATAATGTCCAAATCCAAGATTTCACAATTTCATTTTACTGCTGATGAAATGTGAAGCTGATCCATCAATTCTTCAGTCATCAGAAAATCCAGCAGCAAAGGTTGTGACAGTCGATGAATTGTATAAGTCATTTATCAGAGAGCAGTGGGAAGATTTTCTGCTTCTTTTCTCTGATTTCTGTCATTTGAAAGTGAAGATGTTTTGCTTTGAGAGTGTTGGTCTGGAAACAGTTTGAGAACGTCACCTTGTGCCGTGAAAACTGTGATGAACACTTGTCACTGTAGATGACAGATTGGAGTGTGGAGTCTCGGGGTGTTTTTACTCGTCTTTGTTGCTCAGAATAAGTTTGTGTAGATGGAGCCACTGGCCGAGCTGCAGAGTTTAAGAGTTGAAGTCACTCAGTCTCTATTGAAGCAGCAGCATGTTGTGATATTAATGAGAGCTCTTCTGCACTTGTTGTATTTAACTGTTTGAAGCTGCTTTTTGTTGGCTTCAGCTGTTTGGAGTTTCCATTTTCTAAACTTGTACATTGTGAACCTTCATCCCTGAACACATGATGAAACTCTGAATGATTTCAGCAGAAACTTTGTCCTCTAACTTATATTTTCAATTCTTTATTCAGATTGGTGAGCTGCAGGTTGTCAGAGATCAGCTGTGATTATCTGGTTTTAGCTCTGAAGTCCGACCCCTCCCATCTGAAACATCTGGATCTGAATGAGAACGACCTGCAGGATTCAGGAGTGAATCATCTGTGCGGTTTTCTGGAGAATCCACACTGCAGCCTGGAGACTCTGGGGTCAGTTCTCTGACTGAATATGTTAAATTACCAGCTGAAGCTCATTTATGTTCGTACAGAACTTCCATCCATGAAGCCATAAATCTGCTGTTTGCATTTTCTGTTTTATTGTCCTAAACTTAGTGTTTTGTCACAAAAGACAAGGGTTTGTTGCAGAAACTGTAGCTTAGACAGGACACTGTTAGATTTAACCATTTATTTCAGAATGACATGCATTTATGTTTGGCAGTGACTCTGCTTAACTGATGTTCTGTAGCAATCTGAGAAAACATGGCACACACAGGACGTGAGATTATAATCCTCCATACCTGGGTCATATAGCTTAGAGAAGAGACCATAGCATTTACACAGGATGTGGAGGTGAGTGAACCAAGTTCTGGACATGGCTTCCCAGAGTCAGTGTTGAACAGAGGCTCATCTCCTCTTGTATTAGTTAGCCATTCAGATACCGAGTCCTGGAAGAGACGGGAATCAGTTCTAGCTCTGACTATTAGGGCACCTTTATCATACCAGTCAGCTTTTACATACATACAGCACATATGAGAACATTAGAAGCCTCATAACTGAAGGCTCTGCCTCCCATTCTGCTTGAAGAAACTCTGAGAACCACAAGTAAACCTGCAGTCTCAGGGCGAAGGGCTCTGTTGGGATAATATAGTACAATAAGCCCTTTAAGATATATTGGAACTCTTTTATTAGGAGCTTTTTATTTGAGTAGAAGAATTTTAAATTCTATCCTGGATTTTATAGAGAGCCAATAAAGAGAAGCTAATACAGGGGAAATGTGAACTCTCTTACTAGTTCCTGTCAGAAGTCTGGCTGCAGCATTTTGTATCAGCTGGAGGTTTTTCAGGGAGAGTTATTAGGACATCCAGATAATAAAAAGTTACAATAGTCCAGCCTAGAAGTTATATATGCCTAGTTTTTCAGCATCTGTTTCAGTATTTGTTTCATTTACCATTATTGTGAAGGAGGTAGATGCATAGCTAATGTGGCACACTGAGCAGGAGAGATGGAAGCCATTGCTAATAAGATTAGCTGCTAAGCTTGCAGATCCGAAGCACCTTGCTATGTTGAATTTGGAAGGACAGCTACAGACGATTAGGAGCAGCAAGGCTGTGTTGTCGTGAAAATCAGATGTTTTTACAGAAAGATTTAGACCAGGTAGTGAGAGCTTAAAGAGAACCATGAACAGCAGCAAATAACAGCAGCTAGAGACGGGAAACAGGAAGTGATATGATATGCCTTGCCACAGTAGACTCAAGTGTTGATTAAAACATATTTGCAGGTGTTTAAACTATTAATCCTGTAATGAAAGAGTGGACTAATGTCAGCAGCATGTTATTGACCTGTGTTGACATGAATAGGTGTATGAATGTTGTGGTGACACTTGGATGATGTGTAGAAGACTGACATGATGATGATCCACAGTAACAGAAGAACAAAGTGACTGCTGATTTTAGAGAAAAGATCATTAATTAGACAAAGTAATGCTGAGCTGCACATTTAGAACCTGAACACCTGTGGCTGGATCTTCAATGATAATATCGACCTCTTTTATTTGTTACTCAGATTGGGCAAATGCTGTTTGTCAGAGATCAGCTGTGATTCTTTGAGCTCAGCTCTGAAGTCCAACCCCTCCCATCTGAAACATCTGGACCTGAGAGAGAACAACCTGCAGGATTTAGGAGTGAAGCATCTGTGTGGTTTTCTGGAGAGTCCACACTGCATCCTGGAGACTCTGAGGTCAGACATCATGTTTTATTTGTGTGCTGAGATGAATCTGATGTGGAAGTTGTGATGACGCTAAACTGCAGCCATCAGGCTGATATTCTACTACACTGTGAAGATGTCAGAGGGATTTTTACTTGTCTTTGTTAGTTTGTGAATATGGAGCCACTGGTGGAGGTGCAGAGTTTGAGAGCTGAAATCACTACGTCTTTACTGAGGCAGCAGCATGTTGTCATTAATAATAATGAGAGCTCTTCTTGACCTGTTGTAATTAACAGTTTAAAGCTGCTTCCTGTTGACTTCAAATGTTTGGAGTTTCCTTTTTCTAAACTTGTACATTGTGAACCTTCTTCTCCTCTGAACACATGATGAAACTCTGCAACTTTGTCCTCTAACTTGTATCTTCTATTTTCTGTTCAGATTGGTGAGCTGCGGGTTGTCAGAGATCAGCTGTGATTATCTGGGCTCAGCTCTGAAGTCCAAACCCTCCCCTCTGAAACATCTGGATCTGAATGAGAACGACCTGCAGGATTCAGGAGTGAAACACCTGTGTGGTTTTCTGGAGAGTCCACACTGCATCCTGGAGACTCTGAGGTCAGTTCTCTGACTGTTCATGTTAAATTACCAGCTGAAGCTCATTTATGTTCGTACAGAACTTCCATCCATGAAGCCGTAAATCTGCTGTAGTCAGTATTTTCTGTTTTCTTCTCCTGAATTTCGTGTGTTGCACCAAAAGACAAAGTTTTTTGCAGTGTTGGTCGTGAAAGTAAATGAATGTTTCTAATTTGTGCTGAAGAGTCACATCAGGATACTGAAGATCCTCTGAACTCAGACTTGTTTCAACTGACAAAGTTTACAGACTGAAGTAAAAATACTTCTTTGGTTTCTGTTTAGTTTAAAGTGATAATGATAATATCTGATCATTGACATTGATCCTTCACACACAGTTAAAGCATATTTGCAGGTGTTTGAAGTATTCATACAGGGTCATTCCATGTCAAATCATCAAGGACGTTCTACTTGACCGTCTCTGAGTATTGCTAAACATTTTTTATCTTTAACTATTAATATTTAAAATGGTATCTGTGAAATTTCAGAATGATATATCGAATACTTTCCGAGATAAAACATTTTTTTAGCTGCCTGTTGACCCACTTCCAGCACATTTTTTCACACTGAAATTTGTTTGTATATCTGTGTTTGTCTGTGTTATTTGTTTGCCTATGTTTGAAAAACAATTTCCCAGAACGATAAAAGCCTGAAGTTTCCACTGTTTCCACTATTTCTCATCATGTCATTGATCAAAAGATCTAAATTCAAGATCGGACACATAAATTCTGATTATGGGTGAGTAGAAATCTGAAGAAAAAAAACTGAAGCCGTCATAAAAAGTTCCATCTTTGAGCTCACGTTAACAAAAACATGGATGGTGCAGAAGTCATCACCACTTCTGCATCATCCATTTGTTTGTTCTTGTTCTCAAAGATGAGACTTTTCATGATGGCTTTGAGTCTGAATCAGTGACATGAGGAGAAATAACAGTGAAAGCATCAGGTTTTATCTCGAATGGTTCCTGAGATATTCACGTTCAAATTTCAATTTGAGAAAAAACATACTGAAAGTGGGTAGACAAGCAGTTTTTAAGAAAGAAATTTTAAAAATAATCTGAAACTATTATATGTGAAGCTAAAAAATACAAATATCTTCATACATATCCATAGTTTATGACTTTAAAAAATTCAGGTAAATTGTTAATTTGATAGTGAGAGACTGGACTGAGGACAGCAGCATGTTACTGACATATATGTGACATACATGTGTAGGAATGTTGCGCAGACATTTGGATGATGTGTGCATCTGATTGGACCATCGGTTTTATCCACATCTACTATTCTTTATTCAGACTGATGAGCTGTGGGTTGTCGGAGATCAGCTGTCGTTGTCTGGGTTCAGCTCTGAAGTCCAACCCCTCCCATCTGAAACATCTGGACCTGAGTAAGAACAACCTGCCGGATTCAGCACTGAAGCATCTGGGTGGTTTTCTGGACAGTCCACACTGCAAAATAGAGACTCTGAGGTCAGACATCATGTCTTATCTGTGTGCTGAGATGAATCTGATGTGACAGTTGTAGTGACACTAAACTGCAGCCATCAGGGTGATTTTCTACTGATCCATAGTGAGGATCTTCATGGTAACATCTGTTTGCTTCTTCTCTGCTTTGTCCTTTGGCTGTGGCAGAAAAATGTTGATCTGCACATTTAAACCTCAATATAACAAGAAAAATCCCCTCATGAATCACTCACTGTGAAACTGTGACACATATGATGTTCACTTCATATCTGACTGATGCATGGATCAATAGATACTTTATGTATGTATGTATTTTTTTATTTGAGCATAATATTAAAACAAGGTTGCCAAGAGGAAAACAAAACAAAGCAGTACTCAAAAGGAGTAGGTAGACGGTCCATGAACTTGTATAAGCCTACCCCTCATCTCTTTGTAAACATAGCAAACATCATATTATTGAGGACATGCATGTACAGTCAGTCATGCACATTCAGAGCATCATCTGAACTGTCGCTCAGAATTTTAGTTTCACTTTCGGAGCAGTAGATTTAGTGATTTGGAGACTGCAGACAAACCATCTTACTTTGTTTTTACTGTTTCTGACTGAATGCTGGTGGTGCTGGTAGAAAAAGCACTTAAACTGTTTTCTTCATTAAACTGTTACAGTCACACAGTAAAAACACTGTCAAAGTCCTGCATTAATTTTATAAGTGACATTTACTTCGTATCTGTTTATGGTGGAGCATTTAATTCTGATTTGATGCCGGACAGTTTAATGAAACATATGGCGTAATATATTAGTTAGTGAATAAAACCTGTGCCACTCTGGTCCTCCCATCAACACATTAATGTCTATATAAATATTAAATACAGCGTTATAGGAAAATTAAGTCATCTCTATTCTGTTCTTAGTTCGTTTCATTTTTTCCCTTTAAAACAAAACAGTCAAAAAGCATCGATAAGAATGCTGTTAAAGTACTGGATCGATAAGCAGTATTGGTTTAACGATACCCATCCCTATTGATCAAACTGTGGTCCCATACATCTAGAACTGTATTGTACAATCCTGTGATGAACAAAGGTAATTAAACAGAATCTGTGGACTGTAGTTAAATGTGCAGAAGAAACTCGGTTCATAGTTCCGTTGTCTTCACTCCAACACGTTAACATGAAGCTGCTGTTCTTCATACTGATGTGTTGCATCACTGAGATGATGAAGAGTCTCTGGAAAGTCTTATGTAGCTCTCTTCTTTCTTCTTCTGTCTGCAGCTGGAAGTGATGGTGATCGGGTCGACGTGTGCAGAGAGGAGGAACCGTTTCCTGATGATCCACAGATGCTCTAGAGACTAACCATCATTCTGCCGGGGAACATCTGAACGTCCTCGTTTTAGTCACGTGGAAAGAACTCGATGTGTACTGTGTTTGGTGCAGAGTTTACCGGAGAAGCTGCTTCGTTTCTTTGGATTCTGTCAGTTGGGTGTTCAGGTAAGAACCCAGGTGCAAACAGGACAGACAGGCAGGTGAAACTTTAAAAGTCACTAGACGGGTTTAACAAGAGCAGGCAGGGAAGCAAACAAAGGCGACTGGAAGTTCAGGAAACATCCAAACTAAATGTGTATCTAAAATAACTTAACTACAGAAAATCCAAAAGCAAAACAACCTGATGAACACTTGGAGCAGAGGGAAAAACATAGGATGCAGCTGTTGTCTCCAGTATTGATAACTCAATGTGGGACACTTGGAACAATACGTGTTGATTTCAGGTTTATTAATGTTTTTGTAAAATGTTTTAAGATAAGTTGCTTTGATGAAGACGTTAAAATGCCAGATACTTATTATCAGTCCCTCCAGGATTTCACGGGCGTTTTCCAGATTGTTGCTCCTAAAATGTCTGAATTCACGGCAGCTTTTCTAAAAATTTTCTATGTAAGTTGCGTTGTTTTAAGTGTATTTGTTGTGATGAAATTGCAGGAGACAGTAAAAAATTGCTAAAAAGTTGCATTTTTTTCTTTGTTTTGTATAATTCATTAAAAATTTTAAAAGTTTAAAAAGCTAATTTCACATCCTGGCACACGCGTGTTCACACACACACACTCACAGCTCGTCACGTCAGTTAATTAATCTAACTGACCTTCATTGTTTCAGTGCTGCCACACATCTGGATGCAACAGCTTCATCACGGTGGTTTGTCTGGTCTGTGGTCCGCTGGTTTCACCCATTCTCCTGATATGTTTACGGTAGAAAAGTGTTTGTCAGTGGATGGTTTTGGTTTGTGTTCCACCTCAATATTCCACGGGGTGAAAACAGTTTAGCTCCGCTTTGGTGAAGAACATCAGGGAATTGTTTAGCAGGAATTTTTGTTGGTAACTGAGAATCATTACTGTCGCACATGTCTGCATCTTCAAACCATAAACAAGGAAGTGAATCCGGTGATGTACGTGCATTACTGGGGACTGCTGTGATTGGTGGAACTCACAGGAGGCGGGACAAAATTGCAGAAAAGTCACGGTGATTGGACAAAACTGCAAGGCCACGCAGAATTCACGGAGATTGGTTGAATTTGCGTTAATTGTTGCGATTGCAAATTCCTGGAGGGACTGTTATTACATATTTAACAGAAGAACTGATGATCTGAAGTCTAAAAATGTCGATGCAGCTTCGTCTGAGCTGAAAATCAACACATTTAACAACGACGTCACTGTGAGCGACGTTCCAACCGGGTTTACACCAAAGAACTGTTCTGTTTGCATGTAAAGAACTCTACAATTAACACTTCTTAGCTCTTAAAACAGAATTTAATCTTAAATTTTATTTCAGTTCTTTTCTTCTTTTACCATGATGTTTTTTTTTTCCTGCACAGTGAAGCTGGTTTCATGTTTTTATTGAATGATCAGTTTTATTTTGTGGTCTGGGTGAAGCTCGCTGTAACTCCAGCTGTGTAAAGTGTCTATAAATACACATTATTATATGTAGCAGTGGGCAGCAGTGTGTCCTTTCTGTTTGCATGTTAATTGGTTCTTAATTGGCTGAGAGTCACAGCTCAGAGTTTTTCGACAGTCCAACTGATCTGTTACAGTTTTAGCATCAACCAGACCAGGACTCACCTGCACAGGTAACAGTCTGTCAAACGTCTCCAGCCTGCAGACAGTCCACATCCGACGACTGTTCACCCTCCAACCGACCAAACACCTCCCAGCAGATTCCATCCCTCCCCCCGACAGACAAACGGTCAGATGGACTCACTTCATCATAACCTCATGTTCATTTTAAACTGGATCGCATTTAACATTTAATTATATAAAAATAGAAAGGGTTTGGTCAGTTTGATCAGAGTAATCTCTTCATTACTTTAAGTTTTCAATTGTTTATCCATACTGTTAGCTAAAAACTGTTTGTCCAGGGTTGCTCTTTTAGCCGTTTATCCAATGGTGGCTAACAGTTCCTTTAGCTAGACCTAGTTGTTTTTTATCCGTCCTTTAAAGCTAATAATTTCCAACTGTTTATAACCAATTTTGAGTATCCATTTCATTTTACTTAAAAATGATTTGTTTATTTATGTTATTAATGTTTCCAACTGTTTACCACCCTATGAGCTAACAATTTATATGTGTTTATCTATACTTAAAGCTGGCTAGTTTAGTTGTTTAGCAGCATTTTTGGCTAATAATTTCCAACTGTTTGTCCATTTTGTTAGTTTAATTATTTCATTTGTTAATCCATGCTATTAGCAAACACTTTCCCGTTGTTTATCCATACTTCTAGCTTGATATTGTAGCATTTTATCCACGTTTATTTAACAACTTCAGTTCTTCATTGTGTTTCAGCTTACAAATTCAGCCGTTTGTGTAGTGTTACCCAGCAATTTTAGCAGTTCGTCGTCTTTTAGCAAATAAATTATGCCGCTTTCTCACTTTTAGCAACTAATCTTAGTCTTTAACCGACTTTCAGCAAACAATTTCTGTCTTTATCCACTTTTAGCTAATAAATTTAGCTGTTTTTCCACTTCAAGCTTACAATTTCAGCCTTAAACCTACTTTTAGAGAACGGTTTTAGCCATTTATTCATGTTTAGCTAAAGATTTTACCTTCTGTTTTTCTCTTGGCTAACACTTCAGCCATTTCTCATCATGTAGCTGTTTTACTCGCTTGTCACTTCAAGCTCAGAGTTTTAACTATTTTTCCTGTTCAGCTGAAGGTTTTTTGTTATAACTTACATTTCGTCAGACTGACACTGATTGGTATCTTGACGTAACTGCCAGCAACGGCTACACGGTTTTAGATTCCTGCTGGATAATCAAGGCAGCAGGAAGGGAAATCTAACAAAAACCCAGAAGACGTTAGAGGGAAAAACGACACAGCAGGTGGAAATAATCATCTTAAAGACGTCAGACTCTTCCTTTAAACATTTTAATCATCTTATCATCTCTGTTAAGTCTACAGTGTAGAAAAATAAGCATCAAAAATATACCAAAAATCAACAAAATAAAATCTGGCAAAGCAAAAAGCCAAAAGGAAAAAAGAAACTCTGACATGGTGAAAAAATAACTTCTCTCTGAATTATTGACACTTGTTGCATCGTTGTGAACTCAGGTCTGGTCAGAAACAAACTTTAATGTTAAAATACGACGACGCTGTATTTAATTTTCTTCAGGAATCAATAAATCGGGTCATTATGATTGATTTATAAGGAGAGACTGGTCAATATAAGTATCGATCTGCGGGGGAATGTCAGGTGAAATGATTTTAAATGAACGTTTGCCTTCAGACCAGACTTGGGTTCGTTTGTTTTGGCTCACCTGGACCACCAGGTGGGCGGGGTCACCGCTGGGTTCTTGGCAGTAGGACCGATCAGCTCTGGAGTCTGTTAGCGAAGAACATTTCAGGGGTTTCCTTCATAATCTAACGAACCGATCGAGAGCAGTAAAACGAGGGAAGCTCCTCCCCGAACAAATGGGAGAGACGTCGAAAGAAATGAGCAACGAGCAAAAGAAAAATCTACCCTCGACACTTGTGAAGTGCACTGAACTGGAGTTAAATGCAGTCGAGTCGCTGCGCTAAAAAAGATCTGCATATGTCGTCATTACAATAGATGTACACCAACGTCGAGTGGTTCTCTCAAGGCTATAATATGTCTGAAAACATCATGCTAAATATTAGCTGCAACTCTGTTCAAAAGAAAGCTTCAGTTAATAATCTAAAATCCTCTAACAGGCTCTGGAACAACAGAAATCAGCCCCGGTACAATATAAGAAGGCTGCACATCCCAAACAAGGCGACTAACTCACTTATAGAAAATCAGATCAGGTCTATAGTCGAGTATATTCAGGTTAGGCAGGTAGAATAGTTTAGTTCATCTATGCACAACTCAGTCTGACAAGCCTACAAAAATAAATAGAGGAGTAAGTGGAGCAGATTTATATTCAAACAGCACAGAGGAGCTCGATCTCACAAACCTGCTGTCTGCTCGGCGAAAACCGCAAACCTGAAACCCACAACTTGTAGCAACCTGTAGCATCAACAGCTGTTTTCAATCATAGAAGACGTCCAGTCGATCACTTCTTCAGTCAGCATACGGCTAAACTGTGCTGCCATCGTTACGTTCGGATCTTAATTTGAATTTGAACTAAAAATATTAAACATAAAGGATCTTTTTCAGCGCCACAGATAAATTTTTCTTCAATCACAGAAGCGTCATCGTGGCATCCGGCAGCTCGTTCACAACTCTGTCTCCTTGAAATTACGTTTCTACGCCACTACGCTGTTTTCCCAGTAACGTTTAAGCGCAACATAAATTCTGGCTGCATGTTTACGAGGAGGAGGAGGAGGTCGGGGTGGATGGAGGGCGCACAAAGCTGCTCCCGTCTGAGGTTTAGCCAGATTGTGAAATACAGGTCAGTTCTTTTGGAGGCGTCGGAAAATGATTTGAACTCCCGGGCTGAGAGAGAATGTTACTGGCAGCCGAACACTGTGCTGCATTACAGAAAATGCTTTTAATGAGCCTTTTAAATGGAAGTATTTCAACCACAAATTGACAGCGGAAAAGGCAGTAATGACGAATATGTCAGAAAAGCCAACAAGGAGACTCTTTAGTGGCTTCGGGTGAGAAAAAAGCAGCCAGAGAAACTATAAACGGACCCCGACAGCTTTTCTAACGGAAGCGTTTCCACTTCACCGACCAGTCAAAACTCATTCGCCTCACATTTGTCAACAGAAAACCGTCTTTACCTGAACAGTCTCAGAACACCGAGTCGTAACGCCGCAGCTTCGACGGATACGATCGACTTTCCAAACTTGTTGATCAACAGCGTTTTCTCGTGATGCAATTTGGTCGATTCCAGGAGACAGAGATGCTTTAAGAAGCTTGTTTTTATCCAAAAAAAACCCAAATCACAAATTTACGGTCAAACCAGACAAACAAAAACAGCAGATCTTAAAAAATGAGGCGGTCATTTGGTATTTTTGCGTGAAAAGTCACAAACTAATTGTCCAATACATCGCTTAAATGAACATTTCATTGCTGCATTAATAGAAACTACTGGTGCAGATTAAGCCAAAATTATGCTTCTATTAAAGTACTCATAAGAAATGTACATAAGTGCGTTTCTTTTACAGTAGGTCACGATGGCTGCATCGTCTAAACGTCAACCAGAGGGCTGTTTGAACGACCAATCAGCTTACAGTCTGGGACGCGTCAACATCAGCTCCTTTGCCAATTTGAACTGAAATTAAAATATTGATAATCAGTTAGTAGTTTAAATCATTTTCATGTAAAGTCAGTGGAAGAAATACCAACAATTTCCTTTAAAAACAGAAAATCTGCTGATTTTTCTTTGTTGTTTGAGAACGTTGGGTTTTTTTTACTTTTAGCCGAACTACAAACATCTGAAGACGTAACTTTCAGCTTGAGCCGCGATGATAAATATCTTGTTTAAAAGAAGATTAAAACTCATCTCTGAAGCTGTAAAACCTCACAGCTCTGACTAGTTTTGTTCTAACCGTTAAATGAACACGTTCAGATTAATGTAAAGTTTCCTGCATGCAGCTGCAGGTTTGCGGTTGAACAGACAGCAGGTCAGCAGCTTCACACTGATTCGCTGCTTTACTCTCGGCTCTGTCCATCTCAAACTCTCTGATCTGAGTCCGTCTGTCCGTCCATCATGTGCGTCTCTTCTTCTTCATCCGGACTCTGTGCTTAAATCCAGCAGACGTTCTCAGACGTACGTGAATGTAGGAGATCTGTCTGCCGTGTTTACTGTGGACCAGGCAGGACGTGTTGTGGAGCAGCCGATCCTCAGAGATGGAGGATGGAGGATGAAATTGAAATCTGATGAAGCTCCTTGATGTCGTTCGCCTCCTCGGATGATGCTGCCGCCGACCACCAATCAGAGTTTTATTCCAAAGTGACATCATCCACCAGCATCGTGACGAGTCCACAGCACGATGGCAGCAGAGGGTTTAAAGGAACGTTGGCACAATTCAAATACAGGACGAGAATCTTCACTGAGATGATGGATGTGACTTTTGGAATAAGACTCTGTGGAGGGGGAGGGGGGTCCTGATCAGCTGACCGGGCGGAACCGGGCCACGTAGGCGCCACAGGACGGGCAGTAGGGCCGCGACGGCTCCGCAGGAAGCTGCTGGCAGAGCGAGCAGAGCTGAGGGACCCGACGAGGCCGAGGAGGCTGCTGGGAGTCGGTCCGCTGGAGGGGCTGGTGGTGCCGAGCGAGGCGGGGGTCCCAGGAAGAGCCGGGCTGGATGGTCCGGTGGTCGGCGTCACGGCGCCAGTCGCTCTCAGGGGGGACGTCCAGGCGGAGCGGCTGGGTAGGAGCGTCAACAGGGACCCTGAGGTGCTGCGGCGCTGTGAAGCCGGGAAGCGACTGCTGCCGGTGGAGGCCGTTAGCAGCAGGGCGGCGAGGGTGGGCCAGGGTGGCGTAGAGGCTCTGTGGACCCGGCGGGGGGGCGGGGCTGGGTCTGGGTCGGGGAAGGGAGGCAGTGGAGGAAGAGGGAGGTGGCGCTCGGCGAGGAGCTCGGGGCAGAGTGCCGTAACTCAGCGCGACGCTGTGGAGGCCTTGACCTGAGAGAGTCTGATGCCGGTCAGACACAACCAGAAACTGCTGCTGGAGCCTCGGACCAGGTCCTGCAGGAGAAACAGTTCAACTGTTATTCAGACACAAGGACAGCCAATCAATCAATTGATTGATTCTAATTCACTCTCAACTCGTGTGAGCTACTTTGTGATCCAGGACAGATTCTTATGTCGATGTAATTCTTAGTTTCAGGTGATCTGGATCAGTGACGGTGGTCTGAGATGTTCTGATCAAGTGTTCTAGTTTTTTGCTCTCAATCACAGATGATCCGTAGTAACATGTATGAACCAACTCCACCCTTCAAGTGTTGTAGATCAGCTGTAGTACCTGGTTGTTCCACCAGGTGGAGCCTCTTACTGTTTAATACTGTCGCTGACCTCAGGCCAGTTAACAAGTACCAATTTGAAGGTACTATTAGCTGTAACAGTGATACCATCATGTACCAGGATCAGATCTTCTGTTCTTTTCTCATAATTTTGCACGACAACAGATAAAAAGAAAGAATTAGGCGTAGATCACGTCAAAATTCCTGTGATCAGCCCTGATCTGAGCTCTGGACGTTGCCACTCAGTAAAATTATTAAACTCAAACTAACCTGAAACTCACCTGTGCAGGTTTACAAAAGCCTGTATTTGGTAGCACATAAACATCAAACCTGTTTCTTCTTGTTTGTGATCAGTGAGAGAAGAAAACCTGCAGCTGAATTCAAAGTTTCTGTTTAAACAACTTTTGGAGGTTGGAGTGTTTCTGATCTTAATTTGACACCAGCGTCCATTAAAGAGCAACTTGCAGGTTGAACATTTTGTTGGAAATTAATATTAGATGAAGTTACTACATGATTCTGTTATTTATGATATGTTGTTGTTTTTTGTCTGTGTTCCTTTTTTTGGTGCCGACCTGAAAATTGCTCATGAATTTATTTCAGCTCTAAAACTTCAGGAAAAAATAGAACAAATAAATCTGACAAAATGGTTAAATGAGACGTTTGAAGGACTTCAGACACCCCGAAGGAGCAGAGTGGAGGCTGTGGAGGTGAAGGGCCAGCGGGTTACCTGAGCGTCCCCAGGAGGAGGGCACCGAGCTGGGGGGCCGTGATGATGTCTGCGAGGGGAGGTGCTGTGGAGGAGGTGCAGGAGCTGAGGGGCCGAGGTGTCGGTGGAGGGAGGGGTCTGTGGTGGAGGAGGGGAGGTGCAGGGAGGAGGTGCTGGGGCGACGGGGGAGCGTGAAGGAGGAGGAGGAGTGGAGGTCGGCGTGTCTGGGAGGAGGCCTGGATACAGAGGAGTCCTTCAGGGGGAGGAGGAGGAGGATGGAGACGTAGAACAGGATGGAAATGGAAAGACGTCAAAAGGAGAAGACGGAGGGGAGTCAAAGCATCAAGAGGAAAGAAAGAAGGTAAAAAATGAAAACACATCAACACGATGAGAAACAACAACAACAGAAACATGATGGAGACGTCCAAGATTCAGACACCAACGTTCCTCCTCAGTGTTCGTTAAATTAGCAGATATTTGAATGGAGTTTGGTGAGGATTCATCTCATCTCAAATCATCCCTGATTTACCTGAACATCTCATAGCAGAATCACCTGTCAACTCATTTTTATTGTATTTCACACATATTATAAAGTTTTCTACATGTCTTGTTTTGTATTATTGTAAAATGCAGCTTCATTTGGTTCAGAAAATATCACCAGTTGACTCCTGTTTAACTATTTTTTTTGTTAATTTAAGTCAAATAACAGACTTCTCACGACGGCTTCAGGTCTTTATTTGTCCATATTTCAACTCACCCATAATCGGAGAATTTTTTACCTACTTGTCCAGTATCACAGATGACTTTATAACAAATTTCAGGGTTTTTATCTTTAATAGTTCCTCACATGTCGTCGTTCAAACAGCCTCAAACTTCAATGAGCAGAAAGAAAATTAAAAAGGTGCTAAATGTGGGTCAACGGGCAACTGGTGTGGATTCACATTTAGGTTATTCCATCTCAAACCATAACATTTTTAATCATCTTATCTGATTTGCCTGAAACTGAAATATAAATTTGGATATTTATAAATATATTTGTGAAGTTTTAGCTTCATATATTAAACACTTATCGACATATATATATTTAAAAACTGCCCGTCGACTCACTTCCAGCACATTTTCAACATTGAAATTTGAGGCTGTTTGAACAACGATATATTAAATACGATTAAAGATAAAAGCCTGAAATTTGAAGTGTTGTTTGTTGTAATGTCGTTGATTCAGAGCCTGTAATATCGGACAAGTAGATTAAATATCCTCTGATTATCGTTGGGCTGAAATACGGAAAAAAACGTGAAGCGGTCATGAAAAGTCTGCAGCTGCATGTCACAATAATAAACAACAAAACACAGAGAAAACTCTTTAATATGTGCAAAAAAATATGGTGGAAATTTTAAGAAACTGTATCATGGAAAGTGTTTGATATATAAATCTACATTTATGGTTCATGGTGAAGTTTCAAGCACACAGAGCTGAGATGGAACAAACCAACAGCTGCTCTAAATCCTCTCATGTCTGTGACGATCGCTGCTCCTGTTTCTGGTCTGATGTTCCCCGTCTGGTTTTCAGTGAGCTGGAGGTTTGTTACAGGATCTCCAGCAGCAAAACCCTCATCAGGATTCCTCGAAGCTCGGCTGTCGGTTCGGATCAGGCCGGCTCCGCCTCGCAGCGAGCGCCGAGGTTAAAGGCTTAATGGAAGATCTAAACGGCTGATCAATCTTTAATGCGGCGGCCTGAGGCGATTCTGGAGGGCTGAATACGAGATGGCTGAACGCCAGCGGCAGCAGAGAGGCTGCTGAGCAGAAACTCTGCCGCTGCTTCAGGATTTCTGCCTGCAGGGGAGGTGATGTTAATACGACCTGCAGGACGACCTCCTGTGAGCTGAACCGTTCCTGTGTTTTATACCTGAATCTGAGGTTTTCCTTCAGGTCGGAGTCAAATTCAGCTGCCGGGCTTAAATGTTTCCACAGATCTGATCGATGAATTACATTTAGGAGTGATTTAACACCAGTTCTACCAGCAGCAGTGACCATCTGATATAAAAAGGATGTTTTTAATGCAAAAACCTGAAAGATTTGCAAGTTCTGTCTGTTGAGATGTAAAAATTAGCTGTTTTTTATGGTCATACATGATAGTAAATGAAATATATTTAAGTTTCAGGCTGATACAAAACAAGACAAAAACAGCAGGTTAGACAAAATATTGAAGCTTTTGTGAGGGAAAATATAGACTCTCAAGGGTTATTTGAGGAAACCGAATGTGTTGGGGTTTGTTATTTATTTTTTAACTCTGTGATTGACATGTTAACACCAATATACAGGCCTGTCTGGGATCTAAAACAACGACATAAATGAAAAGTGTCAGCAGAGCCACAACCTCTACACCATAGGTGTCAAACTCAGGCCCGCGGGCCAAATTTGGCCCGCAGTGTAATTATATTTGGCCCGCGAGGTAATACCAGATGACTACTAAAGCTGGCCCGCCGGTATTATACAGCGCATGTATCGCTAATACTACAAATCCCAGAATGCTCTGCTCTGTATCGGCGCGTCAATCATAGACATATGGTGTCAATCAGGACAGGACCCATAAACACCCTCTCCTCTGTTGACAGTAGTCATAGCAACCGCACGCTACTACTGACCCAACCACCTCCACCCCTCCGCCGCCGCCAACTGACTTAGCATCTGCACCAGCGGCACACCAGGACGCTGCTACTGTTCCACCACCAGCAGGAGATATCCGCGCTAATGCCGTCGGACTCCGACGAACACACTTCCCCTTCCCCCTTGCCGCCACCCCCGGTCCCGGCCACCGCGGCCGCACGACCCAAATATTCAGATATTTGTCAGTAACTGAACCAGAATATCCGGAGCTCACCTATTGCTATTCAGACCAACCCCGTCTAGTATGTGGAGCCAACGTGGCGATAACCACAGAGAACAACATTAGACGACACTATGAAACACCAGGACAAGTACAAGGACCTGGACATGAGTTAAAGCAGCCAGAAAGTAAAGGAGATGAAAAAAATTTTGGTTTCACAACAGACTATGTTCAAAAAAGCCACATCACAAAGTGAAGCTGCTGTAAAGGCTAGTTTTATTTACATATATTATATCAATATATCAATATATTAATGTTGATAATTATAATACATATATATATATATATATATATTATAATAATAATAATATAATGTTGGCCCGCGACTATGTCCAGGTTTTCAGATTTGGCCCGCTGTGTATTTGAGTTTGACACCCCTGCTCTACACTGATTAATCACACAACAATAATGTAATAAATGCAGGTCTGGAACCATTTATTTTCTTCTTTTATCGCTTTAAACCTGCATTTTAATGAAGAGAGAGTCAGAAATACCTTAATTTTGTTTCTTTACTTTGGTTTTTGAGGTATTTTGCACGACTAAATTGAATTTATTTCTTAAGTTTAAGACCAAAATCTTTTAAGGAAACCTTCAGAAGAATTTTGTGCAACAGTTTGGACTTTAAGGTAAGAATAACTCAGACTTTAAGGAAAATCTCAGCTTCAGCTTTCTTCCAGCTCCTGTTTAAATTTGCGGTCGATACAAACACAAAGCCTTCTCTACATTTTGTTTGTCCTGATGAACTCAGTAAAGTCAAAGCACTTTTTTACTTCCGTTTGTTCCTCTAATAAATGCTTCTATCACGGGTGTTTCACAATAAAAGCCTCTCCATAATTCAGTATCATGAAAGCTGAACTCTTCTTCTCCTGTGCTGTGAGCGCCTGGCTTTCTAAACTGACTCCTTCTTCTTCTAGTTCAGTGTCGTCACCGTTTGATTCAGTGAGGAGCAGCGGCTGAATCAAGCTGCAGTTACATCATGCGACCACCAGGTGGCAGCAGGAGGTTGGACTAAACAGTGGAGAGATGATGATGGTGGTGATGATGCCCACACCAAACACCTCCATCAGGGGTAACTGAGGATCACAACTTACACAGCTGCTGCGGGAGGAGCCGAGGTTTTGTGGCCGCGAGCCGATGACGGTGCCGCTGAGGCTGCGAGCGATTCGTCGCAGGTTGTCTGCGCTGTAGCTCTCGTCTTCACCTGACGGCGGCTGCGTGAAGGACACAAGGTTAAACAATTACCAATTAATGTGCTGGTTAGTTTTTCATTTTGATTTTATTTACATGTAAACAGGCTGCTTGTTGACCAAAACTCACGTCTGTATTGTACAAATGCAGATTTTTAAGCAAATTTTCAGCTACAAATGAGTGAAAGTAGAAGTTTAAAGGCACAAAATTTCTTCCAGTTTCTATTTTTTTGCAGCTGAAGGCATCATGTGGACACTGGAGTCTATTTAAATCCTCTAAACCTTTTCTTTCTCCATCAAAAAATCATTTGCAGTTTAAACCATGACGTGACGATAAACTGTGTAATAAATATATATTATTAATTGTTTAATATTTCCCTGCAGATAAATAGTCATTTATGCATTTATGCAGTCAAAGCAGCGTCTCCAGTTGAAGACATGAACTTCTGCTGTGAGATGTTTAAATAAGAAGTTATTAAGCTTTAAAAATAGGACGGTGCCACCAGCTGCTGCAGGAAGGAGTTTCTATGCAGCAGCTGCTTCTCACCTGAGTTATAAGAATCTATTTCACGGCTCGTGTTCTGAACTAAAGCTGTTAAACAGCCGTCAGGTGATCAGTGACCGTCGTCGTCCTGCTCTGAGGCGTGCCAGACAAACACTGAAGCAGCTGTTTGACAGCTGTGCAGCTGCTTCGGGTAAACATGAGTAAAATAATAACAGCAGCAGCTTCTCGTGTCGTACCTTCTGAGGAGTCGGAGTTCTGTAGGCGAATCTCTCGATCTCAGCTGTTGGTGTTTTGGATCGTCCAGAACCTGCCAGCAGCCTCCTCACACCTACACACACACACACACACAAACACACACCAGTATTAATATCACTGATTTAATACATGTAGGAGGTGTAGTACGTGAGTCTGAAATAGCTACGGGTAATGGATACGGGGAAAAACCTGAAGGTGATAGATAAAGTTTGAATAACTAAAAATAAGGTAAAGTTATAATAATGTAGGATTTTGGAAAAACTTAGAGTAACTAAAGAAAATGAATAAAGTTTTAATAACTACATATAATGAATCAAAAATAATGGATAAAGTTAAAATAATTAAAAATAATTAATGTAGTTGTGAAACCCAAAGGTAATTCATAAAGTTGTAAAAACTAGAGATACTTAAAGCTGTGGTGTCTAAAGGTAAAGGAGAACATCTGAATTATCTAAAGGTGAAGTGATTTGAAGGCTGAGAATCATCACCTGGTTTGCTGCCAGCTGGCTGAGGACTGACTCCACGGCTGCCCCGGTGCATGCTGGGAGCCAGCAGGCTGGCCTGGTACAGAGAGTCCAGCTCTGAAAGCTCCTCGCCGGGCAGCACCGCCCCTCCTTCCCCTCCCGTTGCACTCTGGGAGCCGTAGTACCTGTTGACGTTCTCGGCCCAGCGCTCCACAGGGAGGGCTGCTCTGTAGTCCTGGACGGGGGGCGTGGGGGAGGTCTGGACCACAGGTGGGGCATTCCGGATCACAGGGGGGGCGATGGAGGGGGAGTCTGGGGGTGAGTAAAGGGGGGAGCTGATTGGTTGATTGGGAGAATCAACCACATCAGGTTGGTCCAGGTGTAAGCAGGACCAGTTCCTGGTTGGGTAGGTAACAGGGGGCGGGGCTAGTATAGGGGACGGGACAGAGTCTGGGGGCGTGGCCAGTGGCTGCCTGGTGTAATATGGCTCCTGCGTCGTCATGCCAACAGGTGACGGGACTTGGGTGTATGGCCTGGGTGGGGGCGGGGCTTGTGCTTGAATGGAGACAGGAGGAGGCGGAGCCAAGTCTCCCAGGGAGGTGTCCACACTCAGAGAGGGGAGGGAGCCGGTGCTGCTCAGGGGCTTCCTAGTGTGAGAGCAGGGGCCCCCAGTCCTGCCATCCTCCCTCGGTGAACCTGAAGGGGCCACAGTGCTGGAGGTGGAGCTCGGAGTGGGTGGGAGGGGCTTAACAAGGCAGGTGGAGAGAGGCGGGGCCTGCTGGTCCTGCCTGGCAGCTGATTGGTCACCCTGTTTCTGTGTCAGAAGTATTCGGAGAGGCTTTTCACTGCAGACAGACAGAAAGAGAGAGAAAGTGGATGTTAGATGAATGTTAGGTTAAGGACAGGGAAAGAACGGGGGAAGGATGGTTGAGTTAAGGGACGGTAAAGAGGAAGTCAGAGGTAGGTTAGAATACGGTAAGGAGAAGGTTAAAGTTGAGGTTATGTCAAGGTAAGTAATAGTTGGGGTTAAGTCTCCAATAAATAAGTGATGTAAATGTAAGTCAGTGTAATGTCCTCTGAAGTGATGTAAACATGACTGTGTGAGTTTGTGTGTGTTTCTGTGTGTGTTTCTGTGTGTGTGTCTGTTGGCCTGCAGTATGCTACGAACAGATGGTGTCATCCGAGAGCTCTGGCTGAACACAGGGCTGGTCGAGTGTGTTTGTGAGGATGTTTTCTAGGGAGTGTCGACAGTCTCTCACCACGGTTCGCACTCTGAACGAGCCGGTTGTCACGACAACATCTCTCCCCAAACCAACACTGAAGACCTGCCAGAGTGCCTCTAGAGGCTGCAGCGTTCATTACAGTCAGAATATCAAACTGTAGGAGCGAGTCCAGGCGTTGTGGAGTCGCACAAAGCTGGTCGCCATCTTCTTAATCAACTCAGGGTTTCTAACCTCACTATGATCATATAAAAGGAGCAGCGTTGGCAACAGATGACCAGTCATGAATATGGACAGGTGTAGAGCAAACTGTAATCCTAAACTCAGATGAGAAATTCCAAAATATAATGCAGACTAAAATCAAAACAGCTGCTGACGTCAGAGCAGGAAGCTGATAAAAAAATAGACTGTCAACATGCTTATCAATATCACTGAGTCACTGAGCTGCAAACTTTTGTTGCATAAACTTTGTCCTGTGTGTTTCTGGTGTAGTAAATCTGAACCGTTTGAAGTAACAGCCAATACTCTGCTGGTAAACTTAGAAGTAATCTAGTTACTTTAAAGGTCTACTCTCTTCCACTGTATACTGTATTATTGTATTGTATTGCTGCTCTGTTATTAAAACGGGTTTACATTATGACTTGTTTGGAACTCGAAACTCAAAATTCAGGACTTGTCTTGTAAAACAAAGAGTCGCACAATGACGTGTGAAAACCATCCACTCGTCTCAGAAAGAATCACAAACACCGAACTGTATTTAATGAGCATCTTCTGGCAGCGTCTCCAGTTTGAGAGTAGCAGCTAAAACATCTCCACCACATGATCTGCTACACGACCTCTGATTGGCTGAGCAGACTGCGGGGTACCTGGGCTGTTCCTGGAGCTGCTGCCCCTCCTCCTGCTGTTGCTCTGGTTGCTGCGGTTGCTGTCTGCCTGTCTCTGAGTCCTGCTGTTGCTGCTGCAGTTGCATGCGTTGCTGCAGGCTGCGTGCTCTCCTCATGCAGCGCTGCAGCCGGCTGTGACTACTAGCTCCACCCTCAGCCGCCGCCGGCCGCAGTTTGGCTGCAGCCGCGTCACATGTCAACAGAAAATACACAACAGAAAGGAAAAAAAAACACAAAATGAGGAAAAAATGAAACCAAGGATGTAGAAAATAACTCGTTATGATGACTTCATGCAAAACTCTTACAAAGTAAACGTACAGCTGAGAGGAAATAAAGCGTGCTGCTGACAGGATGGTGATGTGGTGTGTGACAGTACGTTAGAAATGACCGGAAACTCAGGTTTGATTCTCGATGATGAAATGGTGAAATTATATCCACACACAACGTTTAATTAACACAATCAGAACCCAACAACTAACGGGCTGTCAGGCTAAAGGAGCTGCTGCTAGTTCCATTTCCATCAGCATCAACACGGTACGCCATGTTAGTGAGTGACATCTGTTACCATGGAGACGTTACTAAAGCAGACAGGCTGAACGCAAAGCTCCAGGTTGATGTTCAGAACAGAGGATGGAGGTGAAATGTTAGAAATTAGACCCAAACTGTTTGCTGTAATAGTTTATCATAGATTACACTTGCTGCTTCCTCTTTCGATGCAGTCGCTCTGATCTATGGTTCTCTACAGTTATACTCAGATTGCTTATCTGGGACATTAAAGGATATTTTCATGTGAGATGTGAGAAGCTGGAGTTGTCTAAAGTTGTATTTTTTGTCACTTCAGCGAGTAAATTCAAGCAGCAACCCCTAAAAACTGCAGTTCCTTGAATGTCGACTTCAGACTGGCTAAAAAAGTTTATCAATCCTCACAGATCTCCAGTGTTCAGGGGTGAATTTTTATATAACTGACCCTTTTAAATAGTAATAAGTCTTAAAGTTGTGCATAATTAAGGGAAAGGTTGCTTTCAGTGACGTCACAGAGGCTTTGTTCATTTTATATATATAGTCTGCTCGTTTGTTGCTGCTTAGCCTGCGTTAGCCTTTTAGCTTGTTTGTCCATTAGCCTGTTTGCTTGACACCTTTAGATTGTTAATCCAAGCTTATTAGCTTGTTTGCTTGTTAGTCAGCCTAATAGCTTGCTACTCTACTAGCTTGTTACCCTGTTAACTTGTTAGGGCGCTAGCTTGTTAGTCCATTAGCTTGTAAGCCTGTTCAATTGTTGGTCTGATAGTTTGTTAGTGTGTTTGACTGTTACCCTGGCAGCCTGTTAGCTACCTATTAGCTTGTTAGTCCATTTATTTGTCAAAGCCAGTTAGCTTATTACCCTGTTAGCTTTTTTCTTTTATTCCGTAAGTCTGTTAGCCTGTTATTCTACTAGCTTGTTTTCCCAGATAAGTTGTTACAACAAGCTAACAGGCTAATGGCCTGCCTGCTAGGTTGTTATACTGTTAGTCTGTTAGCTTTTTACCCTATTAGCTTGGGTATTCTGCTAGCATTTTAGCTTTTTTATTCTATTAGTCTGTTAGCTTGTTAATCTGTTAGCTGGTACACAGATTGTTACTGTAACTGACTGTTAACTTGAAAGTCCATTAGCCTGTTAGCTTGTTGTTTCGCCAGCCTGTTAGGTTGCTATACTGTTAGCCTGTTAGTTTATTACTCCATTAGCGGTGTTGGCTTGTTACTCTGTAGCCTGTTAGCTTTATATTTTGTTAGCCTGTTAGATTGTTATTTTGTCAGCCGGTTAAGCTTGCTATTCTGTGAGCTTGTTAGTTCATTGGCTTGTTAGGAGATAAGAGGAGTCACCAGACGGAGCTTAACTCTTCTTTTCGGGTGACGTCACAGAGAGCTCTTTAGATCTCAACTTGCTAGTTAGCTTACTGCTAACTTCTCTGTCTCTCTCTTTAAGCTTGTCAGTCATTTTTCATGCATGCCTAAACTCTACCATTGATCCCATCAGCTGAGACAACAGCTTCACTAATCACTGCACAGGAGTTCATTGAACTGAGACTCCTTTTAATCTTTACTGCTGCCTCACTGTTTGTTTGTTTTTGGAATCTAAAGGAGATTTTAAACCCAAAAATGACCATTACATCAGACTTTACTACTGGATAAACACTTGTAGGTTGAAGTTTCTGCGTTTCTGCCTGTTTTTTTATGGGCAAATTAAAAATTCACAATAAAACAGGTTCAGTGACGTCAACGTGTTCACAGATGTAACTGAGCAAATCATTACTAGTGATAGAAATAAATTAAAGTAATAACAAAGTAAAGTAATAGAACAGAACTATCCTTTAAAATGTAATTGTGCATGAAAACAAGAGGAAGTGACGCTGGCCTGGAGGAGACGATGTTTTGAGGCTCGACTCTCCTGTTTGGTTTACATTTGTCTTTTATTGCCTCTTAAGTTATTTATTTCTTCTTCTGTTTGTCAGTTTTTAATCAGCTGCCGGGTTTTTGTGGGTCGAAGCAAACGGCAATGAAAAGTGTGTCGAGCTGCAGTTATTGTGTGTTTGTGTGATCAAAAGACGTCTAAATGCTCAGAGAGGAGTGTGTGTGTGTGCGTTTGAATCTCAGTTTGGTTGCCATTAGCAACCAGAGTGGGTGTGCATTGACCTCATTCGGTGTTCATGTGCTAAGCAGGTTAGTAATGTGGAGGGGCCGGGGTCAGGAGCAGTGGGAGGAGCTTACAGACGGCTTCGTTGACAGCCGACAGCGCGGCGGCGACTTCGCCCGCCTGCTCCAGACGCACCGATTGGTCCAGCAGAAGCTCCGCCTCCGACACACACCGCTCGAAGCTGTCGCTTTTACCTGCAGGATAAGATAAACAAACACACACACACACAGACAGACAAATTAATGACTACTTACAGCATGAATTCTGGCCAATGCAAGACGGTTGATTTTTCAAAATAAAAGCAGCAGCTGCGTTACTGCATGCTCATTCTTTTGTGTGTCGACCCTTTCAGATGATCAATGAGGAACATTCCTGTTATTCTGCACTGCACACATCTGCTGACCACACACACACAAATACAGACACACACCAAACCTGAACTGCAGCCCAGCAAGACTCACCTTACAACACAGTGCTGGACTAAACTCTACAACACATTACATCTAAGACATTTTTAACGCCACTAGTGAAACCAAACAACAAAAAAAGACCTCAAACAGACACAAAACAAACCACAAAAAGACACAAAATGACCCTAAATAGAGACAAAATGACAACAAACAAACAAAAAAACAACCACACTAAAGACACTAAAGAATCACAAAGAGACAAAACAACCACAGAGACACACAAAATTACCACAAAGAGACACAGAGCAACCTTAAAATAGACACAAAATGACCACAAAAATGACAAGAAGACCACAAAGAGATGCAAAGTGGCGAAAATGGAGCGACAAAACTACAACAAAGACGCACAAGATAACTAGAGGGAAAAAATGACAACAAAGAGACAATAAACAACCTCAAATAGACACAAAACGACCACAAAAACACACAAAGAGAAGAACTTTTGCTATAATCAGAACCGTTGTGAGTCAACAAACATGACAGCTATGATGTTTCTCTCTGTGGCAGGAAAGAATTAAAACCGAAGACCTCTGACTTTATAACACCTTGTCTGTGTGTCTGTTGTGTGCTTGTACCTTGGATCTGCAGCTGGTCCAGGTCCATGTACTTGCTGGGTCTTGGGTTGAATCCGAGCGCCGCCTCCCTCTCCTTCTCCTGCCGCCGCTGCTGCTCCTCCTCCCTGGCTCTCCTCAGCACCTCCTCCTGCAGCTCGTCCAGCTCGCTGCGGCCTGCGGGGGGCGCTGCGGCGACGACAACAAATGAAAAAATAAACCAAGTCGCCAAACGCTGCACTGACATTTTTACCTGCCTGACATCAATATGAAAACTATAGTGAGATACACGGATGTATCGTACTTCCTGAACTAAGATCAAAGTTTTATTTGTATTTCAATAGTTTTTAAGCCAAATCTATATCTTCTGCAGTTTTATGTCATGTTAAAACAGACATTTTTAATGCCACTAAAGACACCAAATGACCTTAAAGACAAAGAATGACTACAAAGAGAGACAAAATGACTAAAAAAAGATGCAAAGTTACGACAAAGAGACTCAAAACGACAAGAAAATTACCTCAAATAGAGACAAAATGATAACAAACATTAAACAAACATAACGAGACATTAAAAAAAACACAAAGAGACACAAAACAACCACAAACTGATACCAAACCACCGCAACGGCATGAAACGACCACAAAGAGACACAAAAAGACAAAAACTGACGTCAAAAAGAGACAAAACGACAACAAACAATAAATGAACACAGCGAGACACTACAGAACCACAAAGAGACACAAAATGACCTTAAAGAGACATAAAACAACCACAAACTGATACCAAACCACCGCAATGACAAAAAAGACTCACAAAATAACCAAAAAGAGACACAAAGTGATGACAAAAAGACAAAAAAAGACAAAAAATTTGCTCAAAAGGAGACAAAATGACAAAAACAGATAGTAAACAACCACAAAAAGAGACAAAAAGACCACAAACTGATACCAAACCACCGCAATGGCATAAAACGACCACAAAGAGACACAAAAAGACAAAAAGTGACCTCAAATAGAGAGAAAATGGAAAAAAACAACAAACAATGAAAACAAGAAAACAGAAAACAACCACAAAGAGAATCAAAACAATAGAAAGAGCCACGAAATAATACAAAGAAACACTAAAGAACCACAGAAAGACTAAACAGCCACAAACAAACAGATAAAAGTTATATTTCTATTTGAATAGTTTCTAAAGCCGTATCTGTATCTTCTGTAGTTTTATATCGTGTTAAAACAAATACACCTTAAACTGTTCTTGTTCTCGTCTTTAATCTCCTGCAGACTGATAAACACATTCATCGTACCGAGGCTCCCCCTGCTGGTCGAGCCGAGCTCCTGCAGCAGGGCTCCGCTGCTCTTCGACCGGATGTTCTTCCACGACGGTCCTGAGGCAGAGGAGGAGGAGGACGAAGGCTTCTTCAGTACACAATCCCTGAAGAGAAGACACAAACAGAGTCATGTATTTACAGAAAACACCTTTAATTTGTGTTTTAATTGCCAGCTTCTTCAACTCTCTGAGCTCAAAGCGGTTTCTGGAGGGTTTTTGCTCCTTTTAACTAAACACTGCCTGTAGTTCACCTCGTAATTAGATTGTTTTTAAAAGCTTGAGTCAGTCATGGCTTCTCATTTGTGCTGAGGAACGCAGCGTCTTGTACATAAATAACAAAACATGTCTCGCAAATCCACCCAAGTTTGGCGGGTTAATCCTGAAACGATGAAGATGCACCTGAGAGCAGGTAAAGCAGAGCCAGAGCATGAAGATGGCAAAGATATTTATAATAAAAAATGCCATCATTCTCTGATTCCAGTTTCCCAAATTTGATTTTCAGTCAGTTCTCTGTCATCGCCATCTGTTTGTGGGATATTTTTAGACATTTCATAGCTCTACAGATCATTACATAATTGGAATAATCCCCCATTTAAATTAGGGATTAGCGATTAGCGTGCCCAGAATTTGGCATTTTTCCAATTATCAGTATCGGTAGCTTTATTGACCCATTATTAATAGATGAAATGCTCTACTTCAGGTCTCTCTGTTTGTCGTTATTCTGTGGTCTCAAGCAGCGGAAACTGAACAAGAAACACAAGCTGTCACCACAAACCAGGAAATCAGCTTCTCTCACAGCGGCTAACGCTACGCTAACGAGTAGCAGCTAAGTTAGCAGCTAAGGCAGCCACAGATTAACCTGAAACAGAGTCCGGAAAACTATAATTAATGATGAGTTAAGATCTGGACTTTAGTGGACAATAAAAGTGATAGAACAGAGAAATATTCAGCAGACGTAACTGAAGGAGACAAACTGATCAATCTCAGTCGATCCCACATAAACAGAGGAGATAATTTAGTTGCTCCTATTTCAGTTATAGTCACCCTGATTAATGAAGAAGATGACAGGTTCTCTGCTGTCAAATGCTCTTAAAACATTACATTTAATATGTATCGGCTCCACATATCAACTACCAGCCCTTCCTGACTACCAATATCAACATCGGTATTGGCCCTGATCCCTACTACAGATCAATACGTGATCAATAGTTTGAACCGTGAGCTCACCGGTCTCCCAGGTTGAGGTCCAGGCTGACGGGGCTGCTGCTGTTCCTCTCACTGCTCTCGTAGCCGCTCTCCATCCTCTGGATCAGCCTGGGAGGAGGCGGAGGTGGAGGAGGCAGATCTGCATCTCCTCCGCCTCCGGTGACGCCTCCTGGTGCGTCTCTAGCTGCTCTGAAGCTGCTGGAGGAGGTGGGCAGAGTCCAGGAGGAGCCCGGCATGATGGACCTCATGTCCTCCGGGGCCGCGAAGGAGGCGCCGCCAGAGGTCCCGGCTTCATCGAGCAGCGGGGCTCCCAGGGGGCTGTATCCCGCCTGCCTGCGCCTCTCACGGTTGAAGATGCTGTCGATGTTGAGCGTCTCCCTCCGTGGCCTCCACGCCGGCCGGTACCTCCCCGTCCCCCCCGAGGAGCTGGACTTGGACTCGCTGCTGGTGCTGTCGGCCTCCCAGTCCTGTGGTTTGGCGGAGGAGGAGCAGGGAGCGGTGGCAGGGAGGTGGTGGTGGTGGTGGTTGCTGGCGGCGGAGGAGGAGGAGGCGATTTCGGAGGAGATGACGGCGGCCGGTAAAGAGGAGGAAGAGGAGGAGGAGAGGTTTCGGCTGTGGATGATGTTGCTCATGGTCTCCTTGAAGTCTCGGAGGCGGCTGGTGGAGGATGAGAAGGAGGACGAAGGTTTGGGGAGGTGACGAGGAACCTGCTGCTCCTTCAACGTCTCTCCTGGGAGGAGGAGGAGGAAGATGGAGAAGTCAGGAATATGAGAAGGGAAAAGAAACAGAGGGGAGGAGAGGAAGAGTGAAAGTAGGACCATCAGAATAAAAACAACAGGTGAGACTACGTTTGAGGAGCGACGAAAGAACGAACAAAGAAACTGAACGAATGATTTGATGGAAAATGAAACGGACACACAGCAGAATCAGGACGTCACTGTGCAGCTTCATGATCTTCAACCTCACCTCTATTCATCTGGATACAAAACTGTTTAATTTTAGCACCGAGGAGCAGCTAATTGTTCCTGTTCAGCTGCTCCTCCCTGCAGCGCCCCCTGCTGTGTGGAGGACTGCATCTACAGTTTGTTCACATGTAAAGAAAGTTGCTCATTAACTCAAACTAACATCTGACATCTGAATTATTATCAGCTTATAAGCTACCGATAGTAGAAGTTAATAGGTGCTGCTGCTGTTTGATAATCATTTAAAGTATATTAAAACCTCTCTTCTAATTTTATCACAGCAATGTAGGGCTTGGACATACATTTAAAAACGTCTTTCACGTCAAAAAAAAATGTTTTTTCCCTTAGAAATGTCTCTTTAAAGTCCTACACTGTCTTTAGTTGATGCTATAGTTGTGTGAGAAGTATTAAGTAAAGGAAAAAGCTAGATAGTAATACTAATTAATGAATATAAATTATTATATACATTTGTAGTTTGGCAAAAATCCTTTGGATCGATGTCAGACTTTTACAAAATCATCATATAATATAAAGTTGAATGCTGAACCAATTATCCAATGACAGTTGTGCACAAAAGTCTCATTAATTTGGATATTTATGTAAAAAAGTGTTGATACGTTGAATAATATGCCAGGAAAGTGTCATAACTTGGATATTAATGCATGAAACTGTCAATAACTTGAATAATATCTCAGAAAATTTTCAATAACGTAAATATTAATGCACAAAAAGTGTCATTAACCTGAATATTAATGCACAGAAATATCAATAACTTCGATACAAACACACATAACTGTCAATAACTTTGATGCTTCGATGTTTAAAGTGCAGCTCGAGCAGAGCACAAGCAGCAGAGTTACACAGCTCAGCTTCTTGCACAGACACTAAGTTAAAACAGAAATGTCGGAGCACTTCCTGCTACAAATGACAATCGTACACCTGCTTTGGGTTGAATTTATCTATTTGCCACATGGGTTTGTCCATTTTGACTCTGATGAAGACCGAGTGATGTTAAAACATTAATCTATCTGCATAACAAACAGCTATGAATCAAGTGAAGTGCTTAGTTCGAGTAAATGAGCAACTTGTCTGACATGTAAACAAACAGCAGACTCTGGCCTCCAAACACCAGGGGGCGCTGCAGAAACGAGTTAATAGATCTTTAGTTGTTTTTTTTGTTTTTAGTTGTAACTGGTGCTCATTTAATAAACAGTAAAGTTATAAAATAGTAAAAAATATTCAGTTTTATATTTGCTATCAGCGTTTTGACACATTTTTCGTCTATATGTAATGACATTTAAATAATAAATAATAAATCAGTAGATATGTTGTTGTGTGTAGGTCGGGTTTCACAGATAAAGGTCAGAGTGATGTAATCTCCGCCCTGTGATTGGTTCCTTCAAACTCCCCGTCCCCTGATTGGTCCAAACCCCGCCTACCCTCGCTGTGGTAACCGGCCGACGAGGCTTCGTTGTCGGGTTTAGATCGGCGGTGGCGGCTAGAGCTCCGCCTCCTATCCCCGGCCCCGCCTCCCTTCCTCAGAGACTGGTGCTGCTCACTGTCCGTCACGTGGCCTTAGCAACGAGAAGCATGGCAACGGATGTTTACAGCATGGTCATCATGCAACACAATGACAGAAGAAGAAGAATGGCAGCGTGTGATTGGCTAACAGCAGGTCAGTTCTCCGTCTGATGGACCAATGGAAGCGTTTACTCTTCAGCAATGATCAAATCAAACTGTAAATAAATGAAAGTGAGCGGTTCTGTTGTTGACACTACGGAGCCCCTTCTGTTGTTTCCATTTCCTGTTTGTCTTTTAACTTCTGTTCAAAAGTCTGGATCCTGATTATTTCTGACAGTCTGCCAATCACATCTCAAAGCTTGTTCACATTAATATGACCCGATACTATCACATCCACCAGATATCTGAATATAAAAGGCCATGTTCAGAGCAGACACACCTGCAGCTCAACTAGCTAACTGTGTATAAAACTAAAAGCAGGATATCAGTCCACAAAAGAGTCAATACACGGGGTAATAACGCTCAAAAGTGTCAACATCCTGAATATTAACACACAAAACAGTCAAAAACCTGAATATCAAAGCATAAAAGTATCATCAGCTTTGAAATTAACACAAAAAAATCTCTTAAATTTAGATATTAACACTCAAAAGTGTTGATAATTTCCATATTAACGCAATAAAGTTTCTAAAACTTGGATATTGACACACAACAGTGTTATTAATTTAGATTTTAATACAATAAAGTTTATAATCCAAATAATTATGCAGAAAAATGTTAATTACCTGAATATTAACATAAGAAGTATAAATAATCTGGATATAAACACACAAAAGTGTCAATAAATTGGATATTATTGCACAAATGTGTCAAAAACTTTAATTTTAACACACAAAAGTGTTAAGAATTTTGATAATAATGCGAATTGGTGTCAAATAACTTGGATATTAACACAAAAGAGTTAATAACCAAAATTTAAACTCGCAAAAGCATAAATAACCTGAATATTACCTCACAAAAGTATCAATAACTTGGTTATTAACACACAAAAAGTCAGTTACTTGATATATGAATATGCATGAATTAATGAAAGTGATATTAATACAAAAAAGTATCAAAACTTAAATATTAATGCACAAAAGCATCAATAATTTTGACATCAATACGCAAACGTGTGAAACAGCTGAATATTCATGAACCAAAGAGTCAATGACCTGGATGCTCAGATGTCTGATAAAGAGCAGGTTGATCTGATCACAAGCAGCAGATTTAAACAACACGACTACTTTTAGACAGTAAGTTAAAAGACAAACGTCAGAGCTGCTCCTGTTGCTGACTGACTGAACCTGCTTTGATCAGTTAACAGAGAGCAGCTGATGGTCAGCGGCTGCTTTCATTCACACCAGACCGTCACCGTGCAGCGACCGTGTAAAGACCTACAGTACAATAGAAGTGCTGACCCACCTATGGTATCCAGGCTGCAGAGCGAGGCGTGCAGGGCTCCGTCGGGGCGTTCGATGCAGATGACGGTTCCCTGGGAGTCGGAGGAGTAGTGGCTGGCCAGGGACTCATGGTGAGAGTGGGAGGGCTGTCGGTACGAGTAGCTCTCCGTCGACGAATCGGTGCGAGTGTCGCTGGAGATTGACGGCTCGCGGCCTGACCGAGGTGTGGGAGGGGCGGCGGTTTAAAGGTGATGAGGCGACACACAGGTACATCACATGACATCAACACTGCTGCTACAAGAACTAACTGCAGCCGTCAGCTGTTACCTCAGTGCTGTCTGTCACAGTTAAACTAGTACAGAGCCACTGATTCTGGTTTAGTTACCTGAACGTTTGCTGTTGTGCTACTACTACGACTCCTAGCTGTGTTGTAGTTACCCGAGTCTTCGCTGTCGTAACAGGCCTTGTTCAGGTGGTGCAGGTCGAGGCGTGAGGGCAGGTCCTGCACCGACACTGGCGTCCCCCGCGGGTCGGCGTACAGCAGCAGCAGAGGCTGGTAGTGGCCCTTGATGCAGCGAGAAACCACGTCCTTCCACTTGGGGCCGATCTGCAGGACGAAGACAGAAACACAGATCAGAAACTTCAAGAGCCGAAAAACCAACCAGGAAAGAAGAAGAAGGTGAGCCTCAGGTTTACTACAGATCATCTGGATCTATGTGAATCAGCACCACCTCCTCCATCCTGTAGAGCGATCACGCGTTAAAATATACTTTTATTTTAAGTGTGTCAAATAATTAACACATAGGAAACATTAAACAAGGCCAACCAATCATCACAGCAGCACTGGAAGGCTGCGAGCAACAATTATTTCCACAGTCAATACATTGATGTGTGCAGGAACTGACTAATCGACAACAACTAACAGGGACAAAGAATACTAAAAAATACAGATATAAAAATAAATAAACAAAATAATGTAAAATATATAGAAAGAAATCCAGTAGTTTACATACAAAATATTAAAATATAATATAAAATAATAGTATAAATAAATACACAAAAATGACAAATGATTTTCTTTTACATTTTATGTCTTTATATCCCATTTATTCTTTTATTTATTTTTCTTTATAGTTCCACTTTTAATCTTAATTTTTTCTTTTTTTAATTTATATTTACATGTTTTGAATACACTAATTTATTCCCTTTTTTCTTATAATATTTCAACATATTTTAATTTATTTATTTATTCTTTTATTTATTTATGCTGGCATTATTTTTTTTAACTGACTTAAAATTATTTTATTTATATATCTTCATATTTACTTTCTTACCGTTTTCTTCACTGATTTATTTCTGTTTATATTTCCACATTTTCTACTTAGTTTATATTTTTCTTATTACTGTCTACATTACCAGATTTTTTAATTTAATTATTTTATTTACTTCTGTGTATATTTTCCTTTTTTCTTTACTTGGTTACTCGTATTATATCTATATTTTTTCATTTACTACTTTATATTCTATTTATTCTTGTTTATATTTTAACATTTTTTAATTGAACTATTTATTCTTTTATTTATTTTATTTCATGCACTACTGGTCTACAATCTCTTTATTGTACAGAATCACAGATGATAAACAAAGCTGTGTGAAAACGTGGCTGCAACCTACATTTATATTCACTATCACTAAATCTCTTGCACCTACAATGTCAGAAAACACTGAAAAATATCCATTAATATTCTCTAAAGCCCAAATGAACATATTCAGGTGTTAAAAACAAACAAAAGTTCAGTTTACTAACATAAAAACTGGTCGATATTCTCACTTGTTAAGCTACATTCAGAATCTTTGATCGCTATCAAATGATCATTTCTGGAGATTAATTCTTTGTTGACTAAAACCATAAATACTCCTTAACTAAATGATTAGCTGCAGTAAAAAATAATAATAACCACATTATTATGGAATCGTAGGACTGAAATAGTTAAAAGGAAATAAATGTGGAAACATAGAGAGAATCAATAAAAGAATCAATAATAAAAAATAAACAAATGTAGGAATATTCTTCTTCCGTTTTGTCTTTTGCTTTTGCTTCATGGATCAAGCTGTCAATCAAATGGCTGTGGGCGGGTCTTCATGTCCAGGGTGACGAGTCGATACCTGATCACACGATTCCCAGGTAGCGCCACTGTGGCAGCTCCACTGTCAAAGTGAAATGGAAAAAGCAAAAGGCCGAAGGAAAAGACAAAGACAGAATGGAAAACGAATATTCCTACACTTGTTTAGTTTTTATTTTAGATTCTCTCTATATTTCCACATTTATTTCCTTTTAATTATGGCACTCATGTGATTCCACATAACATCTGTAGATGAACTAAATGGGTCACAGTGCACTGGGTGATTCTACCTGCAGCTCTAATAGCCTAAATGAATCATAACTCAGCATAGAAAGTTAGTATTTGCAGATTAAAAGATCATTTGAACCTGGTTATCTGACACTGAATGGATAAAAACAGAACAGCTGCACAAATTCATATGATTACAGATATAAAGTTAGCTGCTGTTTTCAGACGATCTGCTGTTCGTAAAGGACTTCTTCGACATGGTTTCAGTCAGTTTGGAGCCGACTCTGAGGGAACATCCATTAAATTCAAACGCTGGACCGGTTCAAAGCTGTGAAAACGTGGGGGTGTTCACAGGTAGTTTGTTCCTTCTGCTGCGAAAAATAATGGATTATTCCTGGAAGGCTGTTGATGTAGAACTTCCCTTGTTATGAAAGCAGATTGTACCACCAATGAGAACTTGGCTGGACGAAAGCCGACCGACCAAACATCCACCTGGACGCTGCAGACCGAACCATTTCAGCAGCAGCAGCAGCGTTCTGGCTGGGAAATAATGAAACTGTATTGTGATGGTCAGCAGGGGCTCAACGACAAATTCTGGCGCCTCAGTTACAGTTTGAAAAGCTTTTCATGGGTGGAAACGATAACAAACCTCAAAGATTAGATTTATTCTCCCAGTTAAAAGGAAAAAACGTCCCTCCCTGTCCCTTTAGTCGTCATTAGTGAAAGGAGCACACTTTGTAACACGCCAACATACACCGTTTAGAAACTCAGGTAGACCTTCTACATATAACCCAATACTTTTGAAACAATCACATGGAAGAGATTTCAAATAAAGTGTCCTCATCAAACCATGTGCCATGTCAGGACGTCCCGCTCACCTCCCAACAGTGACAGAGACGTTCGAGGCTATTCCTCCCTGTCCCGTGATGGAAAAACGTCGTCTTCCTGTCCTCCGTCTGTTTGTCTCTTTGAGCAGCTGCTTGTTATTTCAACCCTTCCTCCATTTTCCCCAACGCTGCGCTCGGATCTGACGGGACGTCCCGAGATCCGACACGCCGACCTGCCCGACGGCAGCGTGTGAAAAAATGCGCGTGTTTGTTTAGCGGGAAAGAATGAAAGTCTGCAGCGTGAGCAAAAGTGTTGGTGGGATGTGAGCGCCCTGACCACACCCTCGCTTCTGTCCAGCTGGACTGATAAACAATAGAGGGATATCCTTGTTTTCACAACCGGCAGGGAGAGAGGGAATGGCACATCTCATTCCAGCAGAGTTATTAGAGAGCAGCAGTGATAGAAGGGAGAGGAGGAGGCAGGAAAGGAGGCAGGAGAGGAGGAAGGATGCACAGAAACAGCATGAGGTCACTTCACTTCCTCAAACACACTCCTGGTTCTAAACCTGCGAGAACCTTCACTGATATAATATGAAGGGGGACTTTGGATGAATGCCACCATTTTCAAAAACAGTCTCACAGCAGAAGAAATGCTCTGTGTCAGTTTTACAGCAGACAACAGAGGTGAGGACACCCTGTTCAATATGACTTAAACGTGAAATTAATCTAAATCGCATCAATAATTGGATTATTAAGTTGAACAGTAGAGTGTTTGTTCTGACGTCAAATTAAAAAATGACAGTTTAGATTTTCTGTATTGAAATGCAGGCAACAACGGAGCTAAATAGTAAAATATATATATATAAGTACAAGAATATAAATGTTAAAAAATGGAAACGTATATTAATGAAATAAATAAGGGTAGAAAAATAAACTGATTAAATTAAATTAAAATAATTTAAAATAATAAAAAAAATAAACAAGCACATAAAACTATAATGATAATATAAAAAGAAATAAACGTAAAAAAAAAAATAAAACAAACCAGTAAATGTGGAAATATGAAGATAAATACATTTTAAAAATCTGTCAATAAAAAATGTGGGAATGTAAACATAAATGAGCACAAAAGATAAGTAAATGAAAAATGTAGAAATTTTTAAATACAAATATATACAAGAATTGATAGTCAGAATAAAAAATATAACAAATGTAAATACAAATAAACAAGTGAACAAAAAACTGAAAATGTAAACAAAAAATACCTAAAAAATAACTAAATTAAAAAATGTGGATATGTAAGCAGAAATAAAAGAATAAACATGTAATCAACAACTGTGAAAATGTATAGGTAAATAAATAAAAGAATAAATAAGTAAGTAATAATGCGGGATTTTAAACATAAATAAATATAAATAAATGCATAAATAAATAAGTAAATAAATTAAAAAATTGGAAATTAAAACAAACAAATAAAACTCAAAAATTGTAATTTACAAATGTGGAAATGTAAACATAAATAAATAAATGAAAAATGTGGAAATGCAAACAAATAAACAAAAGATTTGATTAAAAAAAATTGTATTTCTTTTATTTTTATCTATTATATAGACTTTTAAAATACATTTGTTTGACAAATAAACTAGAGTAAAATACTAGAAACAGGCAAAATGTGGCTGCTGCTTGTAAGATCAACATCTAAAGTAAAATAAATATAACATTTTAAAATATTAAGATCAGTAAGTTGAGTTAAGATTTAACTTGTTACCTGTAAAAACTGGTTGAAGTGGTCAAATATAAGTTAAAGTTTTTGTCTCTTGGCTGATTATCAATTATGATCGATATCAACTTAAAGCATTTTATCGTATTAGATTTTTCAGTCTACCTAGAAGTGTCTGGTGTTTTTACTAACAACATGTAAACTCCCTGGTTTGTCTGTTCTGTCCGACAGTGAACGTACCTCTTTGACGTGGGCGTCATCGAAGTACATCCATCGCCGGATCTTTGTCTGGAAAAAGAAGGTGGAGTAATGTTTGCCGTAGTAACACACCATGCCGACCAGGTAGAGCTCTGACTGACGAGCTTTCTCCTCCGTCACCCTGTAAAACAGCTGCAGGGAGAAAACACATTTCAGCTCCTCACATGTACGCTAACTTAATCGCCAATCAATCAATCAATCAATCAATCAATCAGCTGCTGCTACTCACATCCCCCAGGCGCAGGCAGGTTCCCAGGGTGTGGATGACGTCCTCGGCCAGGTCTGAGTGATCCGAGTCCCACACCAGGCCGATGGTGATGATCTCCGGACTGTTGAGGAGGACGCGAGCCATCCGGAGCTGCTGACCACACTGACTCTGAGGAAGAGGAGGAGGATGAAGAGGAAGTTGTTACACCTGAGAGGCTGGAATCAGTGAATGTTGGGCGTTTCTATGTTGTTGTCATGTCTTACCGGACAGTTGCGCAGGTCCCCCATGCTGGCGTTTCGCAGCAGCTCCCCAAACATACCAGGAGTCGCTTTCTCCCTCGTCTCCAACATCTTCACTGCCTGGTTACTGAGGAAGAGGACGAAGAGGAGGAGTTATTGCTATATTTGTTTTGGTGAATGTTGTCTTGTTTAGGCTAACATTATCTTTAACTAGGCTGACATAGCAACTAAAATTCTCATTACTGAGGCTCATGTTAGCTTTTTAGGGTAACACAGCAGTTAACGTCATCATATTTAGACTAAAGCAGCAGCTAATGTTATCTATAGACAAACATAGCAGCTAATGCTATCTTGTTTAAACTAACATTAGCTTCATTAGACTAACATAGCAACTAATATTATCTTATTTAGCAGAGAAAAAGGCTAACACTAAGATTAAGCCAACATAACAGCTTATGTTAACACTTGCTTGTTTAAGCTAATATAGCAAGTCACTTTATCTTAGTTGGACTAAACTAGCAGCTAACACTGTTTTGAGCTTAACATAACTAGCTTCCGTTATCTTGTTTAAGCTAATTTTGTCTTGTTTAGGCTAAAATTAGCTTCATTCGGTTAACAAAGCTGCTACCATTACCTTATTTAGACTAACATAGCAGCTTATGTTATTTTGTTTGGACTCATGTCATTTCTTACTTAGTCTAACACTAGCCTGTATATGCTAATGTTGCAGATGACATCTTATTTAGGCTAAAGTAGCAGCCAACATCATCTCTTGGCTAACATAGTAGGTTATGTTATCTTGTTAAGGCTAACGTTATCTTGTTTAGGCCAAGATTACCTTGTATAGGCTAATGTAGCAGATAATGAAATCTTATTCAGGCTAAAGTGGCAGCTAATGTTATCTTTATGCTAACATACCAGCTTATGCCATCTTGTTTAGGCTAAAGCAGCAGCTAACGTCATCTTTATGCTAACATACTAGCTTCTGTCATCTTGTTTAGGCTAAAGCAGCAGCTAATATCATCTTTATGCTAACATACCAGCTCATGTTATCTTGTTTAGGCTAAAGCAGCAGCTAATATCATCTTTATGCTAACATACCAGCTTATGTTAGCTTGTTTAGGCTAAAGCAGCAGCTAATATCACCTTTATGCTAACATACCAGCTTATGCCATCTTGTTTAGGCTAAAGCAGCAGCTAACGTCATCTTTATGCTAACATACTAGCTTCTGTCATCTTGTTTAGGCTAAAGCAGCAGCTAATATCATCTTTATGCTAACATACCAGCTCATGTTATCTTGTTTAGGCTAAATCAGCAGCTAATATCATCTTTATGCTAACATATCAGCTTATGTTAGCTTGTTTAGGCTAAAGCAGCAACTAACATCATCTTTATGCTAACATACCAGCTTATGTTATCTTGTTTAGGTGAGTATTCGCTTCTTTAGGCATAGATAGCTGCCAGTGTTACATTATTTAGATCAACGAAGTGGCTAACCTTATTTTTGTACTGCTAGTTATCTAAGGGTTTATTCGGAAAGTTGTAGTGGTTTGCTTTCACTGACCTACGTTGTTTAATTTACCTGAACTTGAAAAGTTATCATGGCCTACAGAGTCACAATCACCTGTAGAGAACACAGCAGGTTGAAATAAACTGGCTGCACATCTTGTGGGACCCGAATGAATCACTGTGTGTTTGCAGGAGAAACACCTCAGGAGCCATGATAAAGGCAGCGATTAGCCAGTTGCCGTGGTGACCCTGGTGTGTTACCTAGCGACAGGAGTGGGAGGGGGTGTGGCTTCAACTTACCTCATCTGATACAGGAGCTAAACATAGAGCCTTGAACACACCGACACACATGTTTGGACTTGTGTCTTTGTGAGGACCCTAAACCAAACCTAAAGCTGAGCTGGGCCTCATGAAGAGCTCAGCAGTAGCAGAGACTCACCACAGGGAGGTGGTGGAGATGTAGTGGACCATCTGAATGAAGGGCAGAGGGTCTGAGGACGCTCCACAGCTGCTGCAAACACACTGACACACAAGGACACAAAGCAAACATCACATCAGGCACTTTAGTCTTGAACTTATGAAGCTCAAACTCCACAATATCTCAATCTGAAGATGCTTCTGAGGAGGTTTATGGCTTTTAAAGTATTTTTCATTCACCATGTAGACTTAAGAACTCATCAGGTGCCACAATAAACATGGCCACTTTATGTTTGCTGTAGTCATCTGTGCTGTTTATACTGGACATTAAACCTCTGAACCCCTAAAACCTGTTAATATAAATATTACCAATATTACACCATTTATCACAGCCAGAAACTATAAAACCATAAAAAAGCATCATATTTTTAATTTCTGACTGTCCTTGAACTACTGAACTTTGATATGCAGCTCGGTTTGGAAATATTATCCAAATTCAGGGTTAAAATCATGACACTTTTTCAAATTGACTTTATTCTCAATATCTCGTTTAAAAATCTGCAAAAAATAAACCATTAGTTTAAAACAGATTCACTCAAACCAAATAATTCTGTGGTCCTCTGTGCAACCATGAAGCCATTAGTGGCTCAGATGCAACCAACAGTCACTTGATAAAAATTCAGAGAATTTTCAGCTGAATGCAGGCTGCGTTCACACAGAGCAGATAGGAAGCAAGTACGGAAACAACACGTTGGACATGTTGATACCATTTTTTTTTTCAATTTTGTAACTGTAAAATAAATCTAAGATATTCAACTGTCTTGACGTTATAACTGTGTCATACTGCACAGAAAATATGTTTGAGTTTTCTCTCTTTTTATCCATGGTTGTTCTGTTTCCATAGAGGAGCAGGACTTTATACTGCAGTAAAAATGGGGCCCACAGTGAGTGAAAATGTGACGGGAGCAAGAAACTAATTAGAGTTCAGAGAGTTACAGCATCTATTTTTAAAATTTTTTACAGTGTAAGGAATGAGGGACTGACTCCATGGTCCTCATTTGGTATAAAAAGGTATTTTCCTCTTATTAATAATAATAATAATAATACATTTTATTTATAGGCGCCTTTCAAGAAACCCAAGGACACCTTACAAGTAGAAATAGCAAAGTTAAAAACATAATATAAAACTTAAAAGGAGGAAATTAAACAGTTTTTTAGAAAGCAGGACAGAAATCTTGTAATAATATTAAGAACAGACGCTATGCAGTGACATGAAAGAAAGAAAGACGGTCAGAGTGAGTCGGCTTTTTTGAACAGGTGGGTTTTGAGATGTGATTTGAAAACGGCCAGAGAGTCTATGTTTTGGATGTCAGGTGGGAGGAAGTTAATATGAGTATTTGTTGAACTAACACTGGTTCAGCAAGAAAAAAAACAGTTTGTTTGGTTGGATCAGCTTCTGACAGCTGGTTTAACACGGAATTAAAAATCTGTTGCCTCCTGAATCACTTGTTTTACAGATTTGGGTTTTTCTCATTCATTATTAGTTGGTTTTAATCCAAATAAATAGTTCTGGATGTGTTATCTGCATCTGGACCTCGGCTGCTGACTCACCTGTTCGAAGAGCGTCATGGCAAACTTCTGGTGGGGGATGCAGTGTCTGGCCGTGCAGATGTCTTCCTTGGTCTCGTCTGCGATGTGGAAGTGAATCCTCATCAGGATGTTTTCCTGCACAAACACAGACCACCAGTGAGGACCTGGATGACCATTACACTATGGTGATGTCACTTCCTGCAGTGTGTGTGTGTGTCGTCGTACGAAGCACTCCGCGGCGTCGTCCATGATGCCGAGCTGGAACCTCTGCTCGTCCTGGAAGGTTTTGGCGAGCGCGGTGCGAAGAGCATCGGACGGTAGGACTTTCTCGCTGCTGTACTGAAACTGAGCGAAGATACTCTGAGGAAGACAGAAACACGGCGAGGTCAGAAACAGGAGGATGGTGCAGAGTCAGCTGCAGATCATCAGCTGGACTGGTTCTCACCTTCAGAGCGCAGAAGATGCACGAGTCCTCCATGCACTTATGAGATGTCAGCTGGCGGAAACTGCGGCGAAAGATGTCGAGGTGCCACAAGACCTGAGAGACAAAGACAATAACAATCAGCTCATCAGCTCACTGAAGACTCAAGGAAGGAAGGCGGCAGCATCTCAACAGGAAGCATTTATTCATTAGTTAATCAGCACTGAAATTTTAAAAAACAGTGCACACAAGCTGCAGTTACCATAGCAGCTAATTCACTCCTGCAGTTAATTTAACAGCGACAAATGGATAAAACACTTTCAAAATAAAAGGAGAAACAACTCAGTGTTTATAAACAAAAGTGTCATTTCAGATTTTGGCCATTTTAACCATTAAAGATATTATATTTTAACACTTACATTAAAACATGAGGATTTGAATAAACAGGTTGTCCCCGCTCAACAAGCATAATATTAGCATTTTACACTAGTGTAGCAGCCATGACTATCTTTTTTAGACTAAAGTAGTGGCTAAAGTTGTCTTTAGGCTAATATAGCAGTTCATGCTATGTTGTTTAGGCTAATGCTATCTTGTTTAGGTTCATATTAGCTCGTTAGGCATATTGTAGCAGGTAACATTATCTTATTTGGGCATGAGATAGCACTTCATGTTGTCTTGTTTTGGCTAATGTTATTCTGCTTAGGGTAACATTATCTTATCCAGGCTAACATAATAGCTAACATTATCTAATTTACAGGCTAACCCTTTCTTTGGGCTAACATGGCAGCTTATGATGTCTTGTTTAAAATTACTATTATTAGAATTTTTTAGGCTAAAATTAGCATGTGCAGCTAAATGTGCAGGTGGTTATTTTTGGGGGGGCTAAGGCAGCAGCTAATAGTAAATTTAGGCAAACAGCAGCTCATGTTATCTTGTGTAGGCTAATGTTATCCTATTTAGGCTAACATTATCTTATTGAGGCTAATTTAGATAATGATGTTATTAATAGGCTGTTTAGGATACTATAGCAGCTAACAATATGCTGAGACTAAAATAGCGGCTAACGTTATCTTTAGGCTAACATAGCAGGTTATGTTATTTTGCTTAAACTACTGTTATCTTATACAGACAGCAACAGCTCATAATGTAGCTTAGTGCTGATTATATTGTTAATACAATATTGCCTGTGTGCTTTTAAGTTTTTAAAAATCTGTTTATGCTAAAATGTATTATTTTCTATCGAGTTTGGTATTGACAATTGCCGACTTTTGGTGGTATTGATAGGAACAACCAGATTTCTGGAATCACACACCTCTGGTCTGATTTTTAAAACATGCTAGCGTTTTTTGCCGTCTACTCTGACCGTTCGTACAAATCACACAACACTTTTCAAAGCAACGTTTCCCGACTCACAGCATGTAAATTCGTTCACTCGTGCCATTTAGTAACGTTCATCTTAACATTCAATAAAAGCATGAAAACAACAGCAAAAAAACCAACCACTGAAGCTCAACATCAGAGTGGAAGTCCATTTACTCCTGTTCCTCAGGTTAACTTGTCTGAACATGGTCATTTATGTTTGTTTACATCTTTAAAAAGTCTTAAATTACAAAAAAAAAGAGTTCAAATTATCAAACTAAATGATTCTTTCACCAACAGCCTGGTTTCAGGTTATAGCAGCTCTAATAAATCCTGTTCTGCAAATGATTTTACTTCATCATCAGCCGGTTTAGACCTGATGGAGCCTCTTGGATGAGCGGTGAAACGTCTTCGAGAAACTCAAGCAAGTCCAGATGCTACGATTGAAACTACGGGGATAACCATGACCTGGATGACAGAGTCTTCACAGACATGTCATCATCATCAACTGGCTCTACTGTTATGTTTGGCTGCTGTTGTGTTGTCCTGCAGCTCTCTTGAAGCTCACGTCGCTTTGGTAAGTAAAAGTTAAATAAAAATGGAAAAATAAGCCCATGTTGGCGTCGTTATGCCTTGTTTCATCCACATTTCTCATCATATAAGGGTTGGAAAAGAAGCAAATTCTCAAATTTTAGCACACAAAACCTTTTTTTATTATTATTAAAATATATTTTTTGTTTTAATTAACTAATCAACTGCTGTTGCTTGAAAAAAGTCTGAACTTGTAGTAGATGTTTGATCAAAAATACATTTAATATCACTTCAATAACTTCAAACTAAACATGAATTAATCCCTGATATATTAAAACAAAACAATTTTTTCTACCAGTCGACATTTGACCCCTCAGCAGACAAGTACTGCAAATAAACCAGATTTAATTGTCTGAATTTTTTTGCAGAATCAGTAAGTAAACTCTCACAAATGCAGCCTTTCTGTCCCTAACTTTGCAGCAGGCGACGAAATTCAGAAACAGAGTCCAGGTGTTGTAAGATGCTCACCTTTGCAGGACAAAGTGAGGAGACTAAAGAGTCCGTAAAACCTTAAAAAATCCAAATTAACTTCTGAAAGTCGAGTGTTTTTCTGTTGCAGTGGCTTCTCGCTCCTGCTGCTGCGACGCCACTAAAAAACTCGGTGTGATGCGTTTACATCACCACCGCTGCCGGCCAATCACCTGTCAGCGCGAACGCCGCTGACCTGAGACCACGAACGACCAATCGGAGAGCGAGTTTGCCGACCGGAGGACGAGCAGAAAGTATGTGTTCATCACTCTCCATCTGCTTCAGGAAACCATCTGGACTCCTGCGTGACGACGACTTGTGCAGATTGTGTGAGAGTGATGATGGGAGATGGAGTGTGTGCGCCTCGAGGATAAAACAGCTTCCGTTGTGTGCGTGTTTGTGTGACAAGAAAGGGGGAAAATATAAAACATGATGCTGCATGTGTCACAGAGAGCAGATGTCACAGAGTTTTGGTCTGTCGTCGTGTTTCCGCAGCGCTAACCGAACCAAGTTTCAGACTTTTTAACACGACTTACAAGGAAGTTCTTGTGTATTTCATGGTCAAACTGAGCAGGTCCAACAGTTGTTTATTGAGCACATCAATTAGTTGATAGTCACATCCTTGTGTCAGGTACATATTTATGAAGTGATGCAAATATTTCTTGTTTGGTGTTTAAATTGAAACAAATGAGGTCACATTGTAAGAGATTATAAGCTCAACGTTGAACCTCGCCACGTGCTGCAGGCTGCAGCCAGAAATACTTGAAAGTTAATGTACCAGTGCCCTGAAATTACCACTTGTATAGACGTTGATGTTGCTACTGCTCAGCAACAGTTACTCTTTGTAGCTTTAAAAGACACAAAACGTCACAAAACAACCTCAAGAGGCATCAAAACGAAGCTGTAAAGGTGCAAAATGACCTCAAAGTCGCAAAACAACTACGAAGAGACGCAGAAAAGGTAAATATTAAAGATCCAAAATGACCACAACAGTCACAAAACATCCACAAAGAGGGAAAAAGTGACTATGAAGACACAAAACAACCACTACAAGATGCAAGACAAGTACAAAGAGACACAAGACAACAACAAAGAGACATAAAACAACTACACAGAGACACAACAACCACAAAGAGACACAAAACAACCACAAAGAGACACAAAACAACAACAGAGACACAAGACAACAACAAAGAGACATAAAACAACTACACAGAGACACAAGACAACAACAAAGACACAAGACAACCACAAAGAGACAAAAGACAACAACAAAGACACAAGACAACAACAAAGACACAAAACAACCACAAAGAGACAAAAGACGACTACAAAGATACACAAGTCAAGAACAAAGACACAAAACAACCACAAAGAGACACAAGACGACCACAAAGAGACACAAAACAACCACAAAGAGACACAAAACAACCACAAAGAGACACAAAACAACCACAAAGACACAAAGAACGACCACAAAGAGACACAAAACAACCACAAAGAGACACAAAACAACTTCAAAGAGACACAAAACGACCACAAAGAGACACAAAACAACCACAAAGAGACACAAAATGACCACAAAGAGACTCAAAACAACCACAAAGAGACACAAAACAACCACAAAGAGACACAAAACGACCACAAAGAGACACAAAACAACCACAAAGACACACAAAACAACCACAAAGAGACACAAAACAACAACAAAGAGAAAAAGGGTGACCATATAAACACAAAACCTTCACAAACACACAATGACTTGGCTAATAACTTAAAAATAAAATAATTCTGACTTGACTTTAAGACCTGCAGCTGACCTGACTTTAAAAATCATATTGAGCATTTAATATTTTATTTAAAGTGCCTGCAGGTTCCCCACATTAAAATTAAAAAGCTCTTCTTATTTCTGATGCTGTGTGAGCGGCAGCAGAGGAGGCAAATGTGTCAAATACACACATTTTCACATTGTGCAAAAGCAACAACACAAATAAAAATCTAATTATTTTCACATATAATTCAGCCCTACCTGCACCTCAAACCAATTCAGGGTTGTTCTGGTTATATAAAACTAAATTAATGTTTTCAGGACAAAAATGGAATCATGTGGTTTCAAATCTCTCCTGTCCTTCTAAATCTGGTTAAAGGAGCATTACACCACTTTAGCCTCTTGTTTTGGGCCTTTCCTGGCCTCCGGAGAACGTCTCCTCTCCCGCTGAGCTGCAGGAATCCAGACATGGAGGAATTTCTTCATCTCTTTATTTATGAGGAGGGTTTTTAAAAAAAGAGCTGCGGCACTCAGGAGGTCGGACAGGTTTGAATCCCCGGAGTGACTTCTGAGGAGCTGAGATTCAACTGTTGAGCCACAAACCGAATAAATATTGAGCTGATTAACTCCACTTCATAAAGAGTGTATAGACTTCTGCTGCATCCAGCAACTGCGTTTATAAATCAGCCAGTTAAATGAATTTTTTCAAGCAAAAATACCATCATTCTCCTCTTCCAGCCTCTTAAAAGTGACGCTTATCTGTTTGTATTTGTTTTATGTTACACTGAACTGAAGATTTCCATTTTTTGAACTGTTTAAAGACTACAAATCAATCGGTAAAGCAAGTAATCAGCTTTGTTCTTTTTCTGTATCACAGCTTGCTGAGTCTATTTATTGCTATTCTGATGTTATTCATTAAACTAGTATTCAAAGAGACACAATCAGCCAGTGACACACGACCACTGCAAAGTGACAAAATAATGGCAAAAAGACACATAGAACAATCACAAAGACACACAAAACTACACAAAGACACACAAAACCACAATAAAGTGACACAAAACAATGACTGAAACATAAAAAACACCACAAAGTGACACAAAATGGCCACACAGTAAGAGAAAAAGGCCAAAAAGATATGAAAAACTATTACAGAATGACAAAAAGCATTAATAGGCACAGAAAACCACCACAAAGAAACACAAAATCACCACAAGGACACACAAAGACACTATAAAGTGATAAAAAATAATAACTAAAAAATATAAAAGTCACCACAAACAAACACAAAATGAACACTAAAAAAATTACAAAGTGACAAGAAGCAACGACTGAAACACAAAACCACCACAAAGACACACAAAACAACAAACAATATCCCAACAAAGCAACACAAAATGACCAAAAAGATATGAAAGCCCACTACAGAATGACACAAAACACACAAACCACCACAAATAGACACAAAACCACTACAATAACACACAAGGCGGTCACAAAAACACCACAAAAACATATAAAGATGCCACAAAGAGACACAAAATGATCAAAGATACTCAAAACCCAACTATAAAGTGACAACAGACGACAGACATGCAAACCACCACAAAGACACACAAAACAACAAACAAAATCCCCACAAAGTGCAAAACACACAAAACCATCACAAAGAGACACAAAATTACCAAAACGACATGAAAACCCACTACAGAATAGGGCTGCACGATTATGGCCAAAATGCTAATCACGATTATTTTGATCAATATTGTAATCACGATTATTAATCACGATTATTAATCACGATTATTCATTATGTTAGAAAAACACCTGTATTTTTATTGCACTAAGCAAACAATAAAGTTTAGGAACAGTTTTCAGCACTAAATGAAATTTTAAATAAGAATAAATAAATGATAACATAATTAAATAATCTGGATCGGATGAATTCAGAACCTGATCCAGATTCTTCAGATGATCGGCAGCCGTCTGGGTCAACCAGCAGCAGAGCATCGTTCCAGATTCTTCATGTCTACCTCCTGCTTTATAAGGTTCTCACCTGACCTTATAAAGCAGGTTAGGTGAGAACTAACCTGCAGCTTCATAAAGCCTCAAGCATGTGTTCGCCCCCTGGTGTTTGTCTGACTACTGATTAAGAAAGTGCTTGATTAGATCTGCAGCAGAGCCGCATTTTAAATGTAAATATCGCCGACGATCAGGTTAGTTTAATCGTGGCAGCAAAAATCGTGATCGTGATCAAAATTCGATTATTGTGCAGCCCTACTACAGAATGGCACAAAACACACAAACCGCCACAAGGAGACACAAAACCACCACAAAAACACCTGAAACAACAAACAAAATCCCCACAAAGTGACAAAACATGACCAAAAAGATATGAAAACCAACAACAGAATGACACAAAACACACAAACTGCCACAAAGAGATGCACAACCAGTACAAAAAGACACAAAATGACCAAAAAGATGTGAAAAAAACATAAAGTGACAAGAAACAATGACAGACACACAAAACCACAACAAAAACGCACAAAGCCGCCACAAAAACACACAAAAACCACCACAAAGTAATGCAAAATAACCACAGATCAAAAAACACTGTAATAAATAAGGTCCAGCCTCAAATCTTTGCCAAAGTAACACAAATAGTAAAAGCAGTACCATCAATACACACTTAATATTGGAGATAAACGCACAAAGAGACTGAATTTAAACAATCAAAGACAATTAAACGCCACGACGTGATCTTTTAATTCCTCGTATTTAAAAATAACTGACAGCGGCTGAAGCCCTGAGGTGTGAATGTGGTTCACGGCGAGTCCTCAGCCAGCACACTGCAGCCTCAGCACTTTGGGTGTGTTTGTTTTCTCCTTCCTGCCCCCCCCACCGGGTCCAATATGGTGCAGCAGGACGAGGCGGCAGCAGGTCGGCCAGGTATCCGCACGGGACTGCTGGCTACGAATCCTTCCCCTTCACTAATCAGGCGCCAGGTTTTACGCCAAAGTTCTTCTCTATGAGCCTGCAGACACTTGAGGAAGCAGCAGCAGCAATAATACCGCAATAATAAAAACTCAAAGCCGGAACAGAGGCTTTTAAACACGACACTCCATGGTCACGATTTTGGTTCTGTTTACATTTGAAGTTTGTGCTGCAGCTGTTTTGTCAATAAAATGTGGAGAAACAGTGGAAAACAGCTTAAGATGTGGTTGTTAAATGAAAGAAAACCATAAAATCCTCACATCTGAGAAGATCATGGCCCGAAAAATACAACTAATTATCAAATTATCTGATAACTAGTTGCATTTTTTCCCAAAAGACTTATATTTATAAAGTCATTTAGAGACCAAAAGCAAAGAAGGAAATCTGACGGGACAAGAGGCGGGATATGAAATTGATTTGCAGTTGGACGACAAAAAAAAAAGAGCCGTAAAGCGACACACAACGACCACAAAAAGATGCCAAGTGATAAAAAAGACATGCAAAATGACCGCTAATAGACACACACAAACAAACACAGAGGCACAAAATGACACCAAGAGATGCAAAACAATCACAAAGAAACACACAACCAACACAGAGATTCAAAAAATAACACAGAGAAGAAGCAAAATTAGCAAAAAGCCCCAAAAACCCATGAAGAGATGCAGAAAAACACAAAGGGATAAGCAAAGAGACACAAAATGACTACAAAAAGACATAAAAAAGCACAAAAAGCTGCAAAATAATCACAAAGATGAACAAAATAACTGTAGAGGGACACAAAATTATCACAAAGAGCACATAGAGCTGTAAAACAAATAGAAAGAGGCACAAAACAACCACAAAGACAAACTAAAGGACACAAAACGATGCAAAAACACCCAAAGGAGATGTAAATTAACCGCTAAGAGACAAAAAGTCCACAGACACAAACAAAGAGACGAATAACAGCCACACAATCAGATAAAAAAAATGACCACATTGAGACAAAAATACAACAAAAAGAAGGAAAGATATAGAGTATGAATGTTTTAGGGCTTTTTGTAACGAAGACATTAAATGATATAAATAGACACAAAACAACAAAACAACCACAAAGAGACACAAAACAATCACAAACAGATGCAAAATAACCACAAAGAGATGCAAAACAACCACAAAGAGATGCAAAACAACCACAAACAGATGCAAAACAACCACAAAGAGACACAAAGCAATCACAAAGAGACACAAAACAATCACAAAGAGACACAAAACAACCACAAAAAGATGCAAAACAACCACAAAGAGGCGCAAAACAACCACAAAGAGGCGCAAAACAATCACAAAGAGACACAAAACAACCACAAAAAAAATGCAAAACAACCACAAAAAAAATGCAAAACCACAAAAAAATGCAAAACAACCACAGAGACACAAAACAATCACAAAGAGACACAAAACAACCACAAAGAGATGCAAAATAACCACAAAGAGACACAAAACAATCACAAAGAGACGCAAAACAACCACAAAGAGATGCAAAACAACCACAAAGAGACACAAAACAACCACAAAGAGACACAAAACAATCACAAAGAGACACAAAACAACCACAAAGAGACACAAAACAACCACAAAGAGACGCAAAACAACCACAAAGTGACACAAATGAATGCAAAGAGACATAACACTAACAGCTGCAAAATAATCAGAAAGATGAACAAAATGACTGTAGAGGGACACAAAATTATCACAAAGACACACAAAGATCACATAGGGCTGCAAAACAAACTGACAATCTGATTAAAAATGACCACACTGAGACAAAAAATTACAACAAAAAGAAGGAGAGGTACAGGGTATAAATGTCAAGGGGCTTTTTTGTAGTTTGTGTGTTAAGATGTGCAAAAACAGCGGACTGGTCCTTTAAAATGAGAAGGCTTGAGGACTGACGTGATCCTTCTGTGGTTCTCTTCTTGTTGTAAACATTTGACCTTATATCATAAATATATCATACATACATATATAGCGCCATCAAGAGGCATTTAATTTGGCATTAGTGGATCTGCAGGGTGACATAATGTGAAATAAAGTGACTGGGCACATGTGAAATGTTTCTAAGAAGAGTCTGGGATGTTTCTTAGAAAGAGGATGAGGAGGACGAACAGCCTCAGCTGCTTGTTACTACGATGTTCTTCCTCTTCACTTTGCCTTCGTCACATGTCGGAGCCGCTGAGCCTCCAGTCGGCCTGACGAATCCTCCGGTCCGCCGCCTCCGTTCAGCTCAGCCTGGCTCGACCCGACTCGCAGCCTGAAACCTCACGATCCCTCTGATCGACTTGGTTTGACAGCAGCAACATGGACAGACGGACGGACGGCTGCTGGAGGATCTTAGTGGGGAAGTTTCCTCACTGACTGGTGCAGAAGAGTCAGGAGGAAGAAGTGTGTGTTCACCGTACAGAAGTAATGTAAGAGTACTGATCTAAGAGTACATTTTAATATGATTTTAATATGTAAAGCACTTTGAATTACATTCTGTACGAAAAGCTCTTTATAAATAAAGGTTGATTTGATTTGATTCTGATAAAAATACTCCATTACACGACTTGCACGGAAATTGTCAGTCAAGTTTGACCAGAAGTGTACAATATGTGTATAATTATTATTACAAAGACAAACACAGTAAGAAAGAAGAGCTGCAAAATAACCACAAAGAGGAACAAAATGACTGTAGGGGGCACAAAGTGGCCACAAAGAGACACAAAACAATGACAAAGTGATGCAAAGAACATGGAGTGCTGAAGGATGACAACACAGCAAAACAAAATGAATGTAGAGGGACACAAAACGGCAAGACAGAGACACAAAACAACTATAGAGACACACAGAAACATGAGCTGAAAAATAACTACAAGGGAGAGACAAAACAGCCAAAAAGAGGCATAAAAAGGATACAAATAGACACATATCAACCATAAAAAGACACAAAACAACCACAAAGAGACACAGAATAACTACAAAGAGACATAAAAGAATAAAAAAGACACATATCAACCTCAAAGAGACACAAAAAGACCACAAAGAGGTGCAAAATAACTACAAAGAGACATAAAAAGATGCAAAGAGACACAAAACAACCACAAGGAGACACAAAATAACTACAAAAAGGTGCAAAACAACCACAAGGAGACACAAAACAACTAAAAAGAGACACAAAATAACTATAACAAGATGCAAAACAACCACAAAGAGACACAAAACAACTATGAGAAGATGCAAAACAATCAAAAAGAGAGACAAAATAACTGCAAAGAGACACAAAATAACTACAAGAGGACACAAAATAACTACAAGAAGATGCAAAATAACTACCAAGAGACACGAAACAACCACAAGGAGACTCAAAATAACTACAACAAGATGCAAAACAATCACAAGGAGACACAAAATAACTACAACATGATGCAAAACAAACACAAAGAGACAAAAAATAACCACAAGGAGACACAAAATGAACACAAAGAGGTATAAAAGAATAGAAATAGACACAAAACAACCACAAAGAGACACTAAACAACTACAAGGAGACGCAAAAAACAAAGTGCCGCAAGGTAATAAAGTTAAAGTGATTGTAGAGGGAGGCAAAACAACTACCAAGAGACACAAAACAACCACCTTGTCCCTCTACAACACACCTGTCTCACATAATAGATGTGCAGAATGATCCTTTGGTTTAAATCATGGACGTTTTCTGCACGAACATGTTGTTTTTAACACCGTCCGATAAATCAGTGCAACATTTCCCTCTAAAGAATGAAGCTGCATGAAGATAAAACCCCTAAGAAAAGTGCAGGTAGCTCAGAGTTCTTAAACGTACTTAATTGCAGAGTCAAAGTCACATGGTGAACGCCCTGCTGAGCTTTATTCACACACTCTTCATCACCTGGGAGACGTCCAGCTGATGACAGTTCATTATCCTCAGCAACCCCTGACCTCTAGTGATACTGCCGAGTCTCCGTGTCTGTAAGCTTCAGCAGTTTCATGACTCAGCCTCCGTTTAAACCAACAACACCAGTAATTACTGCTCTCACAGCGTCTCGGCTCAGACAACACACCAACCCCCGCCCAGAGAAAGAAAGAAAGAAAGCTGATGAGTCATGAGCGAGTCTGGGAGGTGATGCTGAGCTGCACGCGCTCATTACAGGCTGGTTGTTATGTGAGCGGATGGAGTCGTGCTGTTTGCCTGCTGCAGAGTCGACCGACTGGCTCAAAGGCACTGCGGTGAAACTGCAGCTTAAAGGGCTCTAAAGAGGCTCCATGCTGCTATTTCTGCAGCCGTTTTAACAGTGTAAAGCTGCAACCAGGACTGACTGTTTACCCTGATGATTAAATTGTTGTTTATTTTAGTTTGAACATTCATAAAACCTGTGTAATATTAATACTTCTCTATCAGTATCAATACCACCGATATATGCAATACTGCTATTTTCACATCCAGAGAAGTTTGGACAACCTGAGCTAGTACTTAGGTATATTTTTGGTTTATTTTTATTTTTTCTTTCTTAAATTTCTGTACTATCCTCTTTGCTGCAGTGCAAATTTCCCCACCATGGGATTAACAAAGGTTTATCATATTCCATCATGCTGTTTTCAATATTACTACAGGTTTTGATACAAGTCTGTATACACATTAAAGGTCCCATATTGCTTTCCTTTTCAGCAAATTAATTAAAGTCTACAGCCTGTGTCTTTAAATTTGTCAGCTCAAAATACAACAACAATAGTTCCTCTCCTTGACTCCTGGTATAAACATGTGGTTTTAGCGCCTGTAGCTGTAAATGCACCATTTGTATTTTAAGAATTTCGATTCTGCTTATCAAGTCTGCCAGTTTTTAGAATAATGCATGTGTATAAATTATAATAATCTAACGATATAATATACTGTAAATCCTAATCATGCAGTATAAGAAGCTAAAAAAGCTAAGTAAAAATTGATTTTTTATTATTTTGAAGCACAGCTGCTGAGTCAAAGTGCCCTCCACTAAAAAGTATTATGATTTGATTTAATAAAGTACCTTTAAAAGTGTAAATATTGGAGTTGAGACCCTATAGTGTTTTTTATGATAGGCTTTTACTTAAAGAATTTACATATGAGGTAATAAATCCTAGAAAAGTTACACTAAATCATACTTAATCCAACACATATTAAGGCTGAATAAAGATATGATGCCACAGTGTTATAAATTACAGAACTTAACCTAGCTAATATAAATATTAAGGCTTAGATTCCACACCACTGTTAATTATTGATATTACCTTGAATGTTTATTACAAATCTACAATCCTACAGCTAACTAAGTGTATTCACTGAGGTGTCATACAACATTTGGATCCAAATACTGAACAAGACGGAGCACGCAGCGCTTGAAATAAGGCTCCAAAGGGCCACATCTATAAAAAGATGAGGTGTATGCATGTCTGGAAACTCAGCAGGTGTCGGAGGCGTTTCAGGTACCTGCAGGGCGCTGTTCAGGAAGCAGCTGTTCTGTCCCGGCTCGTTGCTCAGCCCTTTACTGGGAGCGATGGACGTCATGGTGCGAGGCGTCAGGATTCCCTGCATCCCACCTCCTCCGCTTCCTCCGCTGCCGCCGACGCCGCTGCCACCCCCGCCACCGCCGCCTGACGCAAAGTAGTTCCTCTTCCACGACATGTCCCTCCTCTCAGTCTATCGGCGCGTCTCTCGATCAACTTCCTGTCGTCCGTTGTCGTATCCAAGGATCCATTTCCTCCGACCGAGAGGAGGACGAGAGTAAAAAAAAAAGTGAGGAAAAAAGACGGACGGAGCAAGTTTGAGCAGGAAAAAGCAGTTCAACTCCCAAAAAGGTCTGACAATGCAAATAAATTCCTGGAGCCCAGAAAGTTATTTAATTAAAAAAAATGAAATAAAATCCAAAATCCTTGCGTCTCAGGGTTTACCTCCAAACAAGTTAGAAATGTGCTGAATCCTTTTATCGGTTTTACATTCCACAGATCATTTATTTTACATTCCGCTGCTTCTGTATTCAAGGATCCTTTAGTTCCACAAAATACCAGGCCTCTAGTTTTTATTTGTTTGCGATTCCTCACGCAGAGAATTCCAAGAATTCCCAAAGTCCTCCGCCGTGTAATCCAAGACTTTCAGGGACTCATCCTTGTCCATCTGTGAGCCGCAGGTGCGACGACCTTTGCCTTCCTTTCAGACGTCAACACAAGCAGCCGAGGCGTGGCGGCACCTCATCCCCGTCTTCGTCGCGACCAGCCGAGGGTCCGACACAAACGCAGGTCAGAGATCAGAGGTCGGAGGTCGGCAGGATTCAGGACGGATCTGCACAGGAAGGAGGACAAAGAGGTTTCAGCCTCCAGGAAAACAACATCCAACAACACACACACAGTTTCTTCAACGCTCGCATTAAACTAAAGGCTTTTAAATTCAGAATAATATAGAATATAACACAAAAATGAAAGATAGGTACTGAAGCACAAACATTTTAAGGCTCCTCTGAACTAATTTCCTTGTTGATTACATGAACATTTAGATCCGGACTGGTCAATAGGTCTGTAGTGTCCAGGACAATTGATCGATTGGTCGGTCGATATGCTCTCATCCGACTAAATTCTCATTGGTGGAACAACCTCTGGTGCTACTTTCATGAGGAGAAAAGCCCCACATCAACAGCCTTCCAGGATTAATCCATTATTTTTGGCTGCAGGAGGAACAGGCTGTTTATGAACACCCCCATGTTTTCACAACTTTGAACTGGCCCAACCTAATGGAGGCTGAAAACGGTGTTATGCTTTCTAGTAAAGGTCTCCGTGGTGTAAATTTTACCATGGCGACTACGCTACAAGGGCAAAGAACACATAGATACAAGCTACTGCGTTTGCACGGACTCCTCAGAGCAAACTGATAAAGTAGCACAATTAGAACAGCGATGCGTCTGTGCTGTCCACACGGGAGCACAATCAAGGCTCAGCTTATTTACTGAATATTTACATGTCAAAGGGGAAGTCAGTGTGGCCGCATTTTGTTCGAAAAGTTGAGTGCAAACTTCGCAAGCAGCAGTTTGTGTTTCACAGCAACAGCCGCTAATTAGTCAGTGTTATATTCCTCAGTAGTTCTTGTGCCAGTCGATCATATGAATATGTGCAGCCGCTCTGCTCCCACTTTGTTTTTATCAATTCAGCAGAAAATAACCAGGTTCAAATTACATAATATGCTGCTAAAACTAGGTTTTTATTTTGGTTTAGCATTAAGTTAGGCTGATAAGGCTAAGGTAGAGTACACCAAAGGCTGGCACACACTACAGGATGTTTCAAAGCTTCACAGATTTAGAGACCACACACTTGAAGACAACAAAAGACAGATCGCACAAGATTTCTCTCTTCTGATCTTATAGTGTGGTGTTCACTACAGAGTTCACAACACTATAAGATTCTAAACCGATTCTTCAGCAGACTATCAGGTTCTTCACGCTCAGTATCCAAATCTCATGTAGTTAATCGTGACTTCAGTGTAAACAAACATGATGGGAATAATGTCACTATAAATAACAACGTTCCTTTTTTCAGCAACGAGTAATCTAATTGATTACTCTTCCCTTCATTATAACTCCGTTACCGTTGCTGCCAAAAATGCGGCGCGTTACTAGAATCGAAGCTGTTTTTCCATCAGACCATCCAGATCTCTGAGCCGAGGGGCAGAGATTTTTTAGGGCTGTCAAAATTGACGCGTTAGTGCGGATTAATCCATCATCATGATTAATCTGATTAAATTTTTAGCGACAGTAACTCTACTTTTTTGTTTTTACTTCTTCTTCCGTCAGTCAGCTGAGTCAGCTCGCGTTTTGATTGGCTTAAATCCGGTACACGTGACATCACACACTGAGCGTGCTCGGCTGCTCTAGGAGGAAATCCCCACACACTACAGGGTTTGTAGTCGCAAATATTAAACATGTTCATTACCTACGATCTCTTCTTCCAAGACCTTCCGAGCGGATCGGAACAGACAAAAATCACTCTTAATATACCCCACACCACCATCCAACAATTGGGCCTTTGCTGGCTTTGATCGTAAGGAGGAGATTGGGACAAAAATTGGCTCCATTATCCTGTAGTCTGTACCGGCCTTAAGGTAAACTATGGAACTTTCACGTACAAATAAAATGCTTGTTTTTTTTCTTGGCAAGCAAACTCTTGGTTCACCACTATGCTACAAATATTAATAATTAGTTTAACCAGCTGATATTTCTGGTGCCGACCTGCGAGAGTAGCTTTGAGTGTTTCACCGTGCACATCCCTACTAAATGAAATTAAGTGTAATTCCACGTAACATGCGATTTATATGTCAAAGTGTTCTACACCCATGAACTGATAACTAAACAGACTGCTCATCAATCAATCGATTTGAGACAATGCAGTCAGCAAATCAAACAGACTACAATTTAGAATATAAGTTGTGCAGCCTGTCTAACCCGAGGTTTAACTGTGGTAATGCTTCATCGTGTTATAAATCCATTACATACAAAATATTAAACTCACTTTAAAAAAATATATCACAAATCAAACTGCAATTTTATCCACCCCAGCCCAGGGGCCTCCTGACCTTTAGGCCCCTGAGGAGCCTCTACATGGAGAATCTGTTAATATATCTTTTCCTAAAGGTCACAGAGCCGAGTTACAAAGACACACAACGACCACAAAGAGCCGCAAAACCACCACAAAAACCACCACAATGTCACGGTAGCCCTTTTGTGCGTCTTCCTCCTTCATGGAGGTGAGGAGGGGGTTTCCTTTTGTTATGCAGCTCTTCTCTTGCAGACACACTGAGCTCGACCACCAGCTGACCACCATGTGACGCAGAGATCACCGCATGGAGGAAACATGGAGGCTGCAACCAAACTTCTCCTTTGGTTTAGGAAATACATCAACTGTTGTTCAATTGAAAAAAAGTGTCTGCACAATCTGGGAGAATAACATCGAGCTACATGACTGTTTATGCACTTTAACATTTATTTGTGTTGCTCAACGTCAGTCTGAAGACGTAAACATCTTAAAAGATATTTTAAACTGTCTGGCAGCGCCTATTTTTATTCGTCTGTATGCTGTTTTTTTATACATATCACTTCAATCTGCTGTATCTTGTCACTGTTAAATAGAAAATAACAGTAGATAAAGCATTACTGTCTCCCAACAGCCACAGATTTTTAATATACATTTCTGACATCCTGTAAGAGCTGCACACAGTATGTTTACTAACACATCAACAAATGTAAACAGAATTAAGCCTTTATTCTTCTTTTGATAGAGAATTTCAAATCTGTTTTAATTTACTGTCAGTACAAACTTCGTCCTGTTTTCTGGATAAATCCTGTAAACTTCAACTCACAGCTCTGCTTTAAAACATTTTCTCTTCACCGACAGAAAACGCGTTTTTTTAATTGCTGTTAAACACTTCCTGCAGATGTTTCACATCAGAAGCCCACCAGAGGATCAAAGCACATAATCCACTCCATCTCTGACTTATAAATCTAAACATGTGAAGGATTATCAGCAAGAAACTGCAGAGCATAAGTGACTGCAGTGAATTAGACTAGAACTTGTCTTTCAGATGTCTGCATAAAGGGCAAATAGAGGCGAGTATAGCAGGTAAACTTTAGATAAAACTGGACTTTAAGAAGCAGCAGAAACTGTAGAAGTTAAGAAAAGAAAGAGGAACTAAATGAAGAGAGTTTAGGAATGGAACAGATTCTTCTGCTTTGGAAACCCAGCATTACTCAGTAAAAAGCAGGACGTGTAATAACTGGATTTGAGGCCTTTAAATCTCCTCTAAGACCTCAGACTGAGATAATTTAAGGCCTGTGCAGACGGAGTAATGAGTCGAGGAAACCTCCTCCTCTTCACTGCAATCACAATAACAGACAGAAACATTTACAGCTTCTGTCTCTGCACTCATTCTGTCTACGGACCATTTTTTACTGTCCTGCAGTCCAACAAACTGTCCTGACGAAAACTTCAGGGCTATTTTAGACGATTAGCTAAAAACTGGGAGTTTAACAGTGCATTAAATCCAAAGTTTGTTTTCAGTACAGCAGAGAAAACTAAAGAAAAGGGAAACTCTCAGCAGCATCTTATTGTCTGGTTCAACGACTACTTTCTTAGTTGATTATTTATTTGAATTATCAAATAGCTGTTTGTCAGAAACTGTTTCCAAGATGAAAAATGTCTTGTTTTGACAAAAGATATTCAGTTTACTGTCATAGAGAAGTAAAGAAACCAGAAAATATTCACATTTTAGGGAGCTGGAATCACAGAAATTTAGACTTTCCTTTAAAAAAAAACACTCAAACTGAGTAACTGATTATCAAAATAGTCGATAGTAAATTTATTAGTAGGCAGCTAATTGATTGAACTGTGTAAATCACAAGAAATACAACACACGACTGTTACAGCCTCAATAAACACAAACAGACTTGATCACAACGATAATAATGAAGCACCACAACCAAACACTAGTCTGACTCACTGGCTGTTATCTTTGGTTGCACATTTAATGCATCTTTCTACTCTCCTTCAGCGACCTGTGTGTTCCTGTTTTTAAAATCCTGTCAAAAACCTCTGAGCAGCAACGTACACATCAGTTTTACTGAAGCTGTATCGAGCAGGATGAGAGCCCTGCTTGGTTCTTTCTGTAAATTAGACGTTTGAATGACAGTGCTAAACCTCCCTGCATGCAAATGTTCCAAGAAAGCAATGAACTACTTTGCAGTTACACCATCACTGCATCCTGGGCTTTGCACCACCCAAGACGACTGTGACAGATTTACAGAAATACAAACAAACCAGGGTGTTTTTTTCATCTATAGCAGAATAATAATGTGGTGCAGTTACACTATTCTGCAGCACTGCGGGGTCTGGACATGCTCTTATATTAGCCTAAATACTGATTAAACCTGCATCTCTGATACCATCGATTACTGATCCAAGTAATGCAGCCAAGCATTTTCAAATTCACACAAACAAACAAAAAATAGTATTTGCAGCATTTTTAATCACCTGAACCTGAAATCATAACAACAAACTCATATTTGTGTGATTTCTGAAAATATATCAACTAGTCATCCAACAAGAACTATTCAGGAATATAAACACACAAGTTGGCTGCTTTTTTCAGATTATCTGACACGTTGATTATTAAGATATGATACATACGAAGTTTACACTCGACTTTTTGGACAAAATGCAGCCACACCGATGACTTACTCGACATGGTGTCAGTCTGCTAAAAGCGAACGTTCAGTAAGCGCAGAGCCGGCTCGCCCATTAGGCAATATAGGCAAATGCTAATGGCGCCGTGGCCTCCAGGGGGCGCCACAAAAATTGGGAAAAAATTCACCTTCAATACAATTATATTAAAACTAGTTACTATTACTAACTCTTAAAATGGAAAAGCTCACATTGAGTCAAATGTAAAGCAACGCCCAGTTAATATTATTACAAAACAATGCTATTCGATTTCTTTTGCAAGTAAATCGCTGATGGTGGGAGGCACCATAATAAAGCTCGCCTAAGCTCTGAGTACATGGTAAATAAGTTAGACCTAGCAGTAGGGGTGTAACAATACACCGAACCGAACCAAACTGTCGGGTACAGGCACTTTCGGTTCGGTACAGAGGTGTACCGCGGTATGAAAATTTAACTATTAGGAATGGCCAATGTACAGAATAGTTTTAACTGTGAACCTCTTAGTTCCCACAGTTGTGTTGGACCTTCTCCGTCTCATAGTTACCCAGTACTGTTGTTGTACATATTTGTTGTTCCTTGTTTTATTCTTGTTATTGTTGTTTTTATTGTATAGTTATTAATCATTGTAATTTTTTATTCCCTTGTTAAGTGTCCTTGGGTTTCATGAAAGGCGCTTTCAAATAAAATGTATTATTATTATTATTATTACTGTGGAACTAAAAACAAGTAGGAGTTTCCAGGGGAACACAGGATGTGATGGACTGTTTATTCTCCTGCCGGTGCTTCTGTGACATACGGCTAGCCAATGGGATGGCTAATGCTAACTGGAAGACGCTCCGCCGTGGTTAAAACCACCCGTCTGGGATCACTTGGGTTTCCTGGTAAAGTATAGAAGGAGTAAAACAAGTGGACCAGACCAAAGCTGTAAGGAGCTCCAAACGTGGAGAAAGTATGGTGTTTATTATTGGTCATAACTCTGGTTTTACTTGGCCGATCAACACAATTCAACAACTGGTGGATAGTTTGAGATCCACACTTTGGACACAAGTTAAGACGGAGACTCAACGAGGCGTCTTGCTGCTACATTATCTTAAATCGGTTGTGTCACTTTGACGTACCGGCGCGTCCATCGACTCCAGAGGGTTCCATAACCGAACCAAACCGTGACTTCCGCATTGAGGTACGTACTGAAACATGACTTTTGTGTACTGTTACACCCCAAAACAGCAGTGTCCATTAATTTGGGCCAGTTCAAAATTGTGAGAAGACGGGAGTATTAACAGGTGGTTTTTTCTTCCCCCCTCCAAAAATAATGGATTAATTCCTGGAAGGCTTTTATGCAGAGCTTTTCCACTTATTAAAGTGACATTAGTGGTTGTGGAGAATCAGATTTAGGTCGGATGAAAGCACATCGACCAACCTATGCAGTGAAATGTTGCACTGATAACAAAAACAACAGCTTTACATTGAAGATAGTATTTTTAAAATTCCACTATAAGTCAGAAGATAAGTATGGATTTAAAAAGGCACTCTAGCTGCTGTATGTGCTCCACAACACGTATGTGCTGTACGTGTGCCGTAAGATCAGGGCTGATCTCTTGAGGAAGCGTTTGTTTACTACACCAGGGATCAGCTGACCGACTCCCTCGGTGAAACTCACAGAACCGAGATCCACCTCTGAACTTTTCACCCGAAAACAAGCCGCTTTGCTGAAAACGGGAGCGTCGGAAAATCCCGTGATTCACAGCGAATCTTCGCAAACAACAGAAAAAGTGTGTCAGCTGCCGCATTCGGAGCCGACGCATTCAGGGCCGACGCATTCAGGGCCGACGCATTGAGGCCCTCCATCTCATTTTAAATAAATAAGAGCGTTCATAAATGAATCAGCAGACGAGTGAGTGACTGACGGCGAGATGGGAGTATTACTGATGCTGTGGGGACATATAGCGAGGACCTGCCACTCTTCTCATTACATTAACCATTAAACCTCAGCACGAAGGCCTGGTCTGAGGTCAGTTAAAGGTCAGGTTTGGGTTAGTTTGATGAAAACATGGCCGTGTGTGTGTTGTGCTGTAAGTGATCGAGGTAAAGCTCAGGTCAGAGCAGAGGGAGGTGAGGAGGATTAGCCTGATCAGACTGTCTGTACAGGATTACACCGTCTGTGTGTGTTTCTGTACGTGGTGAAAGGTATTCCTGTGAGGACCACTGGGAGTTTCAGACCTGACCAGTAAAAACACAAATGCCTGTTTAAGGGCTCAGATTAGAACCAGGTTTAGGTTAAGGTCCTCACAAAGATAGATAGCGTGCATAGAGGAGTTCTGGTGTCCCGCTAAGAGACTGGTTACAACTGGTTAAACTGGTTTCTGAATAGTTGCAGACTGGTTTTACAGGTTACAGACTGTTTACAGAATGGTTAGACTTGTTTGTGACTGGATACAGACTGGTTACAAACTGGTTACCAACTGGCTACAGACTGGTTTCTGACTGATTACATAATCGATTCTGACAGGTTACGTACTGTTGGTTGACTGGTTACAGACTGGTTAAGCTGATTTCTGACTAGTTAAATGGGTTTCTGGGAGGTTACATACTGGCTTTTGACTGGTTTCTGACTAATTACAGACTGGTTTCTGGCAGGTTACAGACTGGTTTTTGACATTTAACAAACTAGCTTTTGACCGGTTACAGGCTCGTTCTTGACTGGTTAAAGTGGTTTCTGACTAGTTACCTACCAGTTAGACTGGTTTCTGACTGGTTAGATCGGGTGTGGACAAGTTACAAACTATTCACCGAATGGCTTCAGACTGGTTTCTGACTGATTACAGACTGGTTACAGACTGGTTTAGCTGGTTTCTGACTAGCTAAATGGGTTTCTGGGAGGTTACATACTGGCTTGTGACTGGTTTCTGACAAGTTACTTACTAGTTTCTGACTGGTTACAGACTGGTTTTTGACTTTTTACACACTAGTTTTTGACTGGTTACAGACTGATTTCTGACTAGATACCAACCAGTTAAGCTGGTTTCTGACTGGATACAGACTGGTTTCTGGCAGGTTACATACTGGTGTCTCACTGGTTATAGACTGTTTACAGACCAGTTACATTGGTTTCTGACTGGTTAGACTGGGCACAGACTGGTTACATTTGTTTACCAACTGGTTATACACTGGTTTGTGACTGGTTCCATACTGGTTTCTGACTGGTTACAGACTGGTTTCTGACTGGTTAGACTGGGCACAGACTGGTTACATTTGTTTACCAACTGGTTATACACTGGTTTGTGACTGGTTCCATACTGGTTTCTGACTGGTTACAGACTCGTTAAGTTGGTTTCTGACTAGTTACACACCACTTACAGACCAGTCAGCCAGGTTAGACTGGTTATAGACTGGTCACAAACTGTTCACCAACTGGTTACAGAATGGCTGGACTAGTTTCTGACTGTTACAGACTGGTATTTAAGTGGTTACAGATTGTTTGTTGACAATTACAAACTGGTTTCTGGAAGGTTATAAACTGGTTTCTCAACTGGTTACAGACTGGCTTCTGGGGAATGTTTTTGAACTAATGTAAAGATTGTTAGTGACTTGATAATAAGAAAAAATAAAAATTCTATAACCAGTGTGTTCCTTGCATTTGTGGCTTTAGTAACGTCTGGAAGCACATTGTCAGAGTTTTTATGTTTATCTATGAATGTTAAGCGGAGTTTTTAACAAGAATACAGCCATAAAAACACCATTTATCAAACCAGAAACTGTAAAAAAAAATTAAACCACTCATCTGTGAAGCGGCATTGTCGGGAAACTTAACCAAACCTAATCTCAAAATCATCTTTTTATTTAAATTACTTTATTCTACCGGTCTTATTTACTGTTTACTCAATTCAGATGCCATAAAAAATAAAAAATTCTGTGCTCTTCGGGCAACAGAGAAACCACGACTGACTCAGCTGCGACCAACAGCTACGTGAGAAACATTCGGAAACGTCTCGGCTGAGCTGCAGGCAGTGTTTTACACAGGTGAAGTCTGAAAACAAATCAAAATTGTTGAAATATCTAAATACAGTGATCTCTCGTCTATCGTGGGGGTTCAGTTCCAGAATCCACCCGCATATAGAGGAAATCCGCAAAGTAGCAACCTTACAGTTATTTTATTATTTATATACATATTTTAAGGCTTTATAAACACTCCCCACACTCTTACTAACCCTTCCCACACTCCTATAAACCCTTCCTCCACTCTTAAACCTTCCATCTAGAGGAGCTTCTACAGCCGTGTCCGATAATGGAACTAGCGCCGCAGTGATCCACTTGAAACGCCCACTTGGGAAAAACTCTGCCGTATTTTAAACACACCGACACCGAGGACGTCCGGCTGCCTACCTACCGGGAAACTGATGATGATGATGTTACGGTAATCCTGCAGACTGTCACCGGTTCTCTGACGGTCATTTCCAGTAAATCTCACCGTGTGGGACCAAAGGTTCTGGCTGGCTTCCATCACCGCCGATCAATCAGACCGACTAGATCAAGAGGAAGCGGCCATAGCTGAGTTTTCCATACGTGAGTAGACCCACGTATGGAAAACGCAGCTACAACCGCTTCCTCTTGAACCAGTCACAAACCAGTGTATAACCAGTTGGTAAACAAATGTAACCAGTCTATACCCAGTCTAACCAGTCAGAAACCAGTCTGTAACCAGTCAGAAACCAGTCTGTAACCAGTCACAAACCAGTGTATAACCAGTTGGTAAACAAATGTAACCAGTCTGTGCCCAGTCTAACCAGTCAGAAACCAATGTAACTGGTCTGTAAACAGCCTATAACCAGTGAGACACCAGTATGTAACCTGCCAGAAACCAGTCTGTATCCAGTCAGAAACCAGCTTAACTGGTTGGTCAGAAACCAGCTTAACTGGTTGGTATCTAGTCAGAAACCAGTCTGTAACCAGTCAAAACCAGTCTAGTTTTTTAACCAGTCAAAAACTAGTGTGTCAAAAGTAAAAAGTCAGAAACCAGTATGGAACCAGTCACAAACCAGTGTATAACCAGTTGGTAAACAAATGTAACCAGTCTGTGCCCAGTCTAACCAGTCAGAAACCAATGTAACTGGTCTGTAAACAGTCTATAACCAGTGAGACACCAGTATGTAACCTGCCAGAAACCAGTCTGTATCCAGTCAGAAACCAGCTTAACTGGTTGGTATCTAGTCAGAAACCAGTCTGTAACCAGTCAAAAACTAGTGTATAAAAAGTCAAAAATCAGTCTGTAACCAGTCAAAAACTAGTGTATAAAAAGTCAAAAACCAGTCTGTAACCAGTCAGAAACTAGTGTGTAAAAAGTCAAAAACCAGTCTGTAACCAGTCAGAAACTAGTAAGTAACTTGTCAGAAACAAGTCACAAGCCAGTATGTAACCTACCAGAAACCCATTTAGCTAGTCAGAAACCAGCTAAACCAGTCTGTAACCTGCCAGAAACCAGCCTGTAATCAGTCAGAAACCAGTAAGTAACTTGTCAGAAACCAGTCACAAGCCAGTCCACGATACAGTGAGGCTGTGAAAAGTGAACCGATATATGGCGAGTGTTGCAGTGTTGGCAACACCTGTGGACACTTGGAAAAGTGTTGTAAAGATTGATTCCAGGTTTTTCTTGAGTTCTCATATGATAAATAATTTAAAGAAATTAGCTTTCATTGCTTTTTTTCTGACTTACTGCACTATAACTTTGTCGTACTGCAAAGAAGACACTTATAAGTCCTCTATGCTTCCAGTCGTGGTTGTTCTGTTTCCATAGAGGTGCAGGACTTTATACTGTCGTGAAAAATGAGCCCACAGTGAGGGAAAACGCTCAATATCAAGACCAATTATCCAGCTAATCTTACAGGGTAGAAACTCGACAAGCGTCAAAGCGATGGAGATACGAATCAACAGTATAGTGGGAAAACAGGATGCAGAGGTTTGGGAGTCGGGCCTTGAGTTTAAGGCTTGTGTTCATCTAAATCCGTCAGGAGAGGTGTGTCTCTACCCCTAAATTACCAGCATGTGCACATATAATAACCGGGATGGTCCACTTAACTGCACTGTAATACTGCAAATGGACGTGGACACATTTTTATTACAAGCTACAAACACTATGACATCCATTCATACTGAAAACAAACACATGCTGCCAACACAACGTCTCTAACTTCAGCACTGAACTTTGTCATTAGCAACTTGATTAAAACTTATTATTTAGGGCTTTTTTCCCTCCTTTGTGGACCCGAATTCAACGGAGCTAAGAGTCTTTAGAGCGGCTTAATGGAGGCAGAGCGTCCGGATGACGTTTACGAAGCGTGGAGAAGCCGTTTTTCAGCCGCTATCACATCCCGGCAGCGGGGAGGGAAAACGTCCTCCCGAGCGATCGCGGCTTTTTATATCCGACAGAAACACACGAGGGTCCCAAGGTCGAATCAACAGCAGCGAAACGTTAATTAAACGGAATGAAACGAAGAACAAGCGAGAGGCAGTTAGGAGCTTATGGAGCTTCCAGGATTAGAGAAATGGACCTTGATAAAACCCTGCTGACATTCACACTGAGTAACATGCAAAAAAAACAAAATCTCACGACACAGGCTTTTTATTTTTAGACTGACCACTGCGTACACTGTAATTAATCCGGCGGTGTTTTTAAAGGGTCATTTCACCCCAATTATAAATCCTCCCATGCCGTTTCATTTATCTACATTATCCAAGATTCGATTCAGGTGACTGGACAATTAAAGTCGGTTATTAATCTGGCAAATATGCAAAGTGAAAACACAAAGACGCAGAGGCGCAACAATTAATTGATTAATCCATGAAAAGAATCTGCTGCTGTTCTTGAAATCTGGCTGAAAGTAACAGCCACCCATCGCATCACGTTTCACTCTTTAGTTTGTCTGTTGTTATTGTTGATGAAAGTATCTCGGGTTTACAACAGCAGCTGCACATGTTGTTATTTTCATTGACGGAATAAATATGATGATTTTCTTCCAAATGCATCATAAATTTTAATCACATTTTCAGAAAATTTGCAAAATACAGCGCAACCTCATTCACATTTCCTTTCAGAATTATAAGTTTCAACCACATTTTTAAAAAAAATGTCCAAATAAAACGAGTTTTCATTCAAATTTAACATAAAATTTTACCAGTATTTGGAAATAAAAATGCAAATTTATGCATAATTTCATCCAAATTTATTGTATTTTTTACAGAATATTTTTACTAAATAAAATGCAAAATTCTGCGTGCTTCAAATCAAATATATGGCTAATTTTTTAATAAATAAAATATAATGCAAGTGTGTGTATGTTTCCATTTAAATTGAGCATAAATTTAATCAAATTTTAAGACGGTCTGCAAATTGTAACGCGGGTTTATGCAAACTTTCATCCAAATGTTTTGTGAATTTTAACCAAACTCTAAAAAAAAATCAATTTACAAACAGATGAGACAAAGGAAATCATGAAATTATCACGAGGAGCTTTAACCACATTGTAAAAATAAATTTGCACAAAAAAAAACAGGTGAAAATCTGGCAGCAAAAACACATTAAAAATGGAGCAATACTGTAATGTTCAAAAACTGTAAAAATTGTTCAAATGAGAGCAATTATCTGTAAAATAATTACATTTTTAGCAGATTTAAATACTGTAAAATTGTATTTTTACGGTCACACTCTGTAAAAAAAACAAAATACCGTTTGTAAAAGTGCATCTTTGTTATGAACATTATTTACAGCTTTGACCTGCTATTTTTGTTTTGTTTTGTTTTCCTGATTTAAGTACAGTTTTTTTAAATTTTCACAGTTAAACATTGTAAAAGAATAAATTACTGTTTGTAAAAAATATAGATTGTTGATGTGGACATTCATAGCTTTGGCCTTTTTTAGGGTTAACAAAGAAAGTAATGATTTTATTGGAGATTATCTGTAATTTAAAGATATCAAAATATGTTAAATAACAGTAAATTGTTGTTTTTTACAGTGCAGCAGAGTTGAAGGTTGCTGCAGATTGATTTGCTGCTCTTATAACTGAACTTTTGTTTTTTGGGGGATTTTTTTTACACTAAAACTCCACAGTCAGAGTAAAACAGTGACATGAGCACACCTGGGCCGCAGGTTGACCAATCAGGGAGCAGGACAGAGTTCGTTTCCTCTCGTGGAGACCACTGAGGCTGATTTGGTGTAAAACTGGTTATGTAACAAAACGCCAGTCTGTCGCAGAGGCTTTACACACACACAACACACACACACACACACACACACACACACACACACAGACTCCAGCACTATAATCACCTCTAATTCGCCAGGCTGGCTCAGCGCCGCCTCCGTGCAGCCGCTCTGCAGGGCTGACAGGGGAGCTGCCAGGAGGCTGGAAGCCACTGGGAACACTGGGCAGACTGGGACGAAGCCAGCAGGGACGGAGATGTGGAGGAGCAGAGATAAAGGGTCTGGCAGCAGACAGAGTATTGATTTGATTCGCTCTGGCCGGCGTGGAGAGTTTACAGCTGCCAGACTTCATTCATTTTCAGGCTCATTTTCAGCGCCGCTGCTCATCAGCGAGATCTGCTGAAACCGCAGAGCTGCTGGACGCTCGTGATGACGACGCTAACAGACCTTTAGCTGTGGACGATCTGACATTTTACAGCAAGTCAGCTCCACGATCAATGCCACACATTTGTTTCTGTACAAAACAGCAAAAACAGGCAGTAGAACCCTGATTTAGAGCTGCAATAACAGGTCCGTTACTCAGTTAGAGGATCAACAAAATACTATAAATCAGCCACCATATAATTTGAGTTATTCCCTAAACAAAAGTGCAAAAAGTTCCAGCTTCAAAAACATGAGGATGGCCAGACAATAAGATATTCAAAGACAACATCTGCATTTTCAAATGTGATACAGACAGAGCAAATAATCAATAATAAAAATATAATTTCATTCTTTTCTCTCAAGCGTCCAGATAATCCTCATATTAACTGGAGAATTGAGTAATTATCTGGTTCAATATTCATCATTTTTGTAATTATCAGCATCCTTGTTTTTAACTAATCCCTACCACAGTCAATTAATTTAAAATGTTCGTCCCACCACCGGCACATTCTGATTAGTTCATATCCATCAACGGCCAATCAGCACTGAAGAATACGTGTTGAAAAGTTCTCTTTTAACAAAACATGTAAACATAAACAAATAAAAGCACTGCAATAAAGTTTATTGTTGGAGTTTGTGTTATTCTAAAGTTGATGTGTGTGTATATCAAATATCAGTAATTAAATTTTTTGATTATTAATCTGTAAAAATTTAATTCAGCTCAATATTTTTTGAATATTTTAGCCGTTAATTGCAGATTGCACTTTGTTTAGTCCCAGCAGTTTCTATTTAAAAACGTAATTTTTCCAAAGTCTGCTAAAGTTTCGCTGTTTTTCTCAGTTTTGTTTCAATTTAAATTAATGCATTTAAAATGGGAAAAATCTGCATTAATCAACATTCAAATAAATGTAAATGTACCCAAGGGAGCCAAAAGGCAAATTTTCCCCAGCAGTCTGTCGGCCTGTTGTCGTGCATCCAAAATGAATAATTATATCAGATTATGAACAACAGTTAAACCAACTTACATTAAAAAAACATGCATTTACAGCTAAATACAGCTAAATATGTTTCCAGACACACATGTATTAGCACAGTCTGGTTAAAAGTAAGAATTTTTGATGCTAATTAAGCCATTTCTTGAAATTTTGGTTAAATAATTAAGAAGAGGGGGGTTTGATTGATTGGGGTATTGATTTCTACTCAATGGAGAGGAAAAAAAAGCTTGATAATTAAATAATTGTGTTTAATTTTTAAGCGCAAATGTACAAAATTAATAATAAATTGAACTGGAAAAAAATTGGATACAATAGTAATCAAAAAATAATGAAAATAATCCTAATTATGAGTAGCATTTTACAGCCACAGTCTCCGTTACATCTTTTTAATTCACACAATTATTTATTTCATGATGTTTAATTTAATTTTGGCCACTTTGGTTCTGCAGAAGATTAAGTCTTTGTTGGATAAACTGTATTTTCAGGGAGGCTTTTCCAACTAAAAAAGACAGACGAGGCATTTTTGATCTTTAAAAGGTGTTTTTCCAAGATCCAATCGAACTCATTCTGGAAAAAAAAAATCAATTGATTGATAAAAACTGGAGATATTTAGTTCTCCAGTGGGACTGCGGAGCTTCTGGCAGCACCAGAGGATGAAACGGTTTATTTAAAGATGTTTCCAGACGGCATGACTGAACTGAAATCTGTGCATCTCAGTTTTTTTTTTCCTTCCCTGTGAATCACTAAGTCAGATTTTTCCCTAAGAAGCTCTGCGGGCTCAGGAAGTGAGATTGCTCTGCTGCTGACCTGGTTGGCAGCCAGTCGGGGCGAAGATTTGGGGCCTAATGACTAAAAAGGAGAGCTCATGAATATACAGCCGTCCTTCAGCGCTGCAACGGCCCCAAAATAACTCTGAGAATTTGGGAATGTGGAGCACTTCAATCACTTAATTCCACTCAGTGAAAGGAGGAATTAGCTTCTCGTCGTCTCCCCGTGAGACTCCGAGACGAGCAAACGTCTCAGCCGAGCTGCTCCGACTCAATCAAGGACACTTCGGTTATGACGGGGGGGTTCAAAGCCGAGGCGGCTCCTGCTGAAGACGCAGTTCGGACTCTGATTCAGGCTGGAAGTAACACGACGGAGAGAGGGGGAGGAAAAAAGGGAGGAAATGCTGCAGCAGACACTGATTCAAGTGAGGAAACCATCTCCAAAAGGGCTGATTATGCAGAAGAAGAAGAAGAATATTCAGTTTACATGACATTTTAAAGGCTTTAGATGAGCTTCTGCTTGAAAATAATCAAGCAAATATCAAAATATCTGATTAATTCCATGTCGAGATCAGCCTTCTGGGTTTTTAGCAGATTTTGAAACCGGGTTGCATCTCAAGGAGAGACTTCACACATTACAAAATACAGGATATTATTGAGATTATCGTGCCAGAGGGAGCAAAAATGGAGCAACTTATGAGGAAACAGATACGAACAAAATGGAAGCTGCGGTGCAAAAACCTGCTAATGGTTAACTTATATAAATTATATAGGCTACTACCATAACAGACCCTCTATTTTTCTAGTTTCTACATGCTCATAGGACTGGAGTTTTGTCCATTGACTACTACTTGTTGTTGTTTTGGTGCATTCAGAGTAGACGCCATCTTGTGCTTGGTCCAAGTTCCTGCAGTGGAAACTACATTTAAAGGGATGTGGACTCCAAATTTAACGTCGTACACATCAGGAAGTTCTAAAGTCTCCAGATATCCTGTGCTGTTTGCCCATCGTGCTCTTCACACCTCATCCATTCTGGACAGCTACTCGTACCATTACAGCCCAAGTTGTAGCAGGTGTTCAGCAGGTATCTACAGCCTTAAACTGGTACCACACATCTGACACTGACTCCAAAACTATGTAAACATACACTTAGCTTAGCAGTAGGCTAGTTAGCAACTCTGCATGCCCACCTGAATCTGCATGTTGACATCAGATCATACAGATCCAATCAGCACAACAAGATAACAATTTAAACCTCGGTGTAAATGCAAACACTCTATTTTTTTTAGTTCTTACATGCTCACAGGACTGGAGTTACGTCAATTAGCTACTACTTGTTTTTGTTTTGGTGCATTCGGAGTAGACGCCATCTTGTGTTTGGTCCAAGTTCCTGCAGTGGAAACTACATTTAAAGGGATGTGGACTCCAAATTTAACGTTGTACACTGCAGGAAGCTCTAAAGTCTCCAGATATCCTGTGCTGTTTGCCCATCACACCTCATGGATTCTGGACAACCACTCGTACCATTACAGCCCAAGTTGTAGCAGGTATTCAGCAGGTATCTACAGCCTTAAACTGGTACCACACATCTGACACTGACTCCAAAACCATGTAAACCTATGTTTAGCTTAGCAGTAGGCTAGTTAGCAACTCTGCATGCCCACCTCAATCTGCATGTTGACATCAGATCACAATACTGATCCAATCAACCCAACAAGAACACATTTTAATCCTCGGTGTAAATGCGAAAACTCCAAACATCCGATTTCACTTCAAAACAGGGATTTTACAGCAAACCGTCCTCAAACTTCTCCCTGGGAGTTTCAGCTGTTTCCCCGTCATCACACCCCACTCTTGCGAATGTATTGTTCTAATTTTCACTCTCCCACATTCCACACAGCAGCAGCTCCCATCAGTTCAGTGAATAAACAGTAAATCATCCAGACTGGGAGGAGCTCTACCTCCTCCTCCTCCTCCTCCTGCTCTTTCAACACATTATTTTCCCATGAATACTGCTGAATAATGTTCTTTAATTTAAAGCTCGGGCGGCTGCACCGGCCCAACGCACTGCACAACTCCTCACAACAAGCACTGCGCCAACTAAACTTCTTGCAGAAGTGATGCATCACTCGGGTGGAGGTTCATTCATCTGATGAGCTGCATGAAAACCAGACCTACAGGTTGTTTTGTGCAATTATTCACGCTGAATCACTAAAACTAGCAATTATTACGAACCAAGTCATGAGTCCAGCAAGTTGTTTCATCAATGCCAACCTGTGAGCTGCATTTGTCTCAAGTTATTTCCAACGCAATCAGCTTAAAAAACGGATTCCTTTGCATTTTGCCCAGTTTGACGTCCTCATTCCACCTTGCAGCCTCACACCAAACTCCATTCACAAACTTAACATTTTAAAATTTATTCACTTACATGCCAGTGTATGCTCACTGAACAATATGCATTATTTACTTTTTAAAATCCACATGGACCAATCTACAAATCGGGTATAAATAAAACCACTGGAAGCACTTAATCAGTAAGTATAATAGGAATATAAACCTCTTTGTGAACTGGTCCGCCTGTTGTTCCCGGTGGTAAAGACCAGCACCAACCGACGCCAGGAGTTTGGATTTCATCAAAACCAGATGAAGTCTGGTGTGGAAGCCTAAATTAACCAGACCACACAAGGCCGAACTGTACCCGAACACACGCAGAAGCAGCCGTTAAAAAGGCTGCTTTCTGAACGGAGTCCGGCACGGTGCTCACTCCGGGGCTACATTACATCACTTCCAGCAAACTTCACGGAGAACAATGAGGGCAAAGCGGCATCGGTGGCCCGTTTTAACCCGGTACCGTCTCATGTAGTTGGGCTAAACGCGCAGAAACACCGAGAGGATGTGCAACTATAGCCCGTCTGCGTGTCGGTTACTGCCGAGCCGAGCCCGTCCGTAACCGGTACCGACAGCGTAGTACCCCTTCAGCTAGCGCCAGTGAATGAGAGTTAACGGCTGCTGCGTTTGAAACGACATCAAAGCGGGCCGGCGGGCAGGAAAGCAGCAGCCCGGAGGCGGGAGAGGAGCTCACCTGTGGCCTGGAGCGGAGCAGCCGCGGAGACGCAGCCGGTTCGTCCCGAGAAGCGGCGGTTTATTGTGTTTAAAGCGGCCGCACGAGGGGGAGGAGCCACTACCTGCAGCACGGGGGCGCGAGCACCAGCGCGTGCGCCGCCCGGAGCACGTGAGCGTGTTTGGATGTGGAGCGTGTGTGTGACATGGCCGCGTTACTACCGAGAGTAGGAGTACTGCGACTGTAGTAACGATACTATGTTACACGTAGAGGTACTGACACTGAATGGTAAAATATACTCCGTTACAAGTAATAGTACTGATATTGCACAGTAGAAGTACTCCGTTGCAAATAATATTGCTGATATCACACAGTAAAAATACTCTGTTAAAACAAAAGGTACTAATAATATGGCACAGTAAAAATACTCCATTTCAAGTTACACTGCTTATACTGCATGGTAAAAATACTTTGTCCTAATGATACTGTGTTACTAATACCGGTACTGATATTGCACAGTAAAAAAAACTCCATTACAAGTAATAGTAATGATATTGCACAGTAAAGTACTCCATTTCCAGTTAAATCATTGATGCTACACAGCAACAACACATTGTAGTAACAATACTGTGTTACTAATACTGTCACTGATATAGCACAGTAAAAACACTCCATTACAAATAATAGTACTGATATTGCATAGTAAAGTACTCCATTACAAGTAAAAGTACTCATATTGCATAGTAAAGTACTCCATTACAAGTAATAGTACTGATATTGCAAAGTAGAAATACTCCGTTACAGGTTAAATCACTTAAACTGCATAGTAAAAATACTTTGTTGGAACAATACTGTGTTACTAATACAGGTACTGATATTGCACAGTAAAAATACTCCATCATAAGTAATAGTACTGACAATGTACAGTATAAATACTCCATTTGAAGTTAAATCATTGATGCTGCACAGCAAAAACATATTGTAGTAACAATACTGTGTTACTAATACTGGCACTGATATTGCACAGTAAAAATACTTCCTTACAAGTAATAGTAATGACATTGCACAGTAAAGTACTCCAATACAAGTAATAGTACTGATATTGCAAAGTAGAAATACTCCGTTACAGGTTAAATCACTGAAACTGCATAGTAAAAATACTTTGTAGTAACAATACTGTGTTACTAATACAGCTACTGATGATGCACAGTAAAAATACTGTGCTATAAGTAAAAGTACTGATACCACACAGTAAAAAAAACTCCCTTACAAGTAATAATACTGAAACTGCACAGTAAAATACTCCCTGAAGAGTAAAAGTACTGATACCATACATTAAAATACTGTGCTATAAGAAAAAGCGATTATACTGCGCTCTGAAAATATTGCATTAAAAGTAACAGTACTGGCACCACACAGTAAAGTATTGTGATACAAGTAAAGTTACTAAAACTGATCAGCAAAAATACTCAGTTACCGATAATAGTACTGATACTAAACAGTAGAAATATTTCATTACAAGTAAAAGCGCTGATACTGCATAGTAAAAACAGTCTGTTGCAAGTAGAAGTATTACATTCTAAGTGTTACTGAGAGTAAAGTCAAGTAAAAGTCCTGATGCCACACAGTAAGAATACTCTGGTACAAGTAAACGTTCCAATACCACACAGTAAAAATACTCACTTACAAGTAAAAGTCCTAATATCGTACCGAATAAACCTCTATAATGAAGAAAATACATGTAAATCATTTTATTCTTTGATTAATTTGTTATTAATTAGTTGAACTGTTGTGCATCATCACCTTATAATAGAGCCATTAGCTGATCAATAGCGTATCAATACAGTGTCATCGGAAAAACTCTGGATAATTACTGGAGTCTGGTGGAGAAAATAAAGACGTCAGGAGTTAAACCTGCGAGCTGACTGAGCAGCAAGCAGCAGAGTGTGTGTGTGTGTGTATTGATGAGGTTATTGATCACATCTGAAGCGCTGGAGAACCTGTCAGGATCAATACTCACAGTGCAGGAGCTGCAGAAGACTCCTGGTGTTCGTAGTCAACACATTTGTTCTTATAAACTGATACAAACATCACTTCATCAGAGATTAATTATTGATAAACAGCCTTTACTGAACCTTCATGTTTTATTCTGTCTTATTAAAGCTGCTTCTACTCCTGCTTTACACTGCTATCACTGCTAACACTTTAGCTATACAAACTAGCCACACTGCTAACACTGCTAACACTTTCTCTATACAAATAAATCACGCTGCTAACAGTGCTAACGCTGCTAACACTTGACCTACACAAACAACTAATTGCTAGCACTTCCTGTGTATAAACAAGTGACGCTGCTAACACTTTAGCTATAAAAATGAGTCACACTACTAATACTTTATCTATACAAACAAATTACACTACTAACATTGCTAACACTTCATCTATACAAAAGAGAGTCAGACTCCTAATTGCTAGCACCTTAAAGAAGTGACACTGCTAGCACTTCATAACAAGTCACACTGCTAACACTGCTAACACTTTTTCTATACAAACAAACCATACTCCTATTTGCTAGTACTTCCTGTATATAAACATAGGACACTGCTAAGTGCATCATTTGTCTTATACAGACAAATGATGCTGCTAACACTGTGTAACAAGTCACGCTGCTAATACTTTATCTATACAAACAAGTCACACTGCTAACACTGCTAACACTTTCTCTATACAAACAAACCATACTCCTATTCGCTAGTACTTCCTGTATATAAACATGGGACACTGCTAACACTTTATATATACAGACAAATGATACTGCTAACACTTTGTAACAAGTCACGCTGCTAACACTTTATCTATACAAAGAAGTTACACTGCTAACACGTTGTCTCTACAAATAAATCATACTGCTAACAGTGCTACGCTGCTAACACTTTAGCTATACAAAAAAGCCACTCTGCTAACACTGTCTATACAAGCCACATTGCTCACACTTTAGCTATATAAACGAGTCAGACTCCAGACACTACTAACACTTTAGCTATTGTTAGTACTTCCTGTATATAAACAAGGGGCACTGCTAACACTTTATCTATACAAAAAAGTTACACCGCTAACACTGCTAACGCGTTGTCTCTAAAAAAGAATCACACTGCTAACAGTGCTACGCCGCTAACACTTTAGCTATACAAACAAGCCACACTGCTAACTCCATCTATACAAACAAGCCACATAGCGTACATTTTAGCTATATAAACGAGTCAGTCTTCAAACACTGCTAACGATTTAGCTATACAAACAACTCACACTGCTAACAGCACTAACACTGATACAAACATCACTTCAGACATTAATTATTGATTAACAAACGAGTCACACTGGTAACACTGCTAACACTTTATCTATATAAACTAGCCACACTGCTAACATTTTAGCTATATAAACAACAAACTGCTAACACTGCACTTTGTATCTGTGATAATTTTGTGTATATTTGTAGTTGTGGTATTTTATTTTCTTAAGGTGACTATCATACTTTTGTTTCGTCTCTGTGGCCATTTTGTGCCTCTTTGTGGTCATTTTTGTATCTTTGTGGCAATTTAATGCATCTTTCTGTCTGTTTTATGCCACCTTTGGCTAGTTTTGTGTGTCTTTGTGGTTCTTATGCTGTTGATTTTTGTGTTTATTTTCTTATTTGCATCTATATGTTCATTTTGTGACTTTTAAACTCTAACTTCAACCAGAAAGTCATTTCAAACATCCTTTTCTGGGCCTAGAGTGACTTAAAAACAGGAACTAATGAAACAGCAGAGCAATAAAATTAATTTATGATATTTTTTTTTGTCATCGTGAAAATTAAAACTGGAAGCCATTCAAGTCGAACAACAACTACTACTACTGATGCCTCCCATCCAGCTGCAGCCACTGAAGCACCACAACAAATGCATGATCAGGTCTATTGTTCGAGTCACCGCTCTGCTAAGGTTAGTTAGTTTTATTTATCATTCTGTCAGGGACTAATTTAATACCAGTTACGTCAAACAGAGCGGATCTCTGCCTGCAACAACACTGTAAGAGTTAACGAAGCTTGGAAAGCAGGCGAACAGCAGCGTGAGAGAGAAACCAGCGGCCTGCAGTCAGAGTGCGGTCGACAGTAAATCCATGATGTTTAATGAAATAACAGGAACCATGAGAGGCAGCTCGTCTCATGTGGAGCTCAGTGTTTGGGTGGAGAACACATCTGAACCACAGCTCAGCCCTCAAACATTCCTGTGCTGGAAAACTCCTCCGCCTGGCTTCCATTAAACCGGGCTGAACCGGGCTGAACCGGGCCTGCTCAGCACACGTCCCACACCTTGTTGGACTGGATGGTGCAGATTGTGTGATATTGTTTTGCACCACTTTAAAAAAAGGAATTAAACCTGATATCCTGCAGCTGATTCAAATTAAAAACTGTTATCTGCAATCTACTGAGGCTTTTATTGTGAAGAAGCTTTTGAATTTGATATTTTTCTGCCCTCTTTTGTTGCCAAACTGTTTAAAATATTACAGAAGACTAACAATAAACTGATGAGTTTACTTGTGTTTCATACAAGTATAATATCTGCGCCTCAAGCACCGTAGCGGCACTAATTAGAGGTGCGTTTATGCTTCTGTTACGACCCAGCTGTCTAGGGTAGTCGAGGTGTGATGGCTTCAAAGTTTTAAATAGTTAGATTCCATGGAAAAGGCAGCGTTTAAAGCAACCCATGTCTGTTTCAGCCACACAGGATTTTATCAAAAAGTTGGCAAAAATTTTACAGGCCATATATTTTTTCAGAAAGCCAGAAAGAGTCATATAGCACCACCAGATAGAAAGCCAAAACTACCACAACAAGACGCAAAGTGATCTGAGAGAAAATTAAATATGATAAAACAAAACCACCGCTAAAAGACTCAAAAGAGAGCAACACAAAAACAGCAGAGAGATGCACAAAACTACCACAAAATGATCAGAAAGAGACAGAAGATGAAACAAAATGACACGAGATCACCAGAAAGAGACAGGAAATGATAAGAAAGAGGCTAAAAAAAAACAAGAAAAGGCAAAAAAAGATAAGACAAAAGACACAAAATGAAACAAAGAGACACAAAACCACCAGAAGAAGACAAAAAATGATAAGAAAGTGACACAAAACCACAAGAAAAAGACATAAAACCACCAGAAAGAGGCACAAAACGAAACAAAGAGGCACAAAACCACCAGAAAAAGACAAAAAATGATAAGAAAGAGCCACAAAATGAAGCAAGGTGACACAAAACCACCAGAAAAAGACAACAAATGATAAGAAAGAGCCACAAAATGAAACAAAGTGACACAAAACCACCAGAAAAAGACATAAAACCACCAGAAAGAGGCACAAAACGAAACAAAGAGGCACAAAACCACCAGAAAAAGACAAAAATGATAAGAAAGAGCCACAAAATGAAGCAAAGTGACACAAAACCACCAGAAAACGACATAAAACCACCAGAAAAAGACAAAAAATGATAAGAAAATGACACAAAACCACCAGAAAAAGACAAAAAAATGACAAGAAAGAGCCACAAAATGAAACAAAGTGACACAAAACCACCAGAAAAAGACAAAAAATGATAAGAAAGTGACACAAAACCACAAGAAAAAGACAACAAATGATAAGAAAGAGCCACAAAATGAAACAAAGTGACACAAAACCACCAGAAAAAGACATAAAACCACAAGAAAAAGACAAAAAAATGATAAGAAAGAGCCACAAAATGAAACAAAGTGACACAAAACCACCAGAAAAAGGACACAAAACAATACAAACAAACATAAATCAATGACAAAGAAAGACAAAATGAAAGAAAGGGAAACAAAATGATCAGAATTGAACATATAATGAACACAGAAAGACAAGAGACAATAACATACAGACAACGACCACAAAGCAAATCCATCTAAAAGATGCAAAACTACCAGAAAAGCTGTTAAATGACCACAAAGAGACACAAATGAACTACAACAACAAAAAAATGTCAAGAAGAGACGCACAACGACCAGAATGCAACATGCTAAAACTGATTAATGGTTAAACAAATGAGTCTAATTTGTTTTTTATTTGGACTGTGAGTCAAACAAAATGAAGAAATTCCTCCAAAAACAAAGTTCGGATGCACGTAGAGCTCGGATTTCTTTCCCACCACATTAATGCAGCAGCAGTGTTGTGTTTTTAGATGGTGTTTTCATTTTGATTTCACTTTGTAATAAAAGTGCGGACACAGTAGTTTTAGTTTTCCTGTCGTCTATAGGATCACATACTTATTGAATCACTGTGTGTTGCTCACTGTTTTGTACTGTTAGAGTCCCACAAACAAAATGCTCCCAAGCTTTTATCCTGTTTTAGTGAGAGAGGGTGAATGTTAAGAGGTTAACCTTTTCTATTTTTTGACATTTCCACATGAAAAACGTCCTCAAATTCAGCCAATACCAGCTCCACAGCTGTGAGACCAAAGAGATCAAACTCTGGCTCTGAGGATCAAACCCAGCTAGCAGGAAAATGTCCCCACAACATTGGCTAACATCATGTACAAGTTCTAATAATGTTTTGTTAATGCTTTTGATCGTAGCCCACAATGTACAGTGTAATTATCCCCGAGCTTCGGTTTAGTCTTGGTTCTAACAGTGTACCAGTACAGGATGTACAAATCTGGACATGTCTGGGAAGATGAACTGATGATTTCAGTGTCACTTAATAAATCTGATATGATTTTATCAGCAGTGGAGGTAAAGTAAAATACTGAGAAGTCCTGCTTGAACTATTCTACTTAAGTTAAAGTACATGGCAGCAACATGTAATTGAAGTAATAAAGCAAAAGTATTGGTTTGGTCGCCTGGGCTGAGACACAAAAAGAACCACAAAGAGACACAAAATGAAAACAAAATGATGCAACAAAAACCTCAAACAGACAAAAGATGGCCACAAAGGGTCACAAAATGACGACAAAGATGCAAAAATGACCACAAAGAGACACAAAAAGACACAAAACAACTACAAAAGGACTCCAAAACAACCATAAAGAGACACTAAATGACTACAAAGAGACAAATTAATCACAAAGAGAAATAAACAACCATGGAGATGCAAAACCACAACAAAAAGACACAAAATGACAACAAAAAGACACAAAATGACCACAAAGAGACACAAAACAACTGCAAAGAGACACAAAACAACCACAAAGAGACACAAAACAAACACAAAGAGACGCAAAACAGCCACAAAAATACACAAAATGACCACAAAGAGACACAAAACAACCACAAAGAGACACAAAATAACTGCAAAGAGACACAAAACAATTACAGACACAAAACAACCGCAAAGAGACACAAAATGACCACAAAGAGACACAAAATGACCACAAAGAGACACAAAACAACTGCAAAGAGACACAAAACAACCACAAAGAGACACAAAATGACCACAAAGAGACACAAAACAACCACAAAGAGACACAAAATGACCACAAAGAGACACAAAACAACTACAAAGAGACACAAAACAACCACAAAGAGACACAAAACAACTGCAAAGAGACACAAAACAACTGCAAAGAGAGAGAAAAACAACGATAGACATACAAAAAGACATAAAACTACCAAAAAATGACACAAAACAACTACAAAGAGACACAAAACAACCACAAAGAGACACAAAACAACCACAAAGAGACACAAAATGACTGCAAAGAGAAAGAAAAACAACGATAGACATACAAAAAGACATAAAACTACCAAAAAATGACACAAAACAACTACAAAGAGACACAAAACAACCACAAAGAGACACAAAACAACTACAAAGAGACACAAAACAACCACAAAGAGACACAAAACAACTACAAAGAGACACAAAACAACCACAAAGAGACACAAAATGACTGCAAAGAGAGAGAAAAACAACGATAGACATACAAAAAGACATAAAACTACCAAAAAATGACACAAAACAACTACAAAGAGACACAAAACAACCACAAAGAGACACAAAACAACCACAAAGAGACACAAAATGACTGCAAAGAGAGAGAAAAACAACGATAGACATACAAAAAGACATAAAACTACCAAAAAATGACACAAAACTACCACAAAGAGACACAAAACTGTTTCAGAGACACAAAATGGCTAAAATAAACCTACAAAACAACCCCAAAGAGACCCAAAATGACGACAAGGAATCACAAATGTCCTCCTGTGGTTCACGTTTTCAACCGACTGTTTCCATGCAGAGCAGCGGGGAGGTCAGAGGTCGGAGGTCAGAGGTCAGAGGTCACGGCACAAACACAACAGTGATTAGAGGGACGCCGACGCAACACCCAGCCCCAGGTGTTGAGTCACTGCTCTTTACAATATACTGTAGGAAAAGAAGATGGCCAACAAGCTTCCCTTAGGTTTAAATATTAAGACCTTTACAGTATTACAGATTTAAATATTAAGGTCAGGCTCCTACAGTCTTTATTACCACACAATTTAAGTATTACAGGTAAAAAAAATGTACATATACTTTCACAAATGTTTTACCGAATTTCCATATTAAACTAAATATTAACTTGAAGACCCTAAAGAAATATATCTAACACTAGTTTTCCTGATTACACTCAATATTATAATTAAGACCCTACAGTAATATTTATTATATTAATTTATCAGACTAATATTAATATTAATATTAAGACCCTACAATATTATTTATTACATCAACTGACACTAACTAATTTAAACATTAAGGTTAAAACCCTCCAGTATGATTTATTATATCAATTAATCTGACTAATTTGAATATTCAGCTAAGATCCTATAATATTCTATAATATATGACTTCATCTGTCTAACTTTAATATTAAGTTTACGACCCTATAATATTATTTATTCTATACATTTACATGACTAATTTGAATATGAAAGTTAGAGCCTTAAATATTATTTATTGTTTAATTTCAATATTACAGTGAAAACCCTACAATATGATGATTAAATAATGCAGTTAAGATCCTATATTACTATATAAAATACAAATTTGGGTAAAGCCATTACTTTATATTCACTAAAATGTGACTTTAGTGCTAAAATATTACAAAATTACAGCTGCTACTTGTGATATTATTTCTAATTTATCACAAATTACAAAGCAAACATTATTTTTAAATCTTGTTTTAGAGCATTTATGCACAAAAACTCACTATATTACCAGTTTCTCATAGTTTTGATGTTTTTCTTGCTATTTAACAGCCAAACGAGCTGGTTTTCTGTGTAATTTCCTGTAATAATGCGATAATGAGCGGGGTTTTTTTCCGGTGGGAAAGCCGTTTGTGATGTCCTCACACTGCTGTCTTTGATGGTTTCTGTTCTCTTGGTGTTTGTGGCGACGGACAAAGTGCTCAGTGAAGTGCGAGTCGAGACAAAAAGCTGCTGCGATTTGAATACAAAGAGTCTGCAGACAGAAACTGTGTCGGCCTGCAGCTCATTACTGTGTTTACTGGAGGAGGAAGGGCCTCCTGCATGGACCAGTTTACTGCTGCTGAGGTTTCAGACCGAAGGTGAAGCCACTGTTGGTGTTATTCCTCAGGTTGTCTGTCTTTAACAAGATGTCAAAATGTCAAATAAAAACAGTCTGCTGGATGAACTTAACAGAGGATGTGTTGTAGTTTTCAGTCTGACCTGACGGTGGCAGCGTTGAGCCACTGTTCAATGTACAAACCAAAACACACTGATACAGAAGTTTGTCTGTTCGGTTTATTGTGACTGCATCATGATGGAGCTGCATCTGGACGTCAGGTAGTTTCTCCAAGACAGATTTCTGTGTTTATATTTTGACTTTAGTTGTCTTTATTTTATTACTTTATTTTCACTGTATTTGTCTTCATTTTTGCTGTATTTAATGATCGTTTTAGTGTTACTTTTGTGTTATTTTTATTGTATTATGTCTTATTTTTTGCTTTATTTATGTTATATTGGTGCTGTCTTTGCTGTATTTATGTTTTTTAGTGTTGTTACAGGTTTTTTTTTACTGTATTTGGTGTTTATTTTATTATATTATATTATTTTTGCTGTATTTATGAATTTATTTTTAGTGGGGTTTTTTTTGCTTTATTTTGTATTATTTTTACCGTATAGACATAAATACAACAAAAAAATATTTTAATTTATTTTGTCATACTTTTGCTTTTTTAGTGTTGTTAAAGATTTTTTTTGCTGTATTTTGATTTATTTTATTATATTTGTCTTATTTTGCTGTATTTATTTTCAGTGTTATTTTTTGCTGTATTTTGTATTATTTTTACTGCATAAACATAAATACAAGAAAAAATAATTTTAATTTTTTTTTGGCCATATTTATGTTTTTTAGTGTTGTTTTTGGGTGGTTTTTTTGCTGTATTTTCACTGCATTTCTGGGTTTATTTTATTTTAGTTTTTTAAGCATAGTTTTCCATGTTTATATATTTTTTATATTTTTTATTTGTTTACTTTTAGCATGTTTTTGTATTTTTTATTTATGCCTTAATTCTTTCAAATATTTGTCTTTACCATTTCTGTTGTATTGTTTGCTGTTTACAGATTTGGGGATTTATTTTTATTGTTTACCTATATTTTTCTATATGTGCCTTTATTTGTTTTTACTGTGTTTGTATTCAAATTTATATTTTTTAAATCTTTTTTCTGTCTTTGTTTGGCCATATTCATTTTTAATGTTGGTCTGTCTTTTCTGTCTTTATTTCTACTGTATTCATGTTTTTGTTGTTGCTGTTTGTGTGGGTTTATTTTCTGTGTTATGACATTTTTTGCTGTACTGTATTATTGTGTTATGTATGTCTTATTTTTACTGCATTTAGGTCATTATTTTTGCGTTATTTGTTTATTTATTTTGTTGTATTTATGTCTTTATTTTTTGATTTTACTTTTTTCTATTATAACTTTTTATATATTTTTATCTATATTTTTATTTATTTAGGCATTTATTCTTTATTGTATTTGTGTGCATATTTATGCCACATTTGTCAAAGTTCTGTATTTATTATTATATGTCTTCATCTTTTACTGTGTATGTGTCTTTGAAAAGACTATTGATTAAAATATTTGGCCTTATTTTAACTGTATGTATGTTCTTACCTGTATTTGTGTGTGTGTGTGTGTGTGTGTGTGTGTGTGTGTGTGTGTGTGTGTGTGTGTGTGTGTGTGTGTGGGCTTTCATTTCACTATGTCGACTTCCTGCATGACATCAGCCTCACCGTTGACCCGTGTTACATCTGTAATGTTTACTGTACAAGTCATATGACGGCAACACACACACACACACACACACACAGAGCCCGGGGATGTGTGAGTCACTGTGTACTCTGTGTGCGTATCTACTGTAACTGTTAGTCACCTGCTCACAAGTGTTTATCTGTAACACACTGACACCTTCGATAGATAGATAGATAGATAGATAGATAGATAGATAGATAGACAGATAGACAGATAGACAGATAGATAGATAGATAGATAGATAGATAGGTAGATTTGATCTGCAGGGTAGCAGTGAGCAGATCAGCAGGGAAAACAAAACCAACAGCAGGGAGTGACGAAGGATCGAAGCCAAACTAACCAAAGAGAGGAAGAACAAATTATAGAGTCAGCTCTGAAGCTCTTCTTCCTCCTCCTCCTCCTCCTCATCAGGTTTCCACTGGAACAACTATGAGGTCGGTTTTTGATGCAGGCTTTTCCACAGAAGTGCAGAGGATTAATATCATAGATGGATTAATGGACAGGTCCATCAGACACCAACAGACCATAAAGGAACCACAGAGTGAAGAAGCCCCATCTCTGTGGGACTAGTAACAGCTGTCCTAGTCAATTAATAGACCACAAAGTCACGCAAAACAACCACAAAGTCACGCAAAACAACCACAAAGAGACGCAAAACAACCACAAGGAGACACAAAGCAACTACAAGAAGATGCAAAATAACTACAAAGAGACACAAAACAACCACAAAGAGACACAAAACAATCACAAAGAGACACAGAACAACCATAAAGTCACGCAAAACAACCTCAAAGAGACGCAAAACAATCACAAAGAGACACAAAACAACAACAAAGAGACACAAAATAACCACAAAAAGACACAAAACAACCACAAAGAGACACAAAATAACTACAAAGAGATGCAAAACAACCTCAAAGAGATGCAAAACAACCACAAAGAGACACAAAACAACCACAAAAAGACACAAAACAACCACAAAGAGACACAAAATAACTACAAAGAGATGCAAAACAACCTCAAAGAGATGCAAAACAACCACAAAGAGACACAAAACAACCACAAAAAGACACAAAACAACCTCAAAGAGACACAAAACAACCACAAAAAGACACAAAACAATCACAAAGAGACACAAAACAACAACAAAGAGACACAAAATAACTACAAAGAGATGCAAAACAACCTCAAAGAGACACAAAACAATCACAAAGAGACACAAAACAACCATAAAGAGACACAAAATGACCATTAAAAATGCAAGACAAACATAAACACACAAAATAACAAAAATGGGACTCAAAACAACCACAAAGAGACACAAAACAACCATAAAGTCACACAAAGCAACCACAAAGTCACACAAAACAACCACAAAGAGACACAAAACAACCACAAAGAGACACAAAACATCCACAAAGTCACGCAAAACAACCACAAAGAGATGCAAAACAACTGCAAAGAGACACAAAACAACCACAAAACACCTCAAAACAAACACCAAAAATGCAAAAAGTGATGCAAAATGATGACAATTAAACCAAAAGGGAACATATAACGAGACAAAACGACCACAAAGAAAATGTTAAACGACTTCAGAAGTTGTTGTTGAGGCCTGAACTTTGCCTGAACTTTGCAGTCGGTTGCCAAAAGCTAAATGAACTTATTTGCAGGCTGAGAAGTTCTCTGAGAGTTACTGTACTGTAACACACCAAAACTACACTGGAGTATGTGGACAGGTGGTGGCGAAGTAATTAAACAACAGAAGCATTGAAAAACCCCAGAATGGTCCTTTAGAGAGTTAAAGACGTCACACTGAGTTCTGCAGTTCAGACAGGAGGTAAAATTAGCAGATTTTTGAATGGAGTTTGGTGAGATGATTAATCCACTCTCTCTCTGTCATTCACTCTCTCCGGCTCTCACTCACCTTGACTGACAAACAGCAGCATTCAAATGATCCCCTCCTCCTCCTCTTCCTCCTCCTGCTGGGCCTCCTTCCTCCGCCGGTCCCTCCTCTGGGAGACAAACAGGAGTGATGGCAGCAGATCGTCGCCTCCTCCTTTATCTCCCTCCACGCTCAGCAGCCGTCTCCCAGGTGACTCAGCCGGAGAATGACATCATCCCAGTCGGCACACACACCTGTTTCCTCAAAGCCCTCCCTCCTCCTCCCCCTGCTCCGAAGCACTTCCTGGATCTCTTAAAGGGACAGCGTCACCCACAAACAACAGGTGAGTCTCCGTCCGGCAGTAACATCCAACACTGGAGCTTTATTAATCCTCCGTATTGATTCATTATATTGATGTTGTTTGTCCCCTGGGTGTAAAATCTCCTGTGTTTGTCTTGAAGCCTCATCTACCTGAGAGGAAGACATGTATTTATGACTTAAATTTTCATTGTACATTTCTTTATTTTTGCTCTATTTATTGATTTATTATTAGTATTATATTATTTCTTGCTGTATTTTGTCTTATTTTTGCTGCATTATTCTGTATGTTTTTTAGTGTTGTTATTGTTTTTTTATATGTATTTTGTCTTCATTTTCTTTGTATTTATCTCTCATTTTTGCTGTATATATATATATTTAATTTTTCAGTATTTATTTAATTTTTATTAATTAAAGTATATATATATGTATTTAATTTTTCAGTATTTATTTAATTTAATTTTTTTAAATCTATATGTGTATTTAATTTTTCAGTATGCATTTAATTTTGATTTTTTTAAAGTCTATATATGTATTTAATTTTTCAGTATTTATTTAATTTATTTTTAAAAATCTATATATGTATTTAATTTTTCAGTATTTATTTAATTTTATTTTTAACAATCTATATGTGTATTTAATTTTTCAGTATTTATTTAATTTTATTTTCTAAAGTGTATATGTGTATTTAATTTTTCAGTATTTATTTAATTTTTATTTTTTAAAGTGTATATATGTATTTAATTTTTCAGTATTTATTTAATTTTCACTTTTGAAAGTGTATTTATGTATTTAATTTTTCAGTATTTATTTATTTTATTTTTAACAATCTATATGTGTATTTAATTTTTCAGTATTTATTTAATTTTATTTTCTAAAGTGTATATATGTATTTAATTTTTCAGTATTTATTTAATTTTATTTTTAACAATCTATATGTGTATTTAATTTTTCAGTATTTATTTAATTTTATTTTCTAAAGTGTATATATGTATTTAATTTTTCAGTATTTATTTATTTTAAATTTTACTTTTTAAGTGTATTTATGTGTTAAATTTTTTACATACTTTTATCTTTTTTCTCTTTTATTTATGTCTAAATTCTTTACAATATCTGGCTTTATTTTTGATGTATTTATGGATTAAATTTCTGTGTATTTTATGCTCTAGTTTTGTATATATTTTCATTTTTGGTTTTTTTTACTCTTTACAATATTTACATTTTTATTTCTGATGTTTTTGTGTCTTTATTGTTTGCTGCATTTATAGATTTATTTTTTACTGTTGATATGGATGGGTTTATTTATTTATTTATTGATGTGTTGCCTTTATTATTTTTTTTGCTAAATTTGTTTTCTTATTTTTTTTAGTTTATAGAGATTTTTTTGTGTATCGAATCTCCTGTATTTGTCTTGAAGCCTCAACTACCTTAAAGGGAGAGAGCAGAACAAGAAACAGAGGCTGTTTTAAAGACCCATTAGAGGCAAAAATAAAAAATAATTCAGAAATAATTCATGACAGATAAATCAGCTTAACACCTCTAAACCCCAAAACCTGTTGGCATGTCTGAAAGGCACATATGTTATAATAAAATCACCATTCATCAGCCAGAAACTACAAAAAACTCTTAAAGTATTATACAGATTTTCAACTTTCTGATGGTCCTTGAACTACTCAGCTATGACATGAAGGTTTTGTTAAAATACTGACATCTAACCTTACAATAGTTTTTTTAAATTAAGTGCCCAATTGTGTTATCGATACTGAAAAATAGGGGTGTTTCATCCTAGAGACACTTTACTATTTACATTTTTACAACCTCTGCAATCTTTTCCAGACTAAGAAAGACACCGAGCGACCACAAGGAGACGTAAAATTAACAAAAAACAACTCAAAACAACCATAAAAAAGCAAAACGACAACAAAGAGACACGATACGAAACAAAACTCACAGAGATGTTTCACCATGCTGAATGTGTCTTCCAACAACTCGCTGCTTTCTATACTGTTTTTGAGCCGTGCTGCATTTATTTTATTGATCCAGTAGGTTTCTGAGAAAACACTGCCTGCAGTTCATTTTAAAACTCAGAGTCTTTGTCGCGTTAAATTAAATACGTAGAATAAAGTGATTTGGATGAAATATCACAATTTGAAACTTAGATTTGTTTAAGTGTGATAGAACCACACATGACTCATGATGCATTCAAGTACCGTCCGAAAGCTGAAAATCCAACTGCTCTTTTTGTCTTCACAGTTTCTGGTTCGGATAAATGGGGTCATTTTCAGGACTAAATGTCAGCAGAGGATCTTGGGGTTCAGAGGTTAAGAAGAAAACTTGATAGTGCAGCAATAATGGCAAATGGCCTGCACTTATATAGCACTTTTTTCTATCTCAGTGGTATCCAAAGCGCTTTACAATGTGTTTTGCATTCACACATTCGCACAGTAGTGGTGACAGAGCTGCCATTGGGAGCAACATCTTACCCAAGGAGACTTTGGCATGTGGAGGGGCCGGGGATCGAACCGCCAACCTTGCGATCAGTGGACAACCAGCTCTACCACCGGAGCCACAGCCGCCCTTGTTTCCAGTCAGGCATCTCCAGTGAGTCGACCAGTTCTCATACTGGACACGGACCGGTGGGTTCAAGACTTCTGCTCAAAAACAGCATCGAACCGATTTAGCAACCAGCCGGCATCCCTCACCGAGTCCCATTAAACACATCAGACACTCCTCCACAGGGGGCTTCCACCTCATTTACTCTATGTGTGTGTGCATGTGTGTGTGTGTGTGTGTGTGTGTGTGTGTGGGGCTTCATTTGTCGCACATAATGTTTGACGGTTGCAGCATCCACAGCTTCAAATAACAGCCACAATCTTTCACCCTAATTCACTTTGCGTCGAGTTAACAGTCGGCTCTTTGTCTCTGCGGACGAACTGATTGATGTCACGTTCTTCTACGCTCCTCGTCTCTCTGTTGTTCTGTTATCCTCATCTTCTGCTGCTGCTGTTGCACTGCCACAGAGCAATCCGGCGCCGTCACCAGAGTTTGCAGAGCACGTGGCGTAAACTTTGGAGGAGAATAAAAAATGCAGATGATGAAACGATGAAGCAGATTGTGGCTCCGCCTGAAGCTCATGTTTTTCCTCTGCTGGGTCCTTTTAAATGCAGATTAAATGTATTTTGCAGTGCAGTCGCTGCAGCAAGCGTTCAGAAGTACCCCTTCATTTCCTGCCCTTCATTGTGTTGTTAATGTCATTTTTAATCGCTTATAATGACTAATTTCATCCTTCAATCTTTCTATTCTCAATATTCCTTAATGGCAAAGAAGAAACATGTTTTTTTAAGTCATTTTTTGGGGGATAGTTTTTCTGTTTTATTGGTAGAGAGGCAGAGTGAAAGTGGAGGAGACAGGAGAGCAACATACAGCAAAGGGTCTGGAGCTGGACTTGAACACATGACCGCTGCTAAGGGACTGAGCCCATGTGGTACCGCCTGGACTCAGTGAGCTAAATGGTGGCCCAGAAGCATGCTTTAATACAAGAGTGTCCAATCCTGGTCCTCGAGGGCCCCTATCCAGCATGTTTTAGATGTTTCCTTCTTCTAACACACCTGATTCAAAAGATCAGGATCGTTTTCAGCATAGACATATATACGTAGACGCTGCATTGACTGTGGAGGGACGTGCCTAAAGCTCCGCCATCTTGGTACAGGGCTAGCAGAGGGGGGAGTGAATGTAAGTCTATGGAGGTAAGAGGTACTCCACAATCTTAAAGTAGAATTATTCACTGAATTTTCGACCGATTTCCAAACGGTTTGGTTTGTTAAAAACGTCACACATTTAGCTTTGACACACGATGCTTGGATGCTTTTGTTCTATTTATGTCTGCCTGTCCGTCCTCCATGTCTGACGTTTGTAACAAACAATATATGTTGACAACTGATCGATTTATGATCACTTTTATAGCGCAGACATGTCATTCCTCTATAGACGTAATGCACTGTAGGGGCGAGTGGCACTGTACCAAGATGGCCGCCGCGTAGGCACGTCGGCTCCAATCGGCAGCAGCAGTCAACGCGGCGTCTACGTATATATGTCTATGGTTATCAGGCTTCTGCAGAGCTTCATGATGAGCTGATCATTTGAATCAGGTGTGTCGGAAGAGGGAAACATCTAAAACATTCCGTATAGGGGCCCTCGAGGGCCAGGACTGGGCACCCCCACTGTAGGTCATCAATCTTTTATCCTCTGACCTATAACCTCTGATCTCAGCTTTGTTCTAGCAGAGACATGTGAAGATGAAACCTTGTTATCTGTACGTAATGAGGATGAGTGTTTCCTACAGCCTGATGTGAGCCTCGTTACTGTTATTATTATGGAAACCCTGCTGGGATGTAAACACACACACACGGGATGAACCAACCAATTAGTGAAATATGCAAATGAAGGGAGCAGATAAGGATTATATTCTTGTTGGGTTTTCATTGGGGACGAAACGCCGACAGGAAGAGGAACAAACACAAATGAAGCTGGTTCACATGACCTGCTCCTCTCACTGCAACGCAAATCTGACACACCCCCTTAACCCTTAAATGCATGGGCTGTTTTCAGATACTCCTGCTCATGTTGGGTTAACTAGCAGCAGTAAAAGAAGGTGCATCTGCAGTTGGATCTGCAGAATAATCAAAATTGCAATAAGACTTTGAGCTGCGAATACAAAGATGGAGTTGTGGGGCCTTCGTCTGTCTGATAATCCGTCCCCGGCTGCATCCTCAGTGTTGAGTGTTACTCCTCCTCCTCCTCCTCCCAGCGGGATTTTCCTGTGAAGAGACTCTTCAGTTGTGAAGCAGCAGCAAACTAAAACCAGCAGAAAAACAATTACATCATGATGCCTCAGCACACACACGCACACACACACTCACACACATGCAGAGACACACACACACACACACACACACACTCACACACATGCACACACACACACGCGCACACACACACATATATAGATACACACTCTCACACACACACCACATCTAATGACAGCTTATTTCTAGCCCGTTTCCCATAGCGACCAGACTGCTCTCTGTCGCCACGGCGATAGAGCTGCAGCTCAGGACCACAACTGATGGAAACCAGACAGGCAGCAAAGGGCGAGAGACTACAGAGAGTAACTGAATAGAGGGAGAGAAAGAGAAAACACGCCAAAGAAAGTCGAGCTCTCTCTTTGTCTGTCAGCCTCTGGAGGTCAGAGGTCAGCCAGATGTTACAGGTGTGTCCATCAGAGCACTCACACCTAAAGTCCTTAATGAAGCTGCACCAGCTTTAAGTAAACAGAGTTTGCACCTAAACACCTGCCATAAGCACATGTTCACCACAGCTTTCTAGATTAATATTATTTAATATCCTGGCATCTCCAAATACCTTTGACAGACACCTGCTAGCTCGGGCTAACAGCTAACAGCTAACAAGACACTTATTCCAGTAAGAAACTGCAGCTAGTAGCAGTGATGTTGCCAATACACTGTTAGCTCCACAGAAATTACAGAAATGAATTGAAAAACATTAACTAGCAGCATGAGTTAAAAATATAAAGGCCTGCTCACACAACTAAAAACACATTAGGCTAACGTTAGCATAAGAGATATTAGCATTAAAAACTAGTAATGTTGACAAAAAGATAAAGAATTGTTTTTCTAATAACTCCGTTCTTCCAACACAACATTGTATCAGAGTCATATTAAAACATATTTTAGCTCATTAGGGAAAGCATGAGAGCTAGCTGCAAGCTGCTAGCAAATGTTAATGTGTTAGCTAACCACTTTGACCATGAATACAGCAGCACCACCAAAAATGTAATAACACCTAACATAAGCAAATTTTTATTACAGCTTTCCAACTTGCTGTAATTAAACATGCTGGCATCTCCAAAAAACCTTTCATAGACACCTGTTAGCTCAAGCTAACAGCTAACAAGTCACACATCACAGTGAGACATGGCAGCTAGTAGCAGTGATAATGCTAACACTCTGTTAGCACCACAGGTAGCCAGATTAACTGACAGCATGGGTTAAAAGTACAGAACATCCCTTACTCAGTTAAACACATTAAGCTAATATTAGCATAAAACAGTATTAGCATTGTAATAAAGATAATGTTTAATCATAAAATCAATTATGATTTATAATAATGGTGCTCTGTAGAGACACATTAAAACATATTTTAGCTTATCAGAGACAACATAAGAGCTAGCTTGCGAGCTGCTAGCAAATATTACTAATTGTCTTAGCTAGCGTGCTAGCGTGTTAGCTAACCACTCTAACCCTACATGGTAACTTGTGCTAGCTGCATTCATAAAAGTGGCAAGCTAGCCAAACAGAACAGAGCAAAGCTGCAGAATTAGTTTTATTGTCATTATTAAGAAAATAATGTGTGCACTAATGATTGCTAATGTAAACAATTAAATGTATTAATGTTAGCATTGAAATTATTATCACCAATAATAAGGTTAGCATACAATAACATTAATGTTAGCATAAAAACAGATGTAAACACTGATTTTAAAAAAGTGATGTTAGTATGAAAAATGAATCCTAGCTAATAAAAAAATAGATGTTGGTGCTACACATAACATTAGCAAAAAAGTAATGTTAAAATTTAAAAATGTAAAGAGTAATAAACCTACTTGTACAATAAAAGAGCTATGCACTGGGAAAAAAAACAATAGCAACAACGCTAACTTAAATATTCAAAAAATATAAGCGCTTATAAGACTGATGATAGCATACAATGAGATTGTATCATTTTTGAAATTAAAAAAGTTGTGTTAGCAAAAGAAAACTGATTGAAACATTAAAACATTAGCACTAATAAAACTGATGCTAGCATAACAAAACTAACAGAATAAAGAAATACTATAGTTAGTCATAGTCATTGTATTAGCATTCTGTTAGCCTGATGCACACGAAGAGCCTAAACTGTGTCACTGCAGGATTTAATCAGTACTATTGATTGCTATTGATACACTGGGCATACTATTGAGCTAACAGCTAATTCTGGTCTCTGAGTTAACAGGCTGTATGACAAATATCCACCACTGACCTTTAAAGTAATTACAAATAAATGCAGCCACTATAGGCTTTTATGTCATTAATTAATCCAGACATAATCCTCATTTTAAGTTACTTGATGCAGCTAAATTCACATTTTCTGTTTTTATGTAGATCTATTGTTAAACCTTGTAATTTAAACATGAATCGTAAAACCAAAATAACCCAAGATGTCCTCACTGTGATGGTTTCGAATAATATTATATTCGCTTAAATTCATTTCCTGAACTGTTTTCCTAAACCTAAACTTAAACCAAGGCTTCCTCTGGATGTGTGCTTGTGGTTAAATGAAGGTTTAATCCCCACAGTGACACCATGTAAACAGGTTTATGTCCCCACAACATGAGATATGCAGCTCTGCCTCGAACACAGAGCGTGTGAAAGAATTCCTGGGAACTGAGCGTCTGTACGTAACGTTTATTCATTTGCTAATTTTATACAACAATGCAACAATACACACACTCATTAGGGATGCAGAGAGAGGTTCACACACAGAGCAGCCTGGATGAGCTATTTCTGCTCTGCAGCTGCTGACAGCTTCAATACCTTCACATACCTTCAAATTAAGACACTTTAACCCGTTAAAACTGAAATACAGTTGGTTTGTTTTGACTGATCAAAGTCAGTGCAGCAGAGGTCCACAGACTTTTAGTCCATATTAGGGGTTAAATTCCCCTAAAAACTGGAGCCTACATTTACAAATAAACAGTGTTTTATTAGAGATTCCTTTCTACTGAACAGCCACATCTTCTTCTCATCTTCAGTTTATAGTATAAAATGACCGCTTTAAAAATACTAGTAGTAATTTTAATTATACAATGCTAATTGTCATTGGTATAAATGGACAAAATAACAGAAACAACAGTCAACATAACAGAATAGGTAGAAAATATTTATTGTACGACTGTAAGCTCTTGATTTATTTTGTTAATCTATTGGTTTTGATATAAATATATCTATAGAAATATTTTTTAAAATCTAATGTAATCATATTTTATATATATATATATATAAGTGTAACATAAATATATAGTGACCTATTCACATATTTTAAATATAAATAATTATAATGTCAAATTATTTTAAAAACAAATTATTATATTTTTAATCCTTTTTTATTGTAAAAAAAAATTAAGTTAAAAAATTTTGCTAATTAAATCTTTAAAAAATCAAATAAAACTGTTTACATATTTAAATTTCCTGAATTTTTCACAAAGAAGAGAAAAATAAAATAAAATTTAATGAACTTTTTCAGAGTAATTTTAAATGTCTTATATAATAAAATATATATTGTAGAGGCCAAGCCAAGCTTTAAGCCACTGAGGGAATCCAACGGGAAACTTAACTGACGTGTTTCGTTACCTGGTCGGATGCAAACAGTGTATTTATTTCATATCAAAAAATTCTTAAAATTACATATATTACCACACAAACATCCTCACGCAACACCTTTGACATGTTGCCGCACAGCGGTCGAAACTGGTTTGTCCCCTTCCGGTAGGAAACCCTGCCCGGACACAAAGGTTCCTACCTTATATAGGTAAAATTCACCACCACAACGAAAGTGCAACCCATTCTAACCAAATACTTTCCAGTACTTCATGATCTGCTCCTACATATCCATCCATCCATTATCTATACACCGCTTATTCCTCACTAGGGTCGCGGGGGGGGCTGGAGTCTATCCCAGCCGACTCAGGCGAAGGCAGGGGACACCCTGAACAGGTCGCCAGCCTATCACAGGGCTACACATAGAGACAACCAAGCACACTCTCATTCACACCTACGGACAATTTAGAACAATCAATTAACCTCAGCATGTTTTTGGACTGTGGGAGGAAGCCGGAGTACCCGGTGAGAACCCACGCATGCACAGGGAGAACATGCAAACTCCACACAGAAAGATCCCGGGCGTCCTAACCGGGACGCGAACCAGGGATCTTCTAGCTGTGAGGCAACGCTGCTAACCACCGTGCCACCGTGCAGCCCGCTCCTACATATATTACACCTATATATAATAAACGCAGCTGAAAGCAGCAACATTTAGAAACAGCGGGATGGTCCTTTAAATCGTGCTGCAGTGACATTCAGCACTCCTTCATGATTTAAACCTTTAGAACCGTCTGAGATTTTTGATTAAATTCAGGTTTCTTCCAACTGGTGCTAGTAATTTGTACCATGGTCTATGTAGTAAAAAGAAAAATACATAATAATATTAAATGGAGGAACACTGTAACTTTCAGAACGTAACAATACTGTGAAAATAAAGGCAAATTCCAATAAAAATACGAGAGAGGCAAGTATGGAAACAAAAAAATGAAACAGTAAAATATCCATAGCATGTAGAGTCACCTTTTCCCCCCAGTCTTGATAAAACCTGTGGGCACTTGGAAAAACGTTATACTTGCAGATTCGAGGTTTTCCATTTTTGTAAAAGAGATATTTAAGTGAATTAAACTGTGTCATACTACACAGAAGACATTCCTGAGTTGTCTCTCTGTCTTCTTGGTTGTTCTGTTGTCAGTAAATAGCTCTAATTACACCTTTAATCTCTGCTGATCTGCAGTCTGAAGGAGGATTTCCAAGAAAGACCACATTGTGCGAAGTTGACTCATCTGCAAAACGTCTTTGAAAACCACGATTATGATGCCATTTTCCAGGAAACCGGCTGCACGGGCCGCAACCTCGGAAAGACAAGTACAGTGGAACAGGAGAAACAAGAGAAACCTGTTAAATATCCGCAAATGTACAGATCGATCTGTCCTCCATGGGAATGTTTAGACACTAAAACAGAAGCTACAAGTGAACGCTGACAGTTCATTTCTTCACTGGCACAGATAGAGTCCTTTAATCCTCTGACCTGTGAGCAGCTTCTGGACATTTTCACTCACTGTTGGTTCATTTTTCACTGCAATATAAAGTCCTGCATCTCTATGGAAACAGAACAACCACGACTGGAAGGAGAGAGAACTAAGAAATGTCTTCTTTGCAGTTTGACAGTTATAATGACATAAATCATATAAAAAGGGGAAAAAAGCAGAATTCCTTTATTTATTTAGCTTTTTTCCTAGTGACTCTACATACTATAGATATTTTTGTTTCCATGCTTGTCTCCATTCTGCTTTGTGTAAACACTTCCTGCAGTTCAATTGAATTTTTGCCATGTGCTCGGTGGTCGAAGTCGAATCATTAACGACTTCAAGGTTGTGAAAAAAAGAGCATAATTTTTTGTTTTTTACAGAATCAGCTTAAAGCAAACAGGTCATTTTTGGTGAATTTCTAAATGAAACATGTAGAATAAAGAGATTTTGATGAAATATTTCAATTTCAAGTTTAGATCTGGTTAAGTTTCCCAACGATAACGTACACTTTAAAGTTAAAAAAAAGATTCTTTCTGATAAATGGTGTCATTTTGGCAATTTGTACAGTAATTAATCCACCAAGGAGGTTAAAAGGCTAATATATTTTTCACAAAGCTCCTTTAGTACCTCTTGTAACAGGCTGCAGACTAACAGTGGTGCCTCCATGTACTAAAGTATGAGTTTAGTTTAGCTGGTAGCACATTCTGCACACTTCATGACCACATTATTAGGTACGCCTATGCAATGTGTCGTAAGCAACAAAACAAGCTTTATGAAGTTCATGATGTTCAGTTTTTGTTGATGTTGTCAGACATGTGTGAAATAGGGACCATTTTATTAGGAACACCTGTCAGTGATTTCAACAGGAGGCTTGAGTCAGTGTTCAAAACTGTGTTCAAAACCAAAGAAAAAACTAGATTTGTAGTGCAGAAAAAGACACCAAACATGTCATACAGAATGCTGAGTGAAATTTATATAAAATAAATCAGAAGACATACAGAATATTAAAACAATAAATCTAAAATATACAGTTTGTCTTCCTGACTGAGACACAGGTGGCGTTCAATAGAAGCTCAGAGTGAACGTTAAACAGTTTTAATGAAGAGAAACTCATTAGTGTCGTATTTTAACGTGCAAGATTTGGATTCATGCCTCATCACATGAAGATTTTTCAAAATGTTTGTCTGATTTTAATATTTTCAAAGCATATTTTTAAATCTTTGGAGCAAACCGAGCTCTCGTTCCAACCTGCAGCTCATCTTCACATCCTCCTCTGATATGAGGCGAGTTTATCTCTGAGTCTGGTGCCTTTAAGAAGCTTGTGTCCCGTTTCTAAAACCCCAGCTGAGTCCCAGGTCCAGGTCCCGGTCCGGGTCTCGTCCTACTCGAAGCTCTCCAGGATCGGTTCGTGTCCCGTCTCCTTGAGGAAGCGCAGCAGGTCGTCGGGTCGGAGCCCCATGGTGGCGGCGTTGGTCATGGGGTGGAAGAAGACCATCTGGTGGCCTCCTTCAACCAGGTCACGGTCCAGGACGAACTTCACACTGCAGTCCTTATCGAAGAGCAGAGCGAGAGCCGTCGCACAACCCTGACCCACCTGAAGACACAAAAAGAGAGAAGAGACAACCTGAAGGAAGGAAAAACCACAACTACACACAAAATTATCACAACTAGGTAATAAATGGCTACAAAAACGCACAAAACGACCACAAAAAGAGACAAAATAGCCACAATTACATTAAAAACCAGACAAAAAACCCACAAAAATACACAAACCAACTGTGAAAACACAAAAAGCAGCGTCAAAAAGACACAAAACAAATTTAAAAAGGCAAAGAACAATTACAAAAAGCTACAAAACAACGAGAAAGAGAAGAAAACAAAAACAAAACACACACACAAAATGAGTACAAAGAAATGCAAAAGGATCAAAAAGAGATAAGACAACCTCAAAAGTACCACAAAACAGCCACACAGACTCAAAAATTACCATAGGGAGTCAAAAAGAGACACAAAACGACTCCAAAAAGACACAAAAGAACCACAAAATGATGCAAAACAATCACAATAACACATAAAACAACCACAACAAGACAAAAAAATGACCACAGGGACACAAATAACACATAAAGACACAAAACAAGCACAAAATGACCACAAGCAGATATAAAACAACCATAAAAAGACAAAAAAAAATCAACATAAAGAAACTGAGCAGCTACACAGACACACAAAATAAGCAGAAAGAGATGCAGAATGACGAAAAACTACCACAAAGACACAAAATGACCACAAAAAGGTGCAAAACATTCACTAAAAGACACAGAAGAACCACATAGACATACAAAATGATCAGAAAGAGATGCAAAACGACCATTAAAAAGACAAATACCCCACACAAAGATACTAAGCAGCCATACAGAGACACAAAATAAGCACAAAGTGATGCAAAACATGCACAAAAAGACACAAAAGAACCACAAAATGACCACAAAGAGAAGCAAATCGACCACAAAAACACAAAACAATCACAAAAATGCACAAAATAACCCCCAAAAGACCCAAAGCAAACACACAGAGACACAAAATGACCACAGAGAGACACAGTTCAACCTCAGAGCCCCTCAGGCTGAATGGACTCTTTCCCACCTTGAGTTTTTCCAACATGGCCGCCTCTTCTGCAAAGCGCAGGTTGCCGCTGCCGACGCCGAGCTTCTTGGCGAGTTCGTTGAGGTTCACCTGCACACAGACAGAGGAAGGGGGTCTGCGTGAAGTCGAGCCATGTGACCAGGTAAGACAGAGGAGGTGTGAACTCACCTGGCGGTCGTGGCGGGCCGACACCAGCCACAGGCCTTTCTTCTTCTTGTCCTTCAGGAAGAGGTTCTTGGTGACGGCTCCGTCCACCTGCTGCAGGTGAGGCATCATCTCCTCCACCGTGAACACCTGCAGGGACAGAAGACATGAAAGGTCAGACTGACAGAGATGCCTCCATTCCGTTGTCCACCTGCAGGATGACTGGACACACGTTGTCTTTTGGCGCCGCCTGCAGGTCAAAGCAGGTCAGTGCAGCAGAAAGTTGTCAGACTAGTTATGAAAGCTGCAGAGCTAGTTTGCAGTTTACAACTTTAAAAAAAATTAAATCCTGCATATTTAAAACACTTTTAAAGGCCAGTAAGCCTGATACAAAGTATGAGTGTTTGCCTTTCAGAACAAAATAATCTTTAAATGGCTCATTAGTGACTTGGAGAAGCAGTTCTACCGGATTCCATTGAAAAAACAGTCGATTTTCAGATTGAACTGATTCTGTGCAAACGGACGTGGTGGCACAAACGCATCCTCACACGATTTTAGCTTCAGTTGACCTGCTGGTAAATTCGGCTCACAGGTTGCAGGCAACACAACTCTCCTTTACGTCAAGTGACAACTTTGAATGCTTCCACGTGTCTATCTCCGGCGCAATGCTGCAGAGAAAACACACTGTTCCAAAGATAAACTACACAACAGTAACCGATGCTCAGGGTGATGAATAACGCCGAATAGAAGTGTAAATCCTTGCAATTCAGGAAATATCTGTAAATATATTGTATGGGGTTTAAAGGATTTAAAGTTAGCAATTAAATTTAAAAATAAACGATTCATTAATGGGGTTCTGTTGTCAGTGTGGGTCTCTGTTTTACCGGCGGGTGCTCCACGCAGGTCGTCTGGATGTTTAACGTCTGAAGGTATTTCTCCAGTTCTGACCGCAGATCCTCCGACATCTTCACAAAATAAGGTTTTAATGGTAAAACGAACAGAAACAGAGGTGGACAGGGGACGTCAAGACACAGAAACAGTAGAAGAAGAACGCTCTTCTTCGTTTTTAAGTTTTTCCTCAGATGTTGCAACACTGCCATCATCTGGATAAAGGACCTATGATTCATATTTTGCCTCGTTTTAGGCACCTGAGAGTCTTTTTGGCTTCCTTGTGGACACCTCAGAGTCTTTATCTACATTTTATGGACACCTTTGAGTCTTCATCGTCTTTTTTCTGGAAACTTGAGAGTCTTTTTGTCTCTATGTGGATGCCCAAGAGTCTTTATAGTCTCTTTTTGGTCACCTCAGAGTCTTTATTACCTCTTTTCAGACAACTGAGTTTCTTTATTGTGTCTTTTTGGACACCTCAGAGTCTTTACTATCTCTTTTTGGACACCTCTTTTTGGGCACCTCAGAGACTTTATTGTCTTTATGTGGACATCTGAGAGTCTTTATTTTTCTCTTTTTGGGCACCTCAGAGACTTTATTGTCTTTATGTGGACATCTGAGAGTCTTTATTTTTCTCTTTTTGGGCACCTCAGAGACTTTATTGTCTTTATGTGGACACCTGAGAGTCTTTATTTTCTCTTTGGGGACACCTGAGAGTCTTTATTGTCTCTTTTATTTGGACACCTCAAAGTCTTTGTAGTCTCTTTTTGGACACCTACGAGTCTTTATTGTGTCTTTTTAGACACTCCAGAGTCTTTATAATCTCTTCTTGGACACCTCTTTATGGGCACCTCAGAGACTTTATCGTCTTTATGTGGACATCTGAGAGTCTTTGTTTTCTCTTTGTGGACATCTAAGAGTCTTTGGCTACATTTTTTGGACACCTGAGAGTCTTTATCGTGTCTTTGGGGACACCTTAGAGTCTTTTTGTCTTTTTATGGGAACCTCAGAGACTTTATGGTCTTTATGTGGACATCTGAGAGTCTTTATTTTTCTCTTTGTGGACACCTCAGAGTCTTTATTTTTCTCTTTGTGGACACCTCAGAGTCTTTATTGCTTCTTTGTGGACACCTGAGAGTCTTTATTGCTTCTTTGTGGACACCCAAGAGTCTTTACCATCTCTTTTTTAACACCTGAGAGTCTTTATTGTTTCTTTGTGGATACCTCAGAGTGTTTACTGTCTCTTTTTGGATACCTGGGACACTTTATAGTCTATATATGTACACCTAAGAGTCTTTATTGTGTCTTTGGGGACACCTGAGAGTCTTGTTGTCTCTTTATTGATGCCACTTTATGTTTACCTCAGAGTCTTTATCGTCTCCTTGTAGACATCTCAGAGTCTTTACAGTCTCTTTTTGGACACCTCAGAATGTTTATTGTCTCTTTTATTTGGATACCTGGGAGTTTTTGTTATCTCTTTTTGGACACCTACAAGTCTTTATTGTCTCTTTGTGGACCCCCTCATAGCCTTTATTGTGTCTTTGGGGACACCTGAGAGTCTTGTTATCTCTTTATTGACGCCACTTTATGTTTAACTCAGAGTCTTTATCGTCTCTTTGTGACGTCTTTACTGCGTTCTGTATGTTCGTCCTTGAAATGTTCAGGGTGTTTATGTTTTGAGGAGTTATTGTTGACAATGCGGAGGCTAAACACGACAAAGACACCCTGAAGGACACGTTGTCCCACTTCCACCTGAATGATGAGTATTATAAAACATATTTATCCATAATGGATGAGGCATTAATTCGCCACAATGACCCAGTTCCATACAGAACATGAGGTCGGCCTCACCGTTGAACCCGTTGCTCTTTAACAAATGAACATTACAAAACTGTTTTGGTTTTTTTTAGATTTGGGTCGGGCAGCGTCAGTTCAGAGTGGTGAGACACTAACGCTGGTGTGGTTACAGATTTCAGTCCCATCAGGCCAACAGAACTCGAACTAATCCAGAGATTATATCAGGCAGCGTCCGTCGTGTTCATGTGTGTGGAGCTGCAGCATTCCAGCACCTGTAGCCACCAGGACTGACAAAATCTGCTTTACTCGCATCTGTTCAGGTCTTTAGACAAACAAAAACAGACTTTAATTATGTCTGGAGGTATTTAGATGTCCAAAAATAGACTTTAGATATGCAAAACCAGGCTTTAAAAGACTTAATATGGAGGTCTTTAGATGTAAACAGATGGAGAATACACCCATCAGTCATAACATCATGACCACCTGCCTAATATTGTGTTCTCGTCCAAAATGCTCTGAACCATTGAACATGGACAAGAGGACCTCTCAGGGTGTCCTATGGGGTCTGGAACCAGGACGTTGCCACTGGATCCTTTGGGTTCTCTGGCTTGTCCAGTGGGGCCTCTGTCAATCCAACTTGTTCCTCTGCATCCTGTTGATGCTTGATCACAATGGACTGTAGGAAGTCTGGAGGTCAAATCAACATGTTGGGTCATTGTCATGTTCCTCAACATGTTCCTGATTGGTTGGTGTTGTTTCCATGTGGTGGGGTCCATTTTCCTGCGGGGGTAGGTCAGTGACATTTGGGATTTCCATTTGCATGAGGGAGTGTGTTTGTTGTGGAACAATGTTTATTTGGGTGTCTAAGTCTGATCAACATGGATGTTAAAATCTAAGGTTTCTCATCAGAACACCACATAGTACCAATATGATCAATGTTATTCACTTCACCTGTCAGTGGTCAGAATGTTGGGGCTGATCAAGGTATGTATCACTGTCTTTAGATATTGAGCACTAGACTTTAAATTTGTATACAGATCTTAGGAGTCCAAAAACAGACTAGGAATATTAGCCAGTGTAATTATTTAGACTTACAAAACAGATTAAAAACAAGTATAGTCTAAAACCAGTCCTAAAATATGTTTGTTTTCAGTTGCCTAAACTCATTTTCTCATCATGTCTACTGAGATGTTTCGACATCCAAAATCAGACTTAACATGTCTATGGAAGTCCTTTTATTTTGAAAAACAGATTTATAATGTTTAGAGGTCTTTAGAAAGTATGGAAGTCCACTTAAAACATATATGAAGGTCTTTAGATGATGGTAGACAGAAATGTGGTCAGACATTCAATAACAGACCCAAAATATGCACGAGCATCTTTAAAGTTCTTCTAATGTTTTTCTCTTTTTAATGTTTTAAACGTTCTTCTTTCTTATTATCTTTATTTATTATGTTTTTATTTTATGTTGCCTCCACCTTCAACACCCTCTATATTTTCACTACCCCCTACCCGATCCAGGGTTTGTATCCTCACCCCGCTTTTATTGGCGCAGCTGGTGAGAGGCTGGGGTAGTGATTCTTCATGTTTTCTTTTTCATGTTTTAAATGTTCTTTTGTGCAATGTTGGGGCGGTAAAACTGTATTTTTACTCTATTTTTTTTAATGGTTTAAGTGTTCTGCCTTGTAATATTGTGGATGTTTCTTTGTTGTAATACGCCTTGAGCTGCAAACTTTGTATGAAAGGTGCTACACAAATAAAAGCTATTATTATTATTATTATTATTATTATTATTATTATTATTATTATTATCATTTAAACGGCCAAAAACAGCAGATTTTAAATATGTTTGAAGGAACAATAAGTGAAAAAGACAGACTTAATCTGATGTATGGAGTTCTTTAGACTTCTAAAGCAGACTTAAAATAAGTAGGGAAGCCTTAAGACGCATAAAAACCAGTCTAATTAAACACCTAAAATATCTATGGAGGGCTTAACACATTCAGAAATAGACTTTTTATATTTTATTCTAAAAATGCATTAAGGTCTTTAAACGTCTGAAACAAATTCATAAAGACAAAACATATATGGAGGTACTGACAATAATAATGCATAAGTTTTTATGTCTACAAACATCCGGATGGTAAACTTTACAGGATTTGGTCAACAACAGACAAGGAGAGACAGCAAATAAACATCCATAAATCTGCTTAGAAACCAGAGAAACGGAGAAACTGCCTCGGCATCCTCACATTTTCAAGGTTTCTTCATTGAGCCAGTGACAGCTGTCTGTACATTCAAACACGGCTAACAGGAGCTGCTAACCGCTAATCCAGCTGTGTTTAATGGGACCAGATGTGGGCAAATCCAGGATAAAGACGTGGCTCGGAGAGAACGGCAGCACCTCCCTGATGGGCTGTAATTTTGAAAATCGATCATATAAAAAGTCTCCATTTGCGGTGAAACAGAGGTGACGTTTAAATGGGTGTTATGTCATGATAATAATAAGACTGACTGATTGTTTGCTGTGTTCAATACATGCTTATTTTCCCGTGAAGGGAAATGGATGCTCTGTACAATCACAGCTGCGTGAATGTGCGGTCCTGTGTTTTCACGTCTTCTATTGATTCTATTGTCTCTGCGCCGTCGTCGAGAAGCTCCCATTAGCAATAGCAGCTGGAGCGAATAGAGGAACAATAAGAAACAGCCTTCGGAGGAAAACACAGAAACAAAGATCGCTGAAGAGAGAATGGAAGCAGAAAAACACAAGGAAGACCTCGACTCAAAGTGCTTCAGTCCGACTCCTTTAAAAACGTTACATGAACACACAGACTTAAGTAAGAGTAACTTCTGAATTGTTCCCATCAGTTCTAATCACCAGGAACTTTTTATGCTGCACTCAGCTGCTGTAATTTCTACCAGAGCAAGACTTTAAAAAAACAAATCAGCACGGTAATCACAGTAATTGTGGTTATTGCAGCCTCGATGTTGCACAAAACACCACAGTTGTGCATCTCCAGAGTCAGTTCTGACTCTGGACAGACTAAAGACTTTTGAAGCTTCCACCAGCTTTTAGAAGTCGTGCCGCCTCTTTTCTTTTCTGCATCTAAAGGTTTTCCAGCAGAGTTTGTGATTTTTTTAGGGTTTCACAAGCTGCAAAATTGTCCAGGAAAACTATTCATCATCAGTCCGAACTCCTCTTAGATGAAAACTGGTTCTATTCTTTGTCATTTTCATGCTTCTGCTTTAAAATGATCTAACTGATGAATGTGCAGAGCTGTTTTTATATTAAAGAAAATGCTGTTCTGCAGTTAACCCATACGTACTGCAGCATGAAGTTACCATGACAACAAATTAAACAGCCAAATTTCTGTATCAGTGTGTCTGGGTTTAGAACAGCGACACAACACTGCCCCCATCAGGCCAGACTGGGAACTACAAAGACGCCTACTGTAGCATCCTGACCGTCTGACTCTAGGGGCCGGTTTCATAAAGTACGCTAAGAAAAGTGGGGATTGAAGTCCACCATCTGCCTTGAATAAACTGATCAGGCAGCACTAAACCAGTAACATAAAAGTCAGTTTATGTTTACGCAATCAGGCTAATTCAACACGGGTTCAAGTAGTTGAGATAATTGTATATGCAAGCTATTCTACAGTAGCCTGTAAGGTAGAGCATGGATCAAATGGGTCCTTCATAGCAAACAACAGCAGTTCAGAGAGACCAATGTTCACTGGGCAGAGTGACGCTTTAAATTAGCAACATATAAAGAATTTAAACATCTCATAACCACTAAAGGTCACTGAATGAGTCCCAATCAACACCATTAGGAATTGGGAAAAAAAGCGTTAACTTAACATAGCTGGTCAGGAACTTTGTTGTAAAGTTTCAGTAAGACACTGTCTGAAACGTAGTGTTTAGAGGGTAGGATGTACTGTGGCTCCACAAGCCCCAGTAAGACGGAGAAAACCTGTATTCTCTACATGCATGTCAGTAAATGAGTTGTAGCTGCAGTACCTGGTTGTTCCACCAGATGGAGCCTCTTACAGTTTAATACTGTAGCGACCAGAGGACGCAGTTACTTGGATAACAGGTGGTTAAAGTGGATGAGCAGAGAGCGTTGTGGGGGTTAAGCTAGTAACGGGCACCATGACAGAGACTTATGTGACGCCTAATGCCTTTGGGGCAGAGCTCAAGTGTTTTAACCAAGCTAAGATCTAATTACCTCCGCCAAGGAGGTTATGTGATGGCTGGCGTTGGTTTGTTCGTTTGTTTGTTTGTGTTTAAAATAACTCGAAAACTCAAGGAGGGATTTGGATGAAATTTTCAGGAAATGTGTGAAATGGGACAAGGAAGAAATGATGACATTTTGGGACTGATCTGGATCACCGTCTGGATCCAGGAATTTTCTTTTAATGTAAGTGTAACCAGGTGGACAATTAAATGCGGTTTATTCTAAAAGCCACCAGAGGGCACTCTTGTTTTTGGGGTAACCCCCTCTGACCACATGACATTTTGGGGCGACAGACAGCGACAATGACGGAGTTCTCTTTCCTTCCTGAGCGATATACGCACGGTTGGGCCGGCATTCTTATCTCCGGTTGTCTAAGAAGCTGGGAGGCTGTTAGGAGCTGCCGCGCTAGAGGCTGCGCCTGTTCATTAGGTCGGATGGGGTGAAGGCCGCATTGTCGGTAGGACATTTGAACCGTCTGTAATTACATTAGTATCTGTAACGTTCCATACAAAATATGTGAATTGGGAGATTGTGTTGGGGTGGAGTGAAGCTCCTTAGTGGAGGTATGAGCTCTCTGAGTACTTTTCTAGTTGGACAATGTTTCTATATCACAGTGAGGGTTTAGCTGGCAATGGGCCACAATGACAACGACCTCTGTGACGCTTAATGACCTCTGACCAGAGCTCATGCATTTAAAACAAGCTGGGATGATGTTTTAGAGATGTTTTGACAACATACTATATGATGACGTTTTTGTGCCCTTTTGGAAGACATACCATATTGAGACGTTTTTGTGCCCTTTTGGAAGACATACCATATTGAGACATTTTAAAGACATTTTTGATGACATACTATAATATTTTAAGTATACTAACATGCATAGACTATAAGTTTACTGGTTTTATGAATAAATATATACAGACTGTTTGGGGTTCGGAGGTCTTAATGGTTGAGTTACATAAAATTTACCCTTAATTAATACAGTTGTTGTTAAGATTTAAATTAACTATAGGGACTAAAACCGTTGTTTGTATCTGGCTGTAAACATGTTTATTTCTGCTGTGAAGTTGGACAATTTAACATGGCGGTTTATAGGGATTTACTTGCTTATAGAGCCTCGAGTGGACATTCAAGGAACTGCAGTTTCTGGCATTCTTTATTTCTCGGCTTCGGATGTTGTTGCTTCACATTAAGTCCTAATGTTCCGCAAATCTCAAATCCCTGCTGATGGCCCATGAAGATGGATGCAGACGTCCAGTTGAGTCTGTCTGGTTTAGAGGAGGTCAGACCTCCACCCTGCTGCTTCCTGCATCAGCAGCCAGTCGAGCAGAAGTCCTGAGATCCACATCACTTCCATCTGACAGGAAATCCGAGAATCAAAGGTGAGAGCAAATGACGAAATGAATGAAATACATCCGCCGTCATCAGATCGGCTCCTCCACCTGCCAGCACCTACATCAGAGAAGAAGAAGATATAAGCTTTTTCTACATAATCTGATTCTGTTTTTAGATTAAACAGACATATTTTTTTCCATTTCTTGTTCTAGTCAGAGCAGAGCAGGTAAAGTGAACATGTAAAAATGTGAAATCTGTCAACATACACTTCATCATATAATACTGTCCAGAAGTCTGAGAGCACCACAGAAATATGTGATCATCTCCTGGAAACCTTTAAAAGCACAGCAGGTTCTGGCATGTGATGTAGATTTCTTAAAACATGTTTTTAAATAGGGGCTGTTGTTGAAGGCCGACTTGGAAGGACGTGATCTGGTGTCTGGGGAGTCGAGTCTTGGTAAAGCTTTCAAACCATCTTTTAAAAATGTGGCAGCGACGTTGTCAGTAAAAATCTTACTGTCAAACATGAAAAAGAACAAATTTCCATTTATAAAAATACATTTTTTAAGGGTTAACATATAAATTCATTTTTCAATGATTTAACTTGTTACTATCTGTAATGCCACAGAGAAAAATCAACAAAATAGCCAGTAAAAGTTAAAAAATCTTTACTTTTTTAAATTATTTAACATACATCGTAATTTTTCATTCAAATAAAAGCAGATATCTGTAAAATAATTATATTTTTTAGCTGATTTAAATACAGTAAAATAGTGTAGTTTTACTGTCAATCAGTGTAAAATAACTAATTTCCATTTGTTTAAATACTGATATTAAATGTGGATATTATTTATGGTTTTGGCCTGTTTTTTGTGATTTTTTTCCCTGTAATTTAACAAAACAGGGAAAAATCTATAAAATAACCAGTGGAACCTTTACCTTTTTTTCCCTAATCCTGAATATAAATAATTTTTGTTCCAAATATGAAAAATATCTGTAAAATAATGTTTTCTTGCTGCGTCAAAATTAGTAAAAATAGTGTAATTTTATATATATATTTTTTAAAAACACATACACCGATGAGGCATAACATTATGACCACCTGCCTAATATTCTGTTGGTCCCCCTTATGTGGTCCAAAATGCTCTGAACCATTGGACATGGACAAGAGGACCTCTCAGGGTGTCCTATGGGGTCTGGAACCAGGACGTTGGCACTGGATCCTTTGGGTGCTCTGGCTTGTGCAGTGGGGCCTCTGTCAATCCAACTTGTTCCTCTGCATCCTGTTGATGCTTGATCACAATGGGGTGTAGGAAGTTTGGAGGTCACATCAACATGTTGGACCATTGTCATGTTCCTCAACATGTTCCTGATTGGTTGATGTTGTTGCCATGTGGTGGGGTGCATTTTCCTCCAGTGACATTTGGGATTTCCATTTGCATGAGGGAGTGTGTTTGTTGTGGGACAATGTTTATTTGGGTTTCTAAGTCTGATCAACATGGATGTTAAAATCCAAGGTTTTCCATCAGAACAGCACATAGTACCAATATGATCAATGTTATTCACTTCACCTGTCAGTGGTCATGATGTTGTAGCTGCATCTACAGTCCATTTCAGTTTTCACATTGTCACTTCAGGATGAAATGATGAAGATGAAGAGATAACATTTAATATCCAAAAGATAGCACCTTGAGTTCACTGTACTCTGACAATGTTCGGTAAAAACACTTGTCTGGACGTCATTCCAGGAACAGAGATGGATGTTTGCTGCAGCTGAAGTGGTTTGTGGAGGCGTTAATTCTAACAAACGCGTCAATGTCACCATGTTTCATGTCAAGTGTGCGTTAATGCACTTCACTCCACTCCCACTCCTTTATTATTACAGATAAATCTACCAACAAGCAGAACAAACATCAAGCTTCTGCAGCACCTTCAAAATAAAAGTCCCTTCAGTGCTTCACAAAGCTTGTAATGTTGTAATGAAAGAGGTTTGTTGCATCTGTTTGTCATCATTTTGCATCCCTTTGCTGAAATTACACATTCCTTAATATTTTTTGTCTCTTTTATGACATATTTTGCATCTTTGTTTGTTTATTTTTGCGTCTTTTAATAGTTATTTTCCATCACTTTATGAAAATTGCGTGTTATTTTGTCAATCACTTTGTGCTCATTTTGCATCCCTTTGTTGATATTTATGTTCTTTTGTAATTCTTTGCATGTTTTTGTTTTCATTTTTAGCATCTCTCTGTTAGAGTTTTGTGTTATTTAGTATTTTTTGGGGTCTCTTCATGTTCATTTTGCATCCCTTTATTGGAATTATATGTTTCTTTGTCATTTTTGGAGTCTCTCTGTGTTTATTTTGCATCCCTTTGTGGTTTTGTTGCATATCTTTGTCGTTATTTTAAATCCATTTGTTAGAATTACATTTTCCTTGTTAATCATTTGTGTTTTCTTAGCTTATATATTGTGTCTTTTGTTTTCTTTGGTATCTTTTTATAAGGATTTTGCATCCCTTTGTTGAAATTGTAGGTTCTTTTGTAAATTTTTTTGGCATCCCTTGTAAATATTTTGTATCCCTTAGTTGGAGTTTTGTTCTTTTATGCATTTTTGGGTCGCTTTGTTGGAAAATATACATTTGTTTGTAATTTTATGAGTTTTTGTGTTTATTTTGCATCCCTTTGTGGTTTTGTTGCATCTCGCGGTCATCATTTTGGATCACTTTGTTGGAATTATATGACCCTTGTTAATTGTCTGTGTCCTTTAGTATATATTTTGTATCATCTTGTTTGTCATTTTTCACCTCTTAGTTAAAACTGTACGTGCTGTTGCAGTTGTTTTGCATCTGTATGTGCTCATTTTGCATCCCTTTGTTTAAATGTATGCTCTTTTCTATTTTTTGAGTATCTTTGTGTCCATTTTTAGCCGCCCTTTGTTGGAGTTTTGTGTTATTTATTATTTTTTCGAGTTTCCCTGTGTTCATTTTGCATCCCTTTGTGGTTTTGTTGCATCTCTTCGTCGTCATTTTGGATCCCTTTGTTGGAATTATATGTTCCTTGTCACTTTTTGTGTCTCTTAGAATATATTTTGAGTTTTTTTTTTTTGGCATCTTTTTCATCACTTTGCATCCCTGTGTTGAAATTGTTCATTGTTTTGTCCTTTCTTTGCATTTCTTTGTGTTCATTTTGCATCCCTTCGTGGTTTTGTTGCATCTGTTTTTAGTCATTTTGCATCACTTTGTTGGAATTATATGTTCCTTGTTAAATTTTTGTGTCTCTTAGGATGTATTTTGTATCTGTTTGTGTTTTTTGTTTGATATATTTATTTTTTGCATCTTGTTATAGTCATTTTACACCTCTTTGTAAAAACGGTATGTGCTCATTTTGCATCCCTTTGTTAAAATGTATGTTCTTTTCAAATTTTTGTTCATTTTTAGCATCTCTCTGTTAGAGTTTTGTCTTAATTTACATTTTTTTGAGTCTCTCTGTGTTCATTTTGCATCCCTTTGTGGTTTTGTTGCATCTCTTCGTCGTCATTTTGGATCCCTTTGTTGGAATTATATGTTCCTTGTCATTTTTCTGTGTCTCTTACAATATATTTTGTTTGTTTATGGGTTTTTTTGGCATCCTTTTTCATCACTTTGCATGACTGTGTTAAAATTGTGCATTGTTTTGTCCGTTCTTTGTGTTTATTTTGCATCCCATCGTGGTTTTGTTGGATCTGTTTTTAGTCATTTTGCATCACTTTGTTGGAATTATGTTCCTTGTTAAATTTTTGTGTCTCTTAGCATGTATTTTGTATCTGTTTGTGTTTTTGTTTAATATATTTATTTTTTGCATCTTGTTATAGTCATTTTACACCTCTTTGTAAAAACTGTACGTGCTCATTTTGCATCCCTTTGTTAAAATGTATGTTCTTTTCAAATTTTTGTGCATCTTTGAGTTCATTTTTAGGACCCCTTTGTTGGAGTTTTGTGTTATTTTGTAATTTTTCAAATCTCTCTGTGTTCATTTTGCATCCCTTTGCGGTTTTGTTGCATCTCTTCGTCGTCATTTTGGATCCCTTTGTTGGAATTATATGTTCCTTGTCATTTTTCTGTGTCTCTTACAATATATTTTGTTTGTTTATGGGTTTTTTTGGCATCCTTTTTCATCACTGTGCATGCCTGTGTTGAAATTGTGCATTGTTTTGTCCGTTCTTTGTGTTTATTTTGCATCCGATCGTAGTTTTGTCGCATCCGTTTATAGTAATTTTGCATCACTTCGTTGGAATTATATGTTCCTTGTTCATTTTTGGTATTAATATTTTGCATCATTGAGTCATTTTGCTTCACTTTGTTAAAATTGTACATTCCTTTTTGATTTTTTTTTTTGCGTTTATTTTGCATCCATTTGTAGTTTTGTTGCATCTTTTTGCATCACTTTGTTGGTTTTATGTGTTCCTCGTTCATTTTTGGTGTCTGTTAGTGTGTATTTTGCATCAGTTTGTAGATTTTTGTGTCTTTTCATAGTTTGTAGTCCCTTTCTAGTTAAGTCTTCCTTGGAATTATGTGTTCTATATTATTGCATTTGTATATATTTTCTATCTGTGTGAGATTTTTTTGCATCCTTTTGGAGTCATTTTGCATCCCTTTGCTGAAATTGTACATTCTTCTTGGGGTTTTTTTGTGTCTTTGTACACATTTTGCATCTCTTTACGGTTATTTAGCATCTCCTTTGTGACTTTTTTGCAGTCGTTTGTTGTGCGCCCTGAGAGATTTTCAGCGATGATGCTTTATTGCAGTACAAACTGACCCTGTGTCGACATCCCTGCTGCATCGATCAGTCCTGCTCGTCTGCGTCCAGGTAAACACACCTGTATGTGAGAGTCCGTTCATAAAGTTGCCTCCCTGCAGAGAGCCTCTGGTATGTGACCCAGAACCAGCCCCACGTTAAAGCTGTAAACCCTGTATGGTCTCCACAGTCATTTTAACGTATGGAGGCTTTAGCTGTAATTACTTCCAGCTTTCTGTTCAAGCGGACTCGACCTTGAAGTGTGTGTCCAGGCTGCTGTGAACACTGTGTGTGTGTGTGTGTGTGTGTGACCTACATTACTGTCAGCCTCCATCACTGTAACTGGTGATTAAATGGATGCAGGGTTGATTGTGATGATGGATGCTGGGAGCTGAGACGCCGAACCACTGAAACATCCAACGCCAGTTTTAATTTCACCACAATTTATTCCCTTTATTTCAGTTTCCCTGCCTGGCATGAGACTCAGTCAACAGTTCTTCTATGTAAAGTCGACTGATGGACGACAAAGAGACACAAAATAAAAACAAAGTGACACAAAACCACCACAACAAAGACACAACATGACCACGAAAACAACTGAAAAGCACATAAACAGATACAAAACCACCACAAAGCTCTGGCCTTTTGTTGTCATTTTGTGTTTCTCGTCTCTTTGTAGTTGTTTCGCGGCCTTTATGGTAATTTTTGAAATTTTTGTGGTCATTTTGTATCTATTTGTTGTCGTTTTGTGTCTTTGTGGTCTTTTTGGATCTTCTTGTGGTCATTTTGTGTCTCTTTGTGGTCATTTTATATCTTTTTGTGGTCATTTTGTATCTTTTTGTGGTCATTTTGTGTCTCTTTGTGGTCCTTGTTTTTTTGTGTGGTCTTTTTGTATCTTTTTGTGGTTGTTTTGTGGGTTTTTATGGCCATTTTCTTACTCTTTGGGATCATTTTGTATCTCTTTGTGGTGGTTTTGCATCTTCATTTTGTGTCTCTCTGTAACTGTTTGGTGTCTCTGTGGTCATGTTAACATTATTTTTGGTCATTTTGTGCCTTGTTGTGGTTATTTAGTGTCTCTTTGTGAGCATTTTGTGTTTCTTATTAGTTGTTTTGCATCTCTTCAGGGTTGCTCTTGTGTCTGTTGTTTTTTGTGTCTGTTTTTGGGCATTTTGCACCTTCATGTAGTAGTTTTGTGTCTCTTTAGAGCTATTCGGTGTCTCTGTGGTCATTTTGTGTTTCTTTATAGTTGTTTAATTTAGTTTAGTTATGGTATTCTTATGGTCAGTTTGTGACTCTGTGGTGGTTTTGTGTCTCCTTTTAGTTGTTTTGTGGGTTTTATGGCCATTTTCTTACTCTTTATGGTCATTTTGTGTCTCTTTTTGGGCATTTTGCATCTTCATGTATTTGTTTTGTGTCTCTTTTTTTAACTGTTTGGTGTCTCTGTGGTCATTTTAACATTATTTTTGGTAATTTTGTGTTTCCTTTTAGCTGTTTTGCATCTCTTTGTGTTTTTTATTGTGTTTTTATGGTCAGTTTAGTCTCTTTTTGGGCATGTTTTTTTTATCTTTATGTAGTAGTTTTGTGTCTCTTTATAGTTGTTTGGTGTCTCTGTGGTAATTTTGACACTATTTTTGGTCAGTTTGTGCCCTGTTGTGGGTGTTTTTTGGCTTTTTATGGTAATTTTTCTGACTCTGCGGTCATTTTGGGACTCCTTGTGTTCTCCTTTTTGAGTGTTTTCCACCTCTTTGCAGTTGTTTCATGTGTCTCTGTGGTCATTTTGAGTGTCTTTGTGTTCATTTTGCATTGTTTTGTGTTTCTTTGTGGTCACTGTGTTCCTCTTTCTCGTCATTTTGTGTTTCTTTGTACTGGTTTTGAGCCTCTTTGCTGTCATTTTGTGTCTCTCTGTAGTTGTTTTTTGTGTCCTTCCAGTCATTTTGTGTGTCTTTGCAGCCATTTTGCATTTCTTTGTGGTCGTGTTGCACTTGTTTCCAGTCGTTCTGTGTCTCTCTGTGGCACTTCTCTCCTCCCTGTTCCTGCTCCATCAGTTGGTATTAATTGCAGCAGTGCAGACAGCTGTACATAAATCCAGCTCACCTGTTTCTCTTTACCCTCGTCTGTCGTAAAAACCCGGCTCAGATCTCCTCTCATGTTCAGATTGTGCACATTCTATAGTGATGTGGTTAACGTGTTGACTCCTGTTTGCTTTTCCTGCTGTGAGTCTGACCTGCCTCCATCTCCCTCCTGCTGCTCTGGAAACCCTCCATGGAGTCAGTCGGTATCAGGCCTCCCTCTGCAAACCTGCAAGTCTGACTCCCTGCTTCATCTGGATCTGCTCAGCTGTTAAATCCAAACTCGAGCCACACTCACCTTCCAGCTACAGTCCTGTGTTCCGTCTTCAAGGACTCTCAGTTTTCCGTTGTGTTAATAAATGTACTGTGATGCTCCCTGTCTGGCCAATATCTGTGTGCCTGCACTTGAGATACCAGGTCGGCCTTAACTGTCTCTTTGTGGCTGATAAGGACCTCTTTGTTTCATTTCGTGACTCTTTGCAACCATTTTGCATCAGTTTTGTGTAACTTTATGGTCATTTTGTGTCTCTCTGTAGTCGTTTTGCATCTTTTGGTGTTTTTTATGTCTTTTTATGGTCATGTTGTGTCTCTTTCTCATCATTTTGTATCTGTGTGGTCATTTTGCAACATTTTGTGTGTCTTTGTCGCTATTTTTCATTGTTTTATGTCTCTTTGTAGCCGTTTGCATCGTTGTTTGTCTCTGTAGTCGTTTTGTGGTCATTTTGCATTTTTTTTGTGTCTCTTTGTAGTTGCTTTCTGTCTCGTTGGTCACTTCTTGGTCTCTTTAAGGTCATTTTGCATCTTTCTGTGTGTTTTTGCAGTAGTTTTTGGTGTGTCTTTGTTTTCATTTTACAATATTTTGTCTCTTTGCTGTCATTTTGTGTCTCTTTGTGGCTGATTTGTGTCACTTTTTGGTCTCTTTGAGGTCATTTTGCATCTTTCTGTGTGTCTCTGCAGTAGTTTTTGGTGTCTCTTTGTGGTCATTTTGTGTCATTTTGTGTGTCTTTGTGTTGTTTTGCATCATTTTGTGGTCATTTTGCATTGTTTTGTGTCTCTTTGTCGTTGCTTTCTGTCGCATTGGTTACTCTTTGTGGGCATTTCGTGTTATTTTGTGTGACTTCGTGGTCATTTTGCATTGTTTTGTGTCTCTTTGTCGTTGCTTTCTGTCTCGTTGGTCACTTTTTGGTCTCTTTGGGGTAATTTTGCATCTTTCTGTGTGTCTTTGCAGTAGTTTTTTGAATGTCTTTGTTTTCATTTTACAATATTTTGTCTCTTGTGGTCATTTTGTGTCATTTTTTGGTCTCTTTGAGGTCATTTTGCGTCTTTCTGTGCGTCTCTGCAGTAGTTTTTGGTGTGTCTTTGTGGTCATTCTGTGTCATTTTGTGTGGCTTTATGGTTGTTTTTGCATCATTTTGTTGTCATTTTGAATTGTTTTGTGTCTCTTTGTCGTTGCTTTCTGTCTCGGTTACTGTTTGGTCTCTTTGAGGTCATTTTGCATATTTCTGTGTGTCTTTGCGGTAGTTTTTTGTGTCTCTTTGTTGTCATTTTACAACATTTTGTCTCCTTGTGGTTGTTTTGTGTCTCTTTATGGCTATTTTTCATAGTTTTGTGTCTATTTCTAGCCATTTACAGTGTTATTTGTCTCTATGTAGTCATTTTGTGGCTGTTGTGCATCATTTTGTGTCATTTTGTGTCATTTCGTGTTCATTTTGCATTGTTTTGTGTCTCTTTGTAGTTGCTTTCTGTGTCATTAGTCATTTTTTGGTCTCTTTGAGGTCATTTTACATCTTTCTGTGTGTCTCTTTGTAGCCATTTACAATGTTATTTGTTTGTCTGTAGTCGTTTTGTGTGACTTTGTAGCCATTTTGTGTCACTTTTCAGTCATTTTGCATTGTTTTGTGTCTCTTTGTGGTGGCTTTCTGTCTCGTTAGTTGTTTTTGGTCTCTTTGAGGTCATTTTGCATCTTTCTGGTGTATTTACAGTGGTTTTTGGTGTGTCATTTTGGTCATTTTACAACATTTTGTCTCTTTGTGGTTGTTTTGTGTGTCTTTATGGTGATTTTGCATCCTTTTGTGGTCATGTTGTGGTGATATTTCATTGCTTTGTGCATCTTTGCGGCTATTTTGTGTAACTTTCTGGTCATTTCTTGACGTTTTGTCAGGGTTGGGAGGGTTACTTTCAATATGTATACAATCCAATTAATAATGAACTGTTAAAAATGAAGTAAGTACTCTGACCCATGAGTAAAGTAACTTGATTACTTTACGTTAGGTTTGGATTAGCTGAATATCTTTACTCTGTTAAATTTGTAGATCGGAGCGATAAGATTCTGTTCTGAGACAGTTTGTCCTCATCTCATCATGTCTGTGTGCGTTAAGCTGCAGTGGGTCAGCAGACAATCAGAATAATGACTCCCCATCAGAGCGCTGACCCAAAGACCCACATTTCACACTGATTCTGCCTCCCTTATAAACACCTGTGTCCACTGGTCCTGTCAGTTCCCTGCTCTGCTGTGGACCCGTGACATCTGCGTGAGGACTTCATGGTTGGATGTTTCTGGGGTTCTCTGGGTTTACAGCTGGTTCTGCACAGAGACGAGTGGAAGCTGTTTCCACTCGGAGGGTCGCTGTGATCCTCGGAGAACATCTGAAGCCGAGAGCGACTGAAGAGGTTCCAGTTTGTTCCTGCCTGCAGGTAAAGAGAGCATTATGATTCCTGTTTTGTAAGAAAAACTGTAGTGACTTTTGTCTGTTTGTGACCATTTTGTGACTTTGCAGTTGCTTTGTGTCTCTTTCTCGTTGTTTTGTGTCTCTTTGCAGTAGTTTTGTCGTCCTTCTGCGTCTTTTTCTGGTTGTTTGGGGCCTTTTTGTGTCTCTTTGTGGTTGTTTTGTGTCTCTTTGTGGTTGTTTTGTGTCTCTTTGTGGTTGTTTTGTGTCTCTTTGCAGTTGCTTTGTGTCTCTTTGCAGTTGCTTTGTGTCTCTTTGTCGTTGTTTTTCGTCTCTTTGTGGTTGTCTTGTGTGTCTTTGTGGTTGTTTTGTGTGTCTTTGTGGTTGTTTTGTGTGTCTTTGTGGTTGTTTTGTGTCTCTTTGCAGTTGCTTTGTGTCTCTTTGCAGTTGCTTTGTGTCTCTTTGCAGTTGCTTTGTGTCTCTTTGCAGTTGCTTTGTGTCTCTTTGTGGTTGTTTTTCATCTCTTTGTAGTTGTTTTGTGTCTCTTTGCAGTTGCTTTGTGTCTCTTTGTGGTTGTTTTTCATCTCTTTGTAGTTGTTTTGTGTCTCTTTGTAGTTGTCTTGTGTCTCTTTGCAGTTGCTTTGTGTATCTTTGTGGTTGTTTTGTGTCTCTTTGCAGTTGTTTTGTGTCTCTTTGCAGTTGCTTTGTGTCTCTTTGTAGTTGTCTTGTGTCTCTTTGCAGTTGCTTTGTGTCTCTTTGTGGTTGTTTTTCGTCTCTTTGTAGTTGTTTTGTGTCTCTTTGCAGTTGCTTTGTGTCTCTTTGCAGTTGCTTTGTGTCTCTTTGTGGTTGTCTTGTGTCTCTTTGCAGTTGCTTTGTGTCTCTTTGTAGTTGTTTTGTGTCTCTTTGCAGTTGTTTTGGGTCTCTTTGTGTCTCTTTGCAGTTGCTTTGTGTCTCTTTGCAGTTGCTTTGTGTCTCTTTGCAGTTGCTTTGTGTCTCTTTGTGGTTGTTTTTCATCTCTTTGTAGTTGTTTTGTGTCTCTTTGCAGTTGCTTTGTGTCTCTTTGTGGTTGTTTTTCATCTCTTTGTAGTTGTTTTGTGTCTCTTTGTAGTTGTCTTGTGTCTCTTTGCAGTTGCTTTGTGTATCTTTGTGGTTGTTTTGTGTCTCTTTGCAGTTGTTTTGTGTGTCTTTGTGGTTGTTTTGTGTCTCTTTGCAGTTGCTTTGTGTCTCTTTGTAGTTGTCTTGTGTCTCTTTGCAGTTGCTTTGTGTCTCTTTGTGGTTGTTTTTCGTCTCTTTGTAGTTGTTTTGTGTCTCTTTGCAGTTGCTTTGTGTCTCTTTGCAGTTGCTTTGTGTCTCTTTGTGGTTGTTTTGTGTCTCTTTGTAGTTGTCTTGTGTCTCTTTGCAGTTGCTTTGTGTCTCTTTGTAGTTGTTTTGTGTCTCTTTGCAGTTGTTTTGGGTCTCTTTGTGTCTCTTTGCAGTTGCTTTGTGTCTCTTTGCAGTTGTTTTGTCGTCCTTCTGCTTTTCTTTCTGGTTGTTTGTGACCTTTTTGCATCTCCTTGGTTGTTTTGTGTTTCTCTGTCATTTTGTTTTTCTTTTGATTGGTTAGCTGGTGTTTGTAGTTGCTTTTGTGTCTCTTTGTAGTCATTCTGTGTCTGTTTGCATCTCTTTGTGGTTGTTTTGTATCTGTTTGTTGAGTTTTGTCAGCCTTTTGCTTCTCTTTCTGGTTGTTTGTGGCCTTTTTATGTCTCTTTGGTTGTTTCGTGTTTCTTTCTGGTCATCTTGTGTCTCTCTGTGGCTCCTTGTGGTTGTTTTGTGTCTCTTTAGAGCCATTTTGTGTCTGTTTGTCTCTTTCTGTCTGTTTGTTGGTGACTTTGCGGTTGTTTTGTTCTGCTTTGCAGTAATTTTGCTTCTCTTTCTGGTTGTTTTGTGTCACTTTCTGATCATTTTGTGTCTCTTTGCACTAGTTTTGTGGCTCCTTGTGGTTGTTTTCTGTCTCTCTGATATCATTTTGTGTTTCTTTTGATTTGGTTTGCAACTACCTTTGTGGTACTTTTCTGTCTTTGCAGTTGTTTTGTGTCTCTTTTGAGCCATTTTGATTGTTTTTGTTTGTCTTTCGGGTCATTTTGTGGCAATTTTTCAGAATTTTCTGTCCCTTTGTGTTGGTTTTTTTGTTTCTATGTGGTCATTTTAGGTCACTTTGCAGTTGTTTTGTTCTGCTTTGTAGTGATTTTGCTTCTCTTTCTGGTTGTTTTGCTTCTCTTTGTGGCCTTTTTTGTGGCTTCTTGATTGTTTTGTGTCACTTTCTGATCATTTTGTGTCTCTTTGCACTAGTTTTGTGGCTCCTTGTGGTTGTTTTCTGTCTCTCTGATATCGTTTTTTGTTTCTTTTGATTGGTTTGCAACTCTTTGTGGTCATTTTGTGTCTCTGTGGTAGTTTTGTTTGTCTTTATTTGTCTTTCGGGTCATTTTGTGGCAAATTTTTCATAATTTTGTGTCTCTTTGTGTTGGTTTTGTGTTTCTTTGCGGTCATTTTAGATCACTTTGCAGTTGTTTTGTTCTGCTTTGTGGTCATTTTGCTTCTCTTTCTGGTTGTTTTGCATCTGTTTGTGGCCTTTCTGTGTGTCCTTGATCATTTTGTATCCCTGTGCACTTGTTTTTCTGGCTCATTGTGGTTGTTTTGTGTCTCTCTGAAGTTGTTTTGTGTTTCTTTTTATTGGTTTCTGTGTCTTTGTAGCCGTTTTGTCACGCTTCGTGGTTGCTTTGCTTCTATTTCTGGTTGTTTTGCAACTGTTTGTGGTCGTTCAGTGCTTTCTTCTGATTGTTTTGTTTCTCTTTGTAGTTGTTTTGTTACTCTTAGTGTTTGTGTCGTGTAAACGTTTAGAATAATTTTGTGTCTCTTAGTGTTTTTGTGTCTCCTTGCAGTGGTTTTGTGGCCTTTTTGCCTCATTTTGTGTTTCTCTGTGGTCATTTTGTGTCTCTTTGCAGTCGTTATGTGTCTATTTCTGGTTGTTTTGTGTCTCTTTGTGGTCTTTTGTGACTGTTTTTGGTTGCTTTGATACTACAGACATTTATCTTTTGGGTAAAATCTTGTCAAATGAAGAAAACTGTTCTTGAAACATGAGCGCTCATGACATAGAAGTTCACAAAGGGATTAAAAATTCACATTTCCAAAGCAAAAATCGCGAAAAGAATTCAATAAAACTTGGAAACTTTTAATTTGGTTTGTACAGAGGTGAGTTGGTGTGGAGACGAGGCGCTCTCTGAAGGACTTGAGTCGATTTCATCCTCCTACACAGTCTGTTCCATGTCACCGCCTCCTCTCTCCTCCATACAAACATTCAATAAAACAGTTCCAGACGCTGGAGCTCATTCCTCCACTGCTTCACATTCTTCCAGCGGGATTCAAACCTCTTTATGTTGTTTGAAGTGGATCCAGTCTGGATGGAGGATTATTAATCAAATCCTGCTGATGATTGATAATGTATAGAATAATATTCTGTCTCTCTGTGCAGGTTAAATAAACGGCGATATCTCCCTCGTACACTGTTTTATTTGGATGTGGTTTAAAGGCCTGAAGTGGTGAAAGATTAAATGATGTTTCGAAACGCGTGCGTCAAGAGTTGTGCAAAAATAATCAGTCATTCTTTTTGATAATAAGACTCAATGTAAAAACAGCTGCAGCTTTGTATTAAATATGTGAATTATGTTATTTATTTTTCAGGACAGAAAACTTAAAAATCAACTAAGAGCTAAATTCTCAAAGTAAACACTTGTTTTGGTGTCTCTCAGGTTGCTTTGTGTCAGTTTGTGGTTGTTTTGTGTCTCTAAATGGTGGTAATTTAGTGTATCCTTGTGTCTTTTATGGTTTTGTGTCTCTTTGTGGTCATTTTGTGTCTCTTTGTGGTCGTTTAGAGTCTCTTTGTGGTCGTCTTGCGTCTCTTTGTGGTCGTTTTGTGTCTCTTTGTGGTTGTTTAGAGTCTCTTTGTGGTCGTTTCGTGTCTCTCTGTAGTCATTTCTTATCCATTTGTGATTGTATTGACTACTTGTAGTTGTTTTGTGTCTCTTTGTGATCATTTCGTGTGTCTTTGTGGTCATTTTGTGTCTCTTTGTGGTCACTTTGTGTCTCTTTGTGGTCGTTTAGAGTCTCTTTGTGGTCGTCTTGAGTCTCTTTGTGGTCGTTTTGTGTCTCTTTGTGGCCTTTTTGTTTCACTTTCGGCCATTTTGCGTTTCTTTGTGGTCATTTTGTGTCTCTTTGTGGTCATTTTGTGTCTCTTTCTGGTCGTTTTGTGTCTCTTTGTGGTCATTTTGTGTCTCTTTGTGGTCATTTTGTCTCTTTGTGGCCTTTTTGTTTCACTTTCGGCCATTTTGCGTTTCTTTGTGGTCATTTTGTGTCTCTTTGTGGTCGTTTTGTGTCTCTTTGTGGTCGTTTTGTGTCTCTTTGTGGTCGTTTTGTGTCTCTTTGTGGTCATTTTGTGTCTCTTTGTGGTCGTTTTGTGTCTCTTTGTGGTCGTTTTGTGTCTCTTTGTGGTCATTTTGTGTCTCTTTGTGGTCATTTTGTGTCTCTTTTTGGTCGTTTAGAGTCTCTTTGTGGTCATTTTGCGTTTCTTTGTGGTCATTTTGTGTCTCTTTGTGATCATTTCGTGTCTCTTTGTGGTCATTTTGTGTCTTTGTGGTCATTTTGTGTCTTTTTGTGGTCATTTTGTGTCTCTTTTTGGTCGTTTAGAGTCTCTTTGTGGTCATTTTGTGTCTCTTTGTGGTCATTTTGTGTCTCTTTGTGATCATTTCGTGTCTCTTTGTGGTCGTTTTGTGTCTCTTTGTGGTCATTTTGTGTCTCTTTGTGGTCATTTTGTCTCTTTGTGGCCTTTTTGTTTCACTTTCGGCCATTTTGCGTTTCTTTGTGGTCATTTTGTGTCTCTTTGTGGTCGTTTTGTGTCTCTTTGTGGTCATTTTGTGTCTCTTTGTGGTCATTTTGTCTCTTTGTGGCCTTTTTGTTTCACTTTCGGCCATTTTGCGTTTCTTTGTGGTCATTTTGTGTCTCTTTGTGATCATTTCGTGTCTCTTTGTGGTCGTTTTGTGTCTCTTTGTGGTCATTTTGTGTCTCTTTGTGGTCATTTTGTGTCTCTTTGTGGTCGTTTAGAGTCTCTTTGTGGTCGACTTGAGTCTCTTTGTGGTCGTTTCGTGTCTCTCTGTAGTCATTTCTTATCCATTTGTGATTGTATTGACTACGTGTAGTTGTTTTGTGTCTCTTTGTGGTCATTTTGTGTCTCTTTTGGTCATTTTGTTTCAGTTTGTGGTCATTTTGTGTCTCTTTGTGGCCTTTTTGTTTCACTTTCGGCCATTTTGCGTTTCTTCGTGGTCATTTTGTGTCTCTTTGTGGTCGTTTAGAGTCTCTTTGTGGTCGTTTTGTGTCTCTTTGTGGTCATTTTGTGTCTCTTTGTGGTCATTTTGTGTCTCTTTGTGGTCATTTTGTTTCAGTTTGTGGTCATTTTGTGTCTCTTTGTGGCCTTTTTGTTTCACTTTCGGCCATTTTGCGTTTCTTCGTGGTCATTTTGTGTCTCTTTGTGATCATTTCGAGTCACTTTGTGGTCGTCTTGAGTCTCTTTGTGGTCGTTTCGTGTCTCTCTGTAGTCATTTCTTATCCATTTGTGATTGTATTGACTACTTGTAGTTGTTTTGTGTCTCTTTGTAGCCATTTAGTATCTTTTTGTGGTTGTTTATGGTTTTTCGTGGAGTTTTTGTGTCTGTTTGAAGTTGTTTTTTGCCCATTTGTTGCTGCATCGTGTCTCTTTGTAGCTGAGTTTTGTTGCCATTTTAGTATCTTTGCACCGCAGGCACCATGAAAACACAGCAACCCTCAAAGTCCTTGTTTGTTGGTTTAAATTAAAGTTTCCAACATCCCTGAATGTCCCTCAGTTTTAAAGTTTCCGCAGAGCTCTGAGCCGTGGGTGTATAGTCGAAGCTAATGTTAGCCACATTAGCTGCACAGCATGCTAACACTAAGGATTTTCCTATTGTTGTGGGGACATTGCCATCAAAAATAAAAGTAATCCACTGGGAGTGCATGAAGACTATTGTGTTCACTCTTGCAGAAAAACAGAAGAATATTTTGTGAGTTTTGCTCTTGCTGAGACATTTTAGAGTTTAGCAGAAGCAGCTGTAGAAAGTAAATAAACCTGATGGACTGAGAGGCAGCTGATCACTCTGAATGGTTCACCTGGAAACAGTGAGGAGGCGGAGTAATACTAAACACAATAAAAATGGATTTTCACCATATGGACTCTTTACCACTTGACATATAGGACGGCTCAGTGAGGTCAAGATGTTGCTCATATAATAATAATAATCTGTATTTAGACAGCTCTTTTCTCACTGTGTGCTTCACAGAGGGATTTAAAACGGCAATAAGACAATAAATTCACACAGATACGAAAGCTATTTTGAAACCAGAATATTTTAAGAAGACATTTTAAAACAACTCACACAACAAACACACTATCTGTTGATCTAAGTAAACATCCATCCCATGGTAGCCGATTCGTCTTCCTCCCTGCAGTGTTTAAAACTGCAGACAAAAAAGACACCACTGTTCTGTGTCGAACAACTTTTATTCTTTTATGCCTTTAATGTGACCCAGCAGCATTAAAACCCACATGGCATCATGTGTGCGACTGAGGCCAATGTGAATTTAATAAACACAAAGGCTGTTCGATTTGTTCGCTTATTCTGTGTGTTTACCATGAAAAGCCTGTGCTGTTGCCATGGTGACACATGATGAAGTGGACAGAGATGCTGGAAAATGAGCCTAAATACATGTTTTGATTAAAATGTTGAGATTGTTTGGCTCCGTTTCTGTGTTTGCTGATTGTGTTTTGGGCTCTCTGGGAGACCGTAGGTATTTTAGAAGAGTAAATAAACAAAGCAAAATAATGTTTTATTCTTATTGTTGAGTTAGCAGGAGAAAAAGTCTAGGTAAACTCAAAGGTTCATTGGCTTTAACAAACACAAAACAACTACAAGGAGACACAACATGACCACAAAATGACAATAAAGAGACAAAATGAGCACAGAGACGAGAACAAAAAAGAGATGCAAAAGGCCTGCAGACACAAAATACCTACAAAAACACACAAAATGTCCACAAATCAATACGAGACACCAGAGACACAAAAACACTACAAAGAAAGACCAAATGACCAAAAAGAAATGCAAAAGGACAACGAAAAGACGCAAAACAACTACAAAGCGATGGAAAATGACCACAAAGTGACACAAAATACCTACACAGTGATATGAAATGCCTACAAAGAGACAAAATGACCACAAACTTACACAAAACAACCACAAAGAAACACAAAATGACCACAAAGATACGCAAAAGAGCCACAAAGAGACACACAACAAACAAAGATATGAAATAATGATAGAGACACAGAATGTTTGCAAAGACACACAATATAACCACAACTACATGTAAAATGACCAAAGACACAAAAAATGACCACAAAGACACACAAAATGACCACAAAAAGACACAAAATGACCATAAAGACACACAAAATGGTTACAAAGACACACAAAATGACCATAACTACATGCAAAATGACCACAAAGACACACAAAATGACCACAAAGAGCCACAAAATGACCACAACTACATGCAAAAAGACCACAACTACACACAAAATGACCTCAAAGAAACACAAAATGACTGCAAAAACAACCAAAATGACCACACAGATACAAAATGGCAACAAAAAGACACAAAACAACCACAAAGAGATGGAAAACGACCACAAAATACCCACAATGAGACACGAAATACCTACACAGTGATGCAAAACGCCTACAAAGAGACAAAATAGCCACAAAGTTACACAAAAGAAACACAAAATGACAACAACTACACGCAAAACAGCCACAAAGAGACACAGAATCATTTCCTGGTTTGTTCTGCTCTGACCTGCGCAGTGACGACATGACCCACCTGAACCTCACCTGTGGCTCATGAAGCTCCTTTCTCTCCTCGTGCAGGCAGAGCGCGTGAGGAGGAGCGAGGCGCGTGAAGCAGCGGCGGCAGCAGGATGGTTCGGTCCGCGCGGCAGAGCGTCATCTCCTGCGGCGAGCACGAGGCCAACTGCACGGCGGCGCGCGGCTCGGACACACTGGCGCTGACGGCGGCATCCGCGTGGAGCGGCAACGGATCGGCCGTGGATGCGTACCGGCTCGTGGAGCTCCAGCTTCCCGCCGCGGCCGCACCGACGGTGAGGAACTTTATGTTTGATTCTGCTGCCTTTTATTTACAGCCGGACTCCATAGAAAATATGTGCAGTTTAATGTGTGAGCGCTGAAAATTAATTGAACTAAACTCAGCAAAGGAAATAAAAACCAGTCACTTTGCACGTTTTAGTTCATGTTTTTAAAAAAACTAAAGACTCTTTAAAAATTAAACTTTAGCCGAATTGAGGATTGAGTCATAGTGATCTGAAAACAAGCCTCTTTTGCATTGTTTTCATCTTCTACTATTAACAGCAAAGAAATATATAATGAATGCAGGTATTTTTCTATGAGGATCGGTTCGCTGCGCTCTCAGACAAGTGTTTAAGGTTTAACATGCAGCTGCTCACTTTTGTTCAGCTGAACTCCGCAGAAAATATGTGAAATTTAATGTTGGGGCTGTATAGTAAATTAAATTTAACTTACCCCTCTACATCTAAAGAGTCTGTTTCCACAGGTTCTTGTTAAGAATTTTAAAAACGAATGCCTTTTTGATCATTTAACTGGAGCCGGATTGAAGTCTGAGTCATGTTGATTTGAAGTCAGCATTCATTTTCATAGATTACATCTTCTACTATTATTAAGAAGCAAATAAATATTAAATTTACGCATTTTTCTATGAGGTTCGGTTCATCGTAAAAGGTTTAACAAGCAGCTGCTCACTTCTGTTCAGCGAAACTCCACAATAAATATGTGCTGTTTATTGTTTGTGGGCTGAAAAACTAATTGTATTTAACACATGTCTAAGATAAGGAACTTAAGAGTTGGTTTGCAAATATACAAGTTTTTTTTTTTTAAGAATAATGTTTATGATAATTTAACTGGAGCCGAATTGAGGACTGAGTCGAACCAATGTGAAAACAGGAGTCATTGTTATTGTTTACTATTCTGCTATTAATAGCAAATAAAGGCAAATAAATATTAAATACACACATTTTTCTATGAGGTTCGGTTCAATGATGATTTATCATGCAGCTGCTCACTTTTGTTTAGAAAACTTGCGCAATTTGATGTTTTAGGGCTGAAAGGTAATTAAATCAAACTCACTCCTGAGAATAATCACTTTAAAATCGGTCTGCACAGATTCTATTTAATGTGTTTTTAAAAAAATTGACACCTCTATGACGAATTGAGTACTGCTGATTTGAAAACAGGCTTCTTCTACATTGTTCACATTTTCTACTGTTAAAAGCAAACAAATAAATATAAAATATTCACATTTTCATATGAGATTCTTTTCTATGCAGCTGCATTTGGTGGCATTTATCGGTAGCACACAGATTGTTCAGATATGAGTGGAACAGACAGACTACAGGCTACGTATTGATCAGATGAAATGACCTAATTCACTGTGGCAGCAGCAAAGAACAAGAACACAGCAGATCTAAAACACCACAAATTATATTTACATGTTGACATTTGATCCAGTTGAGTTTTGCTGTGATGAGTTCACACCTGTGCTTGTTAAAGGTTCGATAAGTATTAATTGAAAGCCTGTAATTAGCATCAAACGCTGCAGTGAGTTGAGCTACAGGTTTCAGAGATATTTCAGCTGAGATACTTGAGAGCTGTTCCTGGCAGCATCGTGTCTCTGAGGCTCGTCAGCCTGACATGCATGGATGCAACTTCTACCCTCTGAGGGTTTTGTTTGCTTCATCAGGCGGAGTGTAAAAGTGCACGAGCAAACACTCGCGGATGCTTTTACTCTCGGATGCACCGGAGAAAAACCGTCGGTGCTGATGCTGCTGGCTGTCAGAAACAGAGATAAAGGGATGCAGCAGCCTCGGGTCAGAGCTGACAGACGTCACGGGTTCCCGGTTGAGAGGTCGACAGTTTTTTCTCCTGAGGTGACGGGAAGCTGCAGGGAGTTCAGGTGCAGGCCTGATAACGCTGCACATCCATCTGTGGACGTCTCGTTGGTTGGTCATGCGTTGTGCAGCGACTGCCTGCTCTTTAAAACAGATTTTTAGATGATAGAGTGTTGTGTCGCTGTGGCTGCAGAGCTGTGTTGATATTCTGCAGGCGGGTTGGTATTTACTTGACAGAAAAGTCACAGCTCGCCTGCTTCGTATTCGAAATGAGAGTTTAGGTCGGCTGGTGGACTGAAGGCAGAATCATCCAGCTGGTCTACATCCCCTGTTTGTTCAACCAGGTAGATTCTTTACTGGACTCAGGGGCCCGGAGCTTCAGGGCCACAGTCTCTGGATGAAGTGACCTGATAATAGTTACAGAGCTCAGTGAAACAACACAAAATGATCACAGACAAAAAAAATAAACAACTAAAAAGAGACATAAAACGACTACAAAGACCTGCAAAGTGATGACAGATATTAAACTACTACATGGACACAAAAAGATACAACATCACTGCAAAAACACACGAAGCAACAACAAAAAGAACTACTACAGTGACACAAAATGACTAAGGAAATGCAAAATAACCATGAACAGACACAAAATGTTGACAAGACAAGACAAAAACCACAAAACGACCACAAAGAGACACTGAAAAGTCATATAGTGGTTACAAAAGATGCAAAACGACCAGAAAGACACACAAAAGGACTATACAGAAACACAAAATTACAACAAGAAGACGCAACATGACCACAAAAACACACCAAATAAGTATAATAAGACTTAAAATGACAATATAAATATGCCAGACCACCACAAAAAGAAACAAAACTACTACAAAGACACAAAACCACCACGAAGACACGCAAAAAGACACATAAAATGGCCAAAAAGAGATGCAAAATGACTGCAAAAACACTCAAAATGACCAAAAAAAGCACACAAAGCGACTATACTGACATGCAAAAATGACCACAAAGAGAAACAGGACTACAAAGTAGGGCTGAAACGATTCCTCGAGTGATTCGAGTAAATCGATTACTAAAATGCGTCGAGGCAAAATTCTCTGACTCGATGCTTCGTTTAAGCCACTTCCGCTTTTGATGCCGACATCCGCGCAAATTGTGGAATGCAAAATGGACACGGAGACCGACGGAGACGAGCGACAGGGAGAGCAAAGAAAACGACGTAAACTGTCGAAAGTGTGGGACCATTATAAACTAAATCGGGCGAAAAACACAGTACAATGCGTGCACTGCAAAATAGAATTAGCTTTCCATAATAGCACTTCTTCAATGCTACAGCACCTGAACCGAAAGCATCTGCCGTACGCATCAAGTTTGCAGAGCGGATCCAGCAGGTAGGTCTAATGTTAATGTCACGTTCACAAAAGTATTTAATTTAGATCAGTGATTGATAGTATAGATTACGACACGTAAAGAACATACACGTAGCTAAATAATGGCTGATTAACTGGAAATAATTGTAGTGGCCACATGGGGAGGCATTATGTGAAAAAGTGTATTAGTGAAGTGTTGTTAGAAGATTACACAGAAAATAAAATGCTAGTTACTTTACTCTTCGTTCACGTTATTATTATGATTGTGCCACACAGCATACACTCTCTCCTTTTCTGTCTCATACACACACCACACCACACCAGAGGTTGTCAGACCTGGTCATTGTCTGTTATTTATTTGTTTAGGTATATTATATTAACGACAATATATTGGGTTTATTAATGTTAATTGTATTGCAGAGAGTAGGGTCATCAGTTGTAGATCACACCATAATATGTACATTAACCATTAATTTAGGCCTAGTAATCAATGAATAAATAACAAAATTAATTATACTCTACTACTTTTTTTCCCAGTAAATCGCAGAGTGGTACTTTGGACAGCTTCGTACAGAGGGCTCCATCATGTTCAACTGTGCAAGCTGCAGAGTTCACAGACAGCATTCTGAACATGATTGTCACAGACATGCGCCCACTGTCCATGGTGGAGGATGAAGGATTCCAGAAGATGATCTCCGCTTTCAATCCAAACTATGCGCTTCCTTCAAGAACCTACTTCATGAAAATGATGGAGAAAAAGTACGAGGACATTAAAGGCAAGTTAAAAACCATGCTAAAAGAGACTGACAGCATCGCTCTCACAGCCGACATCTGGACAAGCGTTGCTACAGAAGCATATCTGGGTGTGACGTGCCACTTTCTTGGGGAGGACTGGGGAATGGAGTCCCACAGCCTGACAACAATGCCCCTTGAAGAGAGACACACAGCTGCAAATATTGCAGAGTGGATTGAGGATGTGATTGCAAAATTTGACATTCCACCAGAGAAAATCAAAGCTGTTGTCCATGACAACGGTGCTAATGTTGTAGCAGCAGCTAAGATTTTGGCAGAAAAACATGGATGGGCATCAGTGCGATGTGCAGGACACACGCTGAACTTGGTGGTGCAGGGCGCTCTGAAGAAAAACCAGGCTATCTCTAAGTGTGTAGCTGCTGCAAGATGCCTTGTTGAACACTTTAAGAAGAGCGAGTTAGCATGCAGCAAACTAAAGGATAAGCAGCAGCAAATGGGCACACAATTACACATGCTGGTGCAAGATGTAAGTACTCGCTGGAACAGTACTTTCCACATGCTGTCCAGGCTGCTGGAACAGAGATGGCCAGTAACTGCTGCATTATCTGACCCAGCAGTGACACCAAGAGGAAAACACTACCTTGATCTTAAGCCCGAACAGTGGGATGTGATTCAGGAGTTGAACCAGGCCCTTGAGCCGTTTGAAGGAGCAACTGTGTTTCTGAGTGGGCAAGAATATGTTACCCTCTCTGCACTTCCACAGCTTGTGCAAAGTCTTAAGAAGTCCATACAGACTCCAGCCTTTGAGACTGCACCAGTCAAGTCATACCAAACTGATGTGACAGAACAGATCACAGCAAGATGGCAAGGACTATCTGTGTTTCAACCTGAATCAAACCATGTCCTACTTGCTGCTGCTTTAGATCCCAGGTTTAGGAAACTTAAGTTCCTGTCTCCTGATGAAGTTTTCAAGGTCCAAAGCACAGTACAAACCATGGCACTTGTTGCCAAAAAGGAAGCGAGGCAGAAGATTGCAAGTGAAATTGGGTCTCCCAGCACAGCACAAGACATGCCATTAACACATCAGGGGGATGTTAAATCATTGCTCGAAAAGATACTGGGGTCATCAGACTCAAGCACCAGTGATGAAGAGGATGAGGAGCAGCAGTTGAGTCAAACTGTCCAGAAGGAGGTTTTGATGTACTTTGGAGAACATCCTCTATCCAAGAAGGAGAATCCGCTGTCATGGTGGAAAGCGAATGCACCACGCTATCCAACACTGTCAAAGCTAGCACAGTCCTTCCTGTGTATCCCGGCAACATCTACGCCATCAGAGCGCCTGTTTTCTGCAGCAGGGAATATTGCATCAAAACGTAGGGCGAGCCTCAGTTCTGAGCATGTTGATATGCTTACTTTTCTTCATTGCAACCACAGGCTCCTTTAAAGAGCTGAGCAGGCACACAGACACACATCAGTGTGGAGAAAGACATTTAATGTTTATTATTATGCCTCAGTTTTATCTTTTAATTTTTATTTATACCTTCTTAAAAAGTAATGTGAAATTACTGTTACTATTATTTATTTTTGCACTTTAGAAAAACAAAAAACAAGAAGAGTGTAGTGTGGCAATATTTTTAAGTTTTTTTGTCAACTTTTTTTGTCATCTTTAAAATCCAGAATGTGCCAATGACACGTAAATGCACTCTGTTCTTTCTTTAAAGAAGCAGCTACCAGTTCAGTTATGTTAAGTCTGCCAATAAAAATGTTTATCTTAAGAGGAATTGAATTGGTTGTTAATTTAACTGACTTCTATTATTTTCTCTGTCATGTATTACTATTAAATTAAGTTCAAGTAATTTAATGAAATTAAAAAAAAATTGTATCCGATTACTCGATTAATCGTCAGAATAATCGATAGAATACTCGACTATTAAAATAATCGTTAGCTGCAGCCCTACTACAAAGACACAAAATGCCTGCAAAGAAATGCAAAAATGACCACGCAGAGATGCAAAAAGACACAGAGACGCAAAACAACCACATAGACACACAACATAAAAACAAAGAGAAGCTAAATGACCACAAAAACACATAAAATGAGAGACCAAAGTCTCCTACAACACCACCACTAAACTACAAAGAGTCACATAATGACCCCAAAAGACCCAAAACGACCAGAAAAAGACTTAAATTACCACAAAGACACACAAAATGACTTTGCAGACATGCAAAACGACCACAAAGAGGCACAAAATGTCCACAGAGAGAACAACACGATTATAAAGACATCCAAAATGACCTCAATGATACACTGACCACCTATACAGACATGCAAAGTAACCATGATTAGACACAAAATGGCCAAAAAAAACACACAAAACAACTATACAGACATGCAAAATGACCACAAAGACACACAATATGACTCCAAAAGATCTCAAACAACCACAAATGGATGCAAAACGACCACAATGATACACTAAATGCCCATACAGACATGCAAAGTGACTACGATTATACACAAAATGGCCACAAAAACACACAAAAAGCCCATACAGACATGCAAAGTGACCCTAAAGAGACACAAAATGGCCACAAAGAGACACTAAATGACTCCAAAAGACCCCAAACAACCACAAACAGATGCAAAATGACCACAAAGAGACACAAAATTCCCATACAGACATGCAAAGTGACTACGATTATACACAAAATGGCCACAAAAACACACAAAAAGCCCACACAGACATGCAAAGTGACCCTAAAGAAACACAAAATGACCACAAAAACACACAGAACGACTATATAGACATTCAAAATGACCACAAAGAGACACAAAATGGCTCCAAAAGACCCCAAACAACCACAAAAAGATGCAAAATGACCACAAAGAGACACAAACTGACAACCAGGTGATGCCAAACAACGACAACTTTATACGGTCTGACAACAGAAACGTTCTTTTGTCCCCTCCTGGTCTGGTTTTGTGCTGTTCAGGGAAATGCGAGTCTCTGCAGGACGTCTGAATGTAGCTGTAATCACAGAGGAGGCTGCAGGGGGCTGATGTGATGCTGGAAGCTGCCGACACACACATGTATGCTGACACGACACATGAATGCCACTCATGTTTGCACCTTGACGACATGCCAGGGCTGTTTTTATTTCTCCTGTTCAACACCGTTCTCTGGAAATTTGTGTCGCTTTATTTAGTGTAAACTGTCAGTAGGAGCACAGAGGAATGTGTCTTTCTCAAGGGAACTTCAGTCATTTAATTACATGGTTGGTGTCAATCAGCCTATTATCAACAGGTTGCTGCCTCAAACCAGCCTCACAGGAAACCTTACGAAGCCCTTGTATGACTTTAATGCCATAAATTTAACCTTCAGAAATGAAACTACACATCCTGTCACAGAACTATTTAAGAAAACAGTTAATGCTATGAGCTGTGTGGCATTGCAGAAACATGATTCCTGCTTGTTAGAGAACAAAACAAACTGTAGTATCACAGAAATACATCCAACATCAAAATTCAGATTGTAAATAGCCTATAAATAGACATTAAACCATCACAGAGCCACACAAAATTACCAGAAAGTGACAAGATAAGTACAAAGAGACACAAATAAAACACAAATGGGCACAAAACGACCACAAAGAGGCAAAATAAGTACAATTGGATACAAAACCACAGAGACACAAACTGATAAAGACTCAAAAAGATCACAAAGTGTTACGAACGGTGCAGAGACTCAGGCGCAGGCAAAGAAACACGGCACACAGATATATAAAATAACAATGTTTATTACAACAACGGAAACAGAAAATCACTGCACAGCAGGAAACCAAACCAATAAACCAAAACCGAAACTAAAAGCGAGCGAGTGCTGAAAACGAACTAAAAGTAACAACAGAAAGCGAGCTGCAAAAGGCGAGCTGGAAAAACGAACAGGTAACAGAAAGCGAGCTACGAAAACCAACGAGCTGATACAAACAAAAAGCGAGCTACGAAAACCTATGAGCTGATAGCAACCAAGACACTGGGAAACTGAGCCAGACGGGCTAACGCTAATGCTAATGCTAATGCTACTGAACCTGAACGGAGAGGGGGGCACGACGGAGCAGGTGAGCGGAGCAGGTGGGAGCGAAGGCAGGCAGGCAGGCAGGCAGGCTGGGTGGTGAGCTGAGGTCCGGGAGTGGGGGTGGCGATCCACGACTGGAATCCTGGCGGTGGCTGGGTTACTGGCGGAGTGGAGGCAGTGGTTGAGCTGAACCGGAGGAGGCACACGTGGACGGCAGACGGGGAACCAATGAGGCAAAACGACGGTCTGGCATCGAGGAGCATGTGGAGCGTGGTTATAACCGGGAGAGTGAGAGCTGATCATCCAATCACACGCGTGCCTCCTCCGCTGATTACAAGTGGCTGCACCTGCCGTGCTCCTCGCTGCCCACACCTTGCTCACGCCCACCTGCAAGAGAGAGAGGGAAAGGGGAAGAGGGAAAAGAAGGGGAAAGGAGACTGCCACTCAGGCAGCAGAGGTGGAGGGCGTGACAGTACCCCCCCCTCTACGTGCACCTCCAGGTGCACGAAACCTCCGGTCAGGTCTCCTCTGGTTGAACTCCCGGATCAGGGCAGGGTCCAGGATCTGGCGTCTGGGTACCCAGGAGCGTTCCTCTGGACCGTATCCCTCCCAGTCCACAAGGTATTGGAGACCACGTCCCCGACGACGAACATCCAGCAGGCGGCGCACGGTGTACGCTGGGGCATTGTCCACCATCCTGGGTGGTGGAGGGGGACGGACAGGGGGGCCAGAGCGCTCTCATTCACTGGTTTAATTTGGGAGACATGAAACGTGGGGTGGATCCTCATCGAGGAGGGCAACTTCAGGCGGACCGCACTGGGATTAATGATGCGCTCAACAACAAAAGGCCCCACGAACCGGGGCGCCATCTTCTTAGACTCCACCCGGAGAGGTAAGTCCTTAGCCCGGAGCCAAACCCTTTGGCCCGGGGAGTAGACAGGGGCAGGAGAACGGTGACGGTTGGCTTGCCCCTCCATTCTCCGCGAAGCCCTTATCAGAGAGGCCCTCGAGCGCCTCCAGACCCGTTCACACCTCCTGAGAAAGGTCTGGAGAGACGGGGTGGAGATCTCCCGTTCTTGGGAGGGGAACATGGGCGGCTGGTATCCCAAGGAACACTGAAACGGAGACAGCCCGGTAGAAGCATTAGACAAGGAGTTGTGCGCATACTCGACCCATGGGAGGAGGCTGCTCCAGGCGGAAGGGTTCTCCGAGGTCATACATCGCAGGAAGGTCTCCAGTGATTGGTTGGTCCGCTCCGTCTGACCATTGGACTGCGGGTGGAAACCAGAGGTTAAACTGACTGTGGCCCCCAACGCAGAGCAGAAATTTCTCCAAACCTCCGACGTGAATTGTGGTCCCCGGTCGGACACTATGTCGGCAGGTATCCCATGGAGTCGGAAAACGTGGTTCACCAGATGATCGGCCGTCTCCCTGGCAGAGGGCAATTTTTCTAAGGGGACAAAATGGGCGGCTTTGGAGAACCGGTCGACAATGGTTAGGATGGCAGTTTTACCTTGGGATGGGGGAAGCCCAGTGACAAAATCCACTGCGATGTGGGACCAGGGTCGATGAGGAATAGGCAGCGGTTGAAGGAGCCCCGAACTCGGCCGATTGGAGGTCTTGCTGGTGGCACAGATGGAACATGCGGCCACGAACTCCTTAGCATCCCTCTCCAGCGTGGGCCACCAGAACTTCTGCCGCAGGACCTCCACGGTGCGTGCAGTCCCAGGATGGCAGGTCAACCGTGAAGAGTGCGCCCAGCTCAGGACCTGAGAGCGAACTGGATCAGGAACAAACAAGCGGTTAGTAGGACCGTTACCTGGGTCGGGGTGCTGTTCTTGGGCCCGGCGAACCACGGACTCGATCTCCCAAGTGAGAGAAGCCACCACACAAGTTCCAGGCAGAATGGGTTCAGGTTCGCCGGGGGTCTCCTGGGAGGAAAACTGGCGGGACAATGCGTCTGGCTTGACGTTCCTGGACCCAGGCCGATACGTGATGGTGAAGTTGAAGCGGCCGAAGAAAAGCGTCCAGCGAGCCTGTCGGGCGTTCAGTCGTTTAGCCGATCGGATGTACTCCAGGTTCCGGTGGTCGGTCCAAACGATGAACGGTTGCTCCGCCCCCTCCAGCCAGTGACGCCATTCCTCCAGAGCTAGCTTCACCGCTAGCAGCTCTCGATTGCCTACGTCATAATTCCTCTCGGCAGGGGACAGCCGCCGAGAGAAAAAGGCACAGGGGTGCATCTTGTTGTCGGCGGGGGAACGTTGAGACAGCACCGCCCCTGCCCCAATGTCCGAAGCATCCACCTCCACCACGAACTGCAAGTGGGGATCAGGCTGCGTCAGGATGGGTGCGGAGGTGAAGCGTTGCTTCAGGGAGTGAAAGGCCTGGTCTGCCTCAGGAGTCCAGGAGAAGGTCCGCTTAACCGAAGTGAGGGAGGTGAGCGGGGCTGCCACTTTGCTGTAGTCCCGGATGAAGCGACGGTAGAAGTTGGCGAAGCCCAGGAAACGCTGCAGCTGCTTCCGATTCTCCGGAATGGGCCAGTCCCTAACAGCGGACAGCTTCAGAGGGTCCATTCTCACCTCCCCCGCCGAGATTATGTACCCCAAGAAGGAAACGGTAGGTACTCCGAACTCACATTTCTCGGCCTTCACGAAGAGTCGGTTCTGCAGCAGCCTCTCGAGGACCTGGCGGACATGGCGGGTGTGTTCCTGGGCGTCTCTCGAGTAGATGAGGATGTCATCTAGGTAGACGAATACGAATCGGTTGATCATGTCCCGGAGCACATCGTTGATCAGGTTCTGGAAGACGGCGGGTGCATTCGTGAGTCCAAAGGGCATGACCAGGTATTCGAAGTGCCCCAGCGGCGTGTTGAATGCCGTCTTCCACTCGTCCCCTTCGCGGATGCGAATGAGGTGGTAGGCGTTGCGGAGGTCCAGCTTGGTGAACACGGATGCCCCGTGCAGGGAGGTGAAGGCGGAGTTGATGAGTGGCAGGGGGTAGGTGTTCTTAATGGTGATGTCGTTGAGACCACGGAAGTCGATGCACGGCCGAAGGGTCTTGTCCTTCTTGTCCACGAAGAAGAATCCTGCCCCCACAGGCGACGAAGACGGGCGGATGATGCCAGCAGCGAGGGAGTCCCGGATGTAGGTCTCCATGGCCCCTTGTTCCGGTTTGGAGAGGTTATACAACCGACTGGTGGGTAAAGTGGCTCCGGGAACGAGCTCAATAGCACAGTCGTAGGGACGATGAGGGGGCAAAGACAAGGCTTTCTCCTTGCTGAACACCGGAGCGAGGTCATGGTACTCGGGAGGGACGGAGTCCAACTTTACCGGGGCGTCCGGAACAGGGCTGGTGGCGTCAGCAGGGGTCAGAGCTGAGTGCAGACAGGTCTCATGGCACCGGGGATCCCAGGATATCACTTCCTCTTTCCTCCAGTCGATGTGGGGGTTGTGCGCCCGAAGCCAGGAATAACCCAGGACCATGGGGGGACTGGAGTGATCTATAACGAAAAAGGTCGTCTTCTCCCGATGATTGCCGGCCAAAAACAACGTGACAGGAACAGTTTTCTGCTGTACCTTGGCTAGGTGGAGCCCATTCAAGGCTCGGACCTCCAGGGGGGGCTCCAGGGACTCCAAAGGAATGCCCATCTGACGGGCGAGCTGAAGGTCCAGGAAGTTCTCCTCGGCACCAGAGTCGATGAAGGCTTGTACAGGTACAGACTGGGATTGCCAGCAGAGGGAGGCGGCGAGCTGCAGCCGATTTGGGGAAGACGACGATAGATGGCTCACCTGTATCTCCCCAGTTACTGGTGAGCCCGTGCTTTTACTGTACGCTGGGGACAGGCAGCGAGGTAGTGACCAGTCTTCCCACAGTATAAGCAGGTGTCGGCGTCCCGCCTGCGTTGCCTCTCTTGTGCGGACAGCTGGTTGCGTCCCAGCTGCATGGGCTCAGGGTCAGGAACGATTCGGGAAGAAGGTGGAGGGCTCTGGCAGGTAGACGGAAGGGCCCGTGGAGACTCCGAGCGGAGGGTCCTTTCCCTCCGCCGCTCGCGGACCCGGTTGTCGATCCGGATGGCCAGGTCAATGAGCTGATCCAGACTGCGCACGTCATCACGGGTAGCCAGCTCATCCTTGAGGCCGTCCTGCAGAGCTGCGTAGAATGCTCCTTGCAGAGCTGCATCGTTCCATCCGCTCCCCGCCGCTGTAGTGCGAAACTCGATGGAAAAGTCCGCCACACTCCGGTTCCCCTGACGCATGGACAGAAGACGGTGACTGGCATCTCTTCCCTGCACCGGATGGTTGAACACTTTCTTCATCTCGGCGGTGAAAGCGGCATAGGAGCCGCAGATCGCCTCCTGGCGTTCCCACACCGCAGTACCCCACTCTCTCGCTCGGCCTGACAAGAGGCTAACCAGGAAAGCTACTCTGGCCCTATCTGCGGCGTAAGAGTGAGGCTGTAAGTCAAAGACTAACGAAACCTGAGTCAAAAAAGACTGGCAGGAACCAATGTCGCCGTCATAGCGTTCAGGAACGGGCACATGCGGTTCACGAGTTGAACCGCTGGCCGTGAAACTAGCATTAGCTGGATCACTGCTAACGGGTGCGGCCATAGACGTAACGGCAGCAGGAGCCGAATGGGCAGCTAGCGTGCTAATCCTCCCCGTGAGCTGGGAGACCTGATTTATCAGCGCGCGGTTACTCTCCACAAGACTCTGTAGCAAAGAGTCATGCTGCCCTATCACTACGCCCTGGTGAGCTATGGCTTGCTGCAGGTCTATCTCACTAAGGGCAGGACTAGTGCCGGTCTCGTTGCCTGCTGAGCTCATGTTGGCCAGACCGTACTGTTACGAACGGTGCAGAGACTCAGGCGCAGGCAAAGAAACACGGCACACAGATATATAAAATAACAATGTTTATTACAACAACGGAAACAGAAAATCACTGCACAGCAGGAAACCAAACCAATAAACCAAAACCGAAACTAAAAGCGAGCGAGTGCTGAAAACGAACTAAAAGTAACAACAGAAAGCGAGCTGCAAAAGGCGAGCTGAAAAAACGAACAGGTAACAGAAAGCGAGCTACGAAAACCAACGAGCTGATACAAACAAAAAGCGAGCTACGAAAACCTATGAGCTGATAGCAACCAAGACACTGGGAAACTGAGCCAGACGGGCTAACGCTAATGCTAATGCTAATGCTACTGAACCTGAACGGAGAGGGGGGCACGACGGAGCAGGTGAGCGGAGCAGGTGGGAGCGAAGGCAGGCAGGCAGGCAGGCAGGCTGGGTGGTGAGCTGAGGTCCGGGAGTGGGGGTGGCGATCCACGACTGGAATCCTGGCGGTGGCTGGGTTACTGGCGGAGTGGAGGCAGTGGTTGAGCTGAACCGGAGGAGGCACACGTGGACGGCAGACGGGGAACCAATGAGGCAAAACGACGGTCTGGCATCGAGGAGCATGTGGAGCGTGGTTATAACCGGGAGAGTGAGAGCTGATCATCCAATCACACGCGTGCCTCCTCCGCTGATTACAAGTGGCTGCACCTGCCGTGCTCCTCGCTGCCCACACCTTGCTCACGCCCACCTGCAAGAGAGAGAGGGAAAGGGGAAGAGGGAAAAGAAGGGGAAAGGAGACTGCCACTCAGGCAGCAGAGGTGGAGGGCGTGACACAAAGAGACACAAAATGTCCAAAAAGAGACTCAAAATTATCGCGACGAGACACAAAACAACCACAAAGAGATAGAAAACTACCACAAAGAGACACAAAATGACCATGAAGAGACACAGAATGACAACAAAGTAACACAAAATTACCTCAAGGGACACAATGACCACAGATAGATGTAAAACCACAATAAAGAGAAGCAAAATGACCACAAAGACACACAGAATGACCAAAAAGAGACACAAAATAACCATAAAGAGACGCAAAATGGCCACAACGAGACGCAAAATGGCCATAAAAAGACACAAAATGACCAAAAAGAGACACAAAATAACCATAAAGAGACGCAAAATGGCCACAACGAGACGCAAAATGGCCATAAAAAGACACAAAATGACCACAAAGAGACACAAAATGACCACAAAGAGACGCAAAATGACCACCAAGAGACACAAAATGACCACAAAGAGACACAAAATGACCACCAAGAGACACAAAATGACCACAAAGAGACGCAAAATGACCACCAAGAGACACAAAATGACCACAAAGAGACACAAAATGACCACAAAAAGACGCAAAATGACCACAAAGAGACGCAAAATGACCACAAAGAGACACAAAATGACCACAAAAAGACACAAAATGACAACAAAAAGACGCAAAATGACCACAAAGAGACACCAAATGACCACAAAGAGACGCAAAATGACCACAAAGAGACGCAAAATGACCACAAAGAGACGCAAAATGACCACAAAGAGACACAAAATGACCATAAAGAGACGCAAAATGACCATAAAGAGACGCAAAATGACCACAAAGAGATGCAAAATGGCCATAAAGAGATGCAAAATGACCATAAAGAGACGCAAAATGACCACAAAGAGACGCAAAATGACCACAAAGAGACACAAAATTATCGCAACGAGACACAAAACAACCACAAAGAGACGCTAAATGACTACAAAGATAGAAAATGACCACAGAGAGACACAAAATGACCACAAAGTAACACAAAATTACCTCAAGGGACACAACGACCACAAATAGACGTAAAACCACAATAAAGAGAAGCAAAACGACCACAAAGAGACACAAAACAACCATAAAGAGACGCAAAATGGCCACAAAGAGACGCAAAATGGCCATAAAGAGACGCAAAATGACCATAAAGAGACGCAAAATGACCACAAAGAGACGCAAAATGGCCATAAAGAGACGCAAAATGACCATAAAGAGACGCAAAATGGCCACAAAGAGACGCAAAATGGCCACAAAGAGACGCAAAATGACCACAAAGAGACGCAAAATGACCACAAAGAGACACAAAATGACCACAAAGAGACGCAAAATGACCACAAAGAGACGCAAAATGACCACAAAGAGACGCAAAATGACCACAAAGAGACGCAAAATGGCCATAAAGAGACGCAAAATGACCACAAAGAGACGCAAAATGGCCATAAAGAGACGCAAAATGACCACAAAGAGACGCAAAATGACCACAAAGAGACGCAAAATGACCATAAAGAGACGCAAAATGACCACAAAGAGACGCAAAATGACCACAGAGACGCAAAATGACCACAAAGACACGCAAATTGGCCATAAAGAGACGCAAAATGACCACAAAGAGACGCAAAATGACCACAAAGAGACGCAAAATGACCATAAAGAGACGCAAAATGACCACAAAGAGACGCAAAATGGCCATAAAGAGACACAAAATGACCATAAAGAGACGCAAAATGAACATAAAGAGACGCAAAATGACCATAAAGAGACGCAAAATGACCACAAAGAGACTCAAAATGACGATAAAGAGACGCAAAATGACCATAAAGAGACGCAAAATGACCATAAAGAGACGCAAAATGACCACAAAGAGACGCAAAATGACCATAAAGAGACGCACAATTACCATAAAGAGATGCAAAATGGCCATAAAGAGATGCAAAATGACCACAAAGAGACGCAAAATGACCACAAAGAGACACAAAATTATCGCAACGAGACACAAAACAACCACAACGAGACGTTAAATGACTAAAAAGATAGAAAATGACCACAGAGAGACACAAAATGACCACAAAGTAACACAAAATTACCTCAAGGGACACAACGACCACAAATAGACGTAAAACCACAATAAAGAGAAGCAAAACGACCACAAAGACACACAGAATGTCCATAAAAAGACGCAAAATGGCCACAAAGAGACGCAAAATGGCCATAAAAAGATAGAAAATGACCACAAAGAGACACAAAACAACCATAAAGAGACGCAAAATGGCCACAAAGAGACACAAAATGACAACAAAAAGACAGAAAATGACCACAGTAAGATGCAAATGACCACAGAGCCATGTTAACCACTACAGAGAGACACACAAAAACTACCAATGGCTATTAAAAACGGCTGAATCACCACATTAATGATTGATGATCTTAACTAGAACCAAGAGTTACGAGCCTCAGGTTTCTTAAATCCTCTGCAGACGTTCGGCGTTTCGGCTCCCTGTCATTATGGGATGTTCGGCTGATTGTGCAGGCGGCCGTTGGACTCGTGTTGTTGCTATTCCACATGCTTGGAAAGGCTCAGCACTGATAACATGCGAAGGGAATCTGACAAATGTGAAGTGACAGAGTGTTTAAACCGTTTCTACATGTGACCCTGCAGTCAGAAAACAAAGGAGGGATTAGAGTATCACTGCAGTACTCTGAGTACACACAGAAAATACTGTGAGCACTGCATTTAATACACAACAGTGACTTTAATGTAGACTGAGTGGAGTGATGCATCAGTATGGTCTGCATGTATAGACACAAAATGAGGACAAAAAGCATGAAAGGATAGAGAGAGTTAATAATAAAGCAAATGTAATTTTAAAAAAATGATTATGATTATTATTTATTTTAGATTTAGTAGTTTATTTTATTTTTTATATTTTATTTTAATTTATTTTTTTATTTTAACAACAGCATTATTACACTAATAATTATAAAAATATAAATTCTAATTATTATTTTTATACGATAACAAGCATCAGTGTTACTATTATTGTTTTATGTTATGCATAACTTTTTCTAATAACAGTTCATAATTACTGATTACACTAATAGTACAAATAAGAATAACTTGTTTTATTTTATTTTAATGTTTAATTAAATATTTTAATTATAATAATCAATAGTTGTTATAATAATAATAATAATAATAATTATTATTATTATTTTTAATATTAATTAATTTATGCTTTAGTCTGGTAAATTATATTTTCAAAACACTATTCTGCCATTTTTACCATAATTTTTTTAATTTATTTTTATTGTTTTTTAAATTTATTTATTTTTTCAGTCTGACTTTTGTTTTATTCCTATTTTGTTTTGCTGTTTTACAGAATTTTTCATGTGAAGCACTTCAAAGGTTATCATCATTATTAAATTTTATCCTGTCTCTCTCTGTATGTCACACAGGCATACAGATGTTGTAGGAATGAACGATCTTTAGAGATAACATGTCAGAAAGTGTAAAATTATACTCGGTATAGCCGAACAAACGTTGGTTCTGCTTATCATTAAATCAGAAAGGATTTGGAGAAGAAGCTCAGATCTCTGAACAATAAAAACCTATATAAGGTAAAGCCAGTGAAACAAAATGCACGGATCAAGAGTGATGAAGGAAATATGTGCAGCTGATATAAATCATATCGTATGAAAGCCTCATATTGTGGAGGATCTGCAGCTTTAACTCCCTGTGGACCAAACAGTATTACTCACTCTGTAGCAGCTGTAAAGGACCAGTCCGCTGCTTTTGTCTGTTCATACAAACTTATTTCAAGTGACACTTTATATTTGTTCTCTGCTGTAGTTTAGAAGAAGACTTTGCACTTAACAATTCCTGTTAATGTTAAAAATATATCTGCCCATTTCCTATTTGTTTTCTCATATTTAAGTAGCTGTAACTGGCTCTGCTTGTCCACATACCTGCACATGACCCTTTATTTAGAAAGTAAAGAATTATAGTCTGTTATCACTGCAGTACTTTTACAACTGATAGAAAATGCTGTGTGTACGGCATTCAGTTCTCAACAGTGACTGAAACGTTCACAGAGCTGAATTCATGCTGCACTAGAAATGACCACAAAGAGACTCAAAATGGCAACAAAGAGACACAAAATGACCACAAATAGACTCAAAATGGCCACAAAGAGACACAAAATGAGCACAAATAGACACAAAATGACCACAAAGAGACACAAAATGGCAACAAAGAGACACAAAATGACCACAAATAGTCTCAAAATGGCCACAAAGAGACACAAAATGACCACAAATAGTCTCAAAATGGCCACAAATAGACTCAAAATGGCCACAAAGAGACACAAAATGACCACAAATAGACTCAAAATGGCAACAAAGAGACACAAAATGACCACAAATAGACTCAAAATGGCCACAAAGAGACACAAAATGACCACAAATAGTCTCAAAATGGCCACAAATAGACTCAAAATGGCAACAAAGAGACACAAAATGGTCACGAAGCAACGCAAAATGATCACAAGTAGACACAAAATGACCACAAAGAGACACAAAATGACCACAAAGAGACACAAAATGGCCATAAATAGACACAAAATGATCACAAATAGACTCAAAATGGCAACAAAGAGACACAAAATGACCACAAATAGACACAAAATGACCACAAAGAGACACAAAATGACCGCAAAAGGACACAAAATGACCACAAAGAGACATAAAATGGCCACAAAGAGACACAAAATGGCCACGAAGCGACATAAAATGGCCACAAAGAGACACAAAATGGCCACAAAGTGACTCAAACTAACTTCAAAGAGACTCAAAAAGACTGCAAAGAGACATAAAATGACCACAAAGAGATTTGAAATGACCACAGACTCAAAATGACAACAAAGACACAAAATGGCCATGAAGCAACACAAAATGACTACAAAGAGACACAAAATGGCCACAAAGTGACTCAAAATGACCACAAACAGACACAAATTGACACAAAATGACCACAAAAAGACTCAAACTAACTATAAAGAGATACAGAAAGACCGCAAAGAGACATAAAATGACCACAAATAGACACAAAATGACCACAGATAAACTCAAAATGACCTCCAAAAGACTCAAAATGGTCATAAGGTTATGCAAAGGATTACAAAGAAACACAGGATGGCTGCAAAGAGGTGCAACATGACCACACGGACACACATTCTCTTTGGTGATTTTGCATCTCTGTGGTAAATTCAGTTTGCAGAGGTTTCACACTTCCTGCAAATCCCTCTAGTCTTTATTGAACTTTAATTGTCTGCTGGGTGATTCGGTTATGGAATGAGACTGTTTTTACAACACTTTGACATCCAAGATTTGAAGTCGGGCGCCGGAGAGGACGTGGGAACAAGTCAAAGCTAAATTTTAAAGCTCTCCTCACTCTGATAATCTGTAAATAATCCCCTCCTGGCTGAAACTCGCATCTCTCAAACACCAAAGGATCAGTGTGTCATAAAATCTTACGTAATTATAACAAAGTCCTGACCCGTTGACTCGTCTCTGAGCTGTATGTGGAGTTCATGGACAGGTCAGCTTCAAAAGGCCTCATCTTATCCCAGCTGTGAACCCGTGATTTAGAAAGTTGGACCTCCAGGAGAAAAAAAAACGATAAAACATGGCTGCTGGAGATGTTCATTCAGGAGTTTTACTGCCAGCTGTGACGTCTCATCCAGATGTTTTCAGAAGCTTCAGGACGTTACCAGAAAAGGTTTCATGGACTTTGGTTAGTTCACTGTCTGTAAAAATAATAGGACAGTCTGTGGTTAGTTCACTGTCTGTAATAACAGTAGGAAAGTCTGTGGTTAGTTCACTGTCTGTTATAACAGTAGGACAGTCTGTGGTTAGTTCACTGTCTGTAAAAATAATAGGACAGTCTGTGGTTAGTTCACTGTCTGTAATAACAGCAGGACAGTCTGTGGTTAGTTCACTGTCTGTAATAACAGCAGGACAGTCTGTGGTTAGTTCACTGTCAATAATAACAGTGGGACAGTCCGTGGTTAGTTCACTGTCAATAATAACAGTGGGACAGTCTGTGGTTAGTTCACAGTCTGTAATAACAGTAGGAAAGTCTGTGGTTAGTTCACTGTCTGTAATAACAGCAGGACAGTCTGTGGTTAGTTCACTGTCAATAATAACAGTGGGACAGTCCGTGGTTAGTTCACTGTCAATAATAACAGTGGGACAGTCTGTGGTTAGTTCACAGTCTGTAATAACAGTAGGACAGTCTGTGGTTAGTTCACTGTCTGTAATAACAGTCTGTGGTTAGTTCACTGTCTGTAATAACAGTCTGTGGTTAGTTCACTGTCTGTACTACCAGTAGGAGAGTCTGTGGTTAGTTCACTGTCTGTACTACCAGTGGGACAGTCTGTGGTTGGTTCACTGTCTGTTATAACAGTGGGTCAGTCAATAGTTAGTTCACTGTCTGTAATAACAGTCTGTGGTTAGTTCACTGTCTGTAATAACAGTCTGTGGTTAGTTCACAGTCTGTAATAACAGTCTGTGGTTAGTTCACTGTCTGTAATAACAGTATGAAAGTATGTGGTGAGTTCACTGTCTGTACTACCAGTGGGACAGTCTGTGGTTGGTTCACTGTCTGTTATAACAGTGGGTCAGTCAATAGTTAGTTCACAGTCTGTAATAACAGTATGAAAGTCTGTGGTGAGTTCACTGTCTAATAACAGTGGGACAGTCAGTGGTTAGTTCACTGTGTGTAATAACATTATATAAATAGCAGTTTCAGCTTCATCTGTTCCAGTTAGAGTTTGATTAGTTAGAGTTCTTCTAATCTTGTTTGACATGTAGATGAAGTGCATTAGAAGTAGGTTCACTTTGCAGAGCACCGTCTGAAGCAGAAGTCATGTGTAAATAAAGTTTTCCTCTGGCGCTCTGTCTCTGTGTGAGGGCTGTCAGGTTACTGTAAACAGAACTGATGAGGCTGGTCTCGTGGGAATTTCAGACTTTTCAGTTAACTGGAACAAAAACGTTTAATGTTTTTGTCTGTTCTGTTTGAAAAGAGACAGACTGTGTGGATTCAGTCACAATGCATTTCACCATGAAGTCAGTGAATAAAGATATCTAACTTAATGTCTAAGCTTTTTGTGGTTAGATTTTTCCTTTCTAGTGGTGTATTTATATTTGATAATTGACTTTACTGTCAGTGTTTAATATTTTGTGTGCAAATAAGATACTTTAGTCTGCCCATGCTTGTTTGCTACTGGTATGGTTATGGTTGTCTGGACATCCTTAAAAAGATTAATTCAATTTTAGATCAGTTTCTTGAAAAGTTATTAAATTCATTTTTACATTTTGAATCACAAAATTACTTTAAAAGGTAAAAAACAGACATGGTTTAAATAGTCAATGCTACTGAAAAGTAATAAATCGAGAAAGATTGTTAGATTAGCTAGTAAAAAAAATGGTTAAAATAAGTGATGCTAGCTCAAAGGAATGGATAAACAGTTGACATCATTAGTTTACAGTAACACATAAATGTTTTAAATGTACGTAAATAATTGTTGGTATTTGCTGTTGAAAATGTTAACTAGCTAAAATTAATGTGTAAACAATCGGAATTTCTAGCTAACGGCTAAATGATTGAAATGGCTCATGTTAGCTAAAAGTACTGGATAGACAGTTGAAGTACCTATTGCTAGCTAAACGTAATGAATAACTAGCTAAAGTTGATACCTAAAAATACAAGATAAAGGGTTGAAATACTTAACATTAGCTAAAAGTCACCGGTAAACGTTTCACATTGTTAGCTAAAAGTAACAGATCTGACTGAAGTCATTAATGCTAGCTAAAAGTAGTGGATGAACGAAAAATGGATTGTAGCTAATGCTAGCTAAAGGTTATGGGTAACGTTTGAAGTTGTCAGCTAAAAGTAGTGGTTGAAGTTGTTAAAGCTAGCAAAAAAATGTGGATAAAGTTGGCATTGTTAGCTAAAAGTAACAGATAAGCAGCTAAAATAGGTAATGCTAGCTAAAACTATTGTGACCAGTTGACATTGTTAGCTAAAAATGACAGATAAGCAGCTAAAATAGTTAATGCTAGCTAAAACTAATGGATGAGCAGTTGACATTGTTAGCTAAAAGTAACCGATAAACAGCTAAAATAATGCTAGCTAAAACTAATGGATGAGCAATTGATGCTGGTAGCTAAAAGTAATAGATAAACAGCTAAAATAGTTAATGCTAGCTAAAACTAATGGATGAACAGTCAACATTGTTAGCTAAACATAACAGACATGGTTGAAATGGTTAGTGCAAGCTAAAAATAATGGATCTACCGTTTATTTTTAGATAAAAGCAAGAGATAAATGGTTGTTAATGCTAGCTAAAAGCAATAGTGGTTCATTTACACTGGATAGGTAGATTAATGGCCATAGCTAAAATTAATGGCTAAATCTTGCAGGGACTTTACAAAACTCGTGGCTGTGGGTTTATGTTTCTCTGTGGTGATTTTGTGTCTCTTTGTGGTGGTTTTAAATCTCTCTCTGGTAGTTTTATGATTCTTTGTGGTTGTTTTCAGTCTCCATGTGGTGGTTTTTAAGTCTCCTTGTGGTGGTTTTGCATCTGATTGTGGTGGTTTTGAGTCTCTTTGTGGTGGTTTTCAGTGTCTTTATGGTGGTTTTGTGTCTCTTTGTGGTGGTTTTCAGTGTCTTTGTGGTGGTTTTGTGTCTCTTTGTGGTGGTTTTCAGTGTCTTTATGGTGGTTTTGAGTCTCTTTGTGGTGGTTTTCAGTGTCTTTGTGGTGGTTTTGTGTCTCTTTGTGGTGGTTTTCAGTCTCCTTGTAGTGGTTTTTAAGTATCCTTGTGGTGGTTTTCAGTTGCTTTGTGGTGGTTTTCATTGTCTTTGTGGTCATTTTATGTCTCTTTGGGTTGGTTTTGTGTCTTTGGTGGTTTTCAGTCGCTCTCTGTGGTTGTTTTGCATCTGTTTGTGGTGGTTTTCAGTCTCTTTGTGGTGGTTTTCAGTGTTTGCCGTGGTTTTGCGTCTCTTTGTGGTGGTATTCAGTGTCTTTATGGTGGTTTTGCGTCTCTTCGTAATGGTTTAGCTAAATGCATAAATGTTTGACATAGTTAATTCTAGCTGGAGGCACTAGATAGCTATATTAATGGTAAGGTTATAAAAACAATGCCCAAATGTTACAAGGACTTTACCAAATGTTTGAATTAGATGAAAAATATTCTAACAATATTGACTTTTGTATGGTACAGTGATGGTTGAGGGCACTGGAGTTCATCTGACAGGCCTATACGTCAGGGTAAAGTCATTGACCTGCGTCGATATAAAACCAGTCCGATGGTTAAAGTGATCTGATTTCCACTAACGGGTGGCTATGGAAGTCTGTAATGATTTTAAAAAACCCTAACCGTGGATTTTACAGTGACTTTCACTCAACACCTCCACAGGCTTAAAGACAGCACAGCTCAGATCTGTGGTCTTGTTGGCGCTGGAGCTGTCGGAGCTGCTTCACCGATGAAGTTATTGATCTGTGAGGATCAAACTCTGACCTGAATCAGTTCTGCGACGCCTGTTGTGTAAGAGGCCATGAACACAAACACATGTTGGCCGTCGATGGTTGTCATGTGACGCGGCGGTTCAGTTGGCGATGGCGTGGGAAGCTTTCAAGGCTGAATGAAGAAAAGACGACACACAGCTTAGCACGTCTATCTCTGTGAGGACCTTCATTGGTTTATTTCATTCAGTTGACCCACAGTAATGATGCTACAGTAATGACCCAAACATGGACATGATGCTAACCTGAACCCTCAAACAGCCCTTTAATGGCAGGAACCCTAGCAAGGATTGACAAAGACATGAAAAAGACGCATAACAAACCACACAGCTATGTTTCTTACGGTCATTTTGCACCTAATTTTTCTTTTTTTAAAAATGTTCCTGATAGTTTTGTGCTTCTCTATAGCTGATTTCCATCTGCTTAACCATTTATTGTCTCTTTGAAGTGCTTTTGTCTCTCTTTTTGGTAGTTTTATGTTTCATTTTGGTGGTTTTGCATCTCTTTATGGTGGTTTTGGGTCCCTTTGTGGTCTTTTTGTATCACCTTTTGGTTGTTTTGCTTTTCTTTTAGGTGGTTTTGCATCTCTTTTTTGCATTTTTTGCTGTCTATTTGTTGTCTCTTTGTGGGGATTTTCGGTCTGATTGTGGTGGTTTTGCAACTTGCTTTGGTGTTTTTTTTATCTCTTTGTGGTGGTTTTGGCTCTCAGTGTGGTAGTTTTATGTTTGTTGGTGGTGGTTTCATCTTTTTTTATTAGTTTTGCATCTCTTTGTGGTGGTTTTAGGTCTCAATTAGGTCTTTTTCCATCTTTCTTGTGGTGATTTGTGATTGTGCAGTGGTTTTGCGGGCCTTTTTGATAATTTTGTGCCTTTCTGTGTTGATTTTGGGTCATGCTGTGGGGGTTTTGCATCTCTTTGTAGTGGTTTTGGGTCTGTTTTTGGTAGTTTTGTGTTTCATTTTAGTGGTTTTGCATCTTGCTGTGGTGGTTTTTATGACTCATAGTGGTTTTATGTTTCTTTTGGGTGATTTTGCATCCCTTGTGGTGGATTTCGTTGTTGTTTTTGTGGTGATTTTGAGTCTCAATTTGGTCTTTTTGCATCTTTTTGGGATCCTTTTGCGTTTCATTGTGGTCGCTTGGTGTCTGCAGTGGTTTTGCACCTCTGTTGGTTTTTCTATCCCTCTTTGCATCTCAGTTTTGTGGTTTTATATCTTGCAGTTTACTTCTGTGTCTCTTTTTTGTGTTTTTGCATCTCTCTCTGTATTGATTTTGCCTCTTTGTGGTGATTTTGTGTCTCCTTTTGAGGGTTTTGCATCTTGCTGTGGTGGTTTTGAGTCTCGTTGTTGTGGTTTTATGTTTCTTTGTGGTTATTTTGGGTCTTTCTGTGATGATTTTGCATCTCTTCTAATTTCTGGAACTCACTTTGGTCTTTTTGTTGTTGTTATGCGTTTGCTTGTGGCGGTGTATCTCTGTATGGTGGTTTTTCACTCCTTGAGACAGATTTGTGCTCTCCTCTTGGTGGTTTCATGTCTCTTTTTGGTGGTTTTGCATCTCTGTGTTGATTTGTGTCTCCTTCGTGGTTGTTTTGCGCCTCCATCCTTGGCCGAAAGTGTACCGGCTTGAATGTTCTCACTTTCTATAAATGTCCTGACTCCCAGCGTCTTAATCTGAGGCTGATCATCTGGAACACTGAAACTGTCTCAATGCATGAAAACTGTTTTCAGTCTTCGTGTTATTGAAGCAGCTTGTTGCTCTTCACAGTTCAGCTTCGTTATCTCAAAATTCAGCTGCAGCCAATCATTTTTCTCTACAGCTGCTCCTTCTCTGATCGCCTCATCCAATGCCAGCTGATAAAATCTCAACAATAATGTGATTTATATTTTGATTTTGCATGGCCAACAGTCACGACTAGACGTTGTTTTCTTTCCTGAACGTCAGTCGCGTTTATTTTTCCGCACAGACGAATTTGTTCTGCAGCTCTCCCCGTGTCAATTTGAGCTTCACACTTTAACATCTCGCCTGCTGCGTTTTGTCTCGTTGTTTGCAGCCTTGTTTGTTCGATAAAAGAACAAACGTGGCCTTGGAGAGGAATTTTATTAATTTATTTTCTGCTGCTTCTTTTCTGCTGCTGTTTGATGGCTGTGCAGGTGTTAATTGACAAGAAGTAGAGGTTGAACACACACAAACTCTGTCTGTGTGTGTTTTAATTGACTTTGCTGTCGCGTTATTGCGTTAAAAATTGGATTTACGGTTTACAGAAGCAAATCATCACTGCAAGTTTTCATCCAAACTGCACAAATTTAACCCAGTTTTGCAGAAAATCCCTAAAACTACATGCAGTTGAATGTGTTTCCTGCTGCGATGCCACGAAGAGCGATGAAGAGGAGACGAACAGCCATGAGGAAGGTTACAGTCTCCTCTTCGTTTCCTCTTTGGAGGATTTGAGCCATGTCGAGCCTGTGATTTGAATTTTCTCCACAGGTTCTCTTCACAGCTGGACTTCGTCTAATCCTGTCAGAATACATCGACTGTGTGTTCACATGGAGCGTTTGTTTATGCGTGTTCGTATCTGCAGGTGTGGCGGCCTGCCAGTTTGTGCGTGTGTTTGTCTCAGACCGTGAAGCTGCTGGTTTCATGGTGATAAACTGACAGTGACGTCCAAAAGGTCCTGTTTGTTAAAGCTGCCATGTTCTGTCGATGCAGATCGTTTGTGTGTCTCTACTGTAGAGTTTTCCCATCTCAAATCATTTGGGACTTTTTACTTAATCATCTCCGATTTGCTTGAAACTAGGGATGCAGGATAATGCCAATTTCAACCGATTCCGATAACGTCAACTGATTGCGCACCGGAACGTGACACCGGAGTTGTCAGGTCCACTACTACAACCACCGCGGCGTTCTACAGCCTCGGCAACGCCCCGTGGTGTTCGTCAGCGCACAACTTTTTGAGTATCAAAATTATTCTCCGAATACCACCACAACGAACGAATATAGGGATATTCCAATATTCGGGACCAGCCCTAGTGAAAGGTCTTCTTCAGACACGGTAAAGAAAGTCTAAACTGGTCAGTGCTACCATAGACATATATACGTAGACGCCGCATTGACTGTGGAGGGACGTGCCTAAAGCTCCGCCATCTTGGTACAGGGCGAGCAGAGGGGGGAGTGAATGTAAGTCTATGGAGGTAAGAGGTACTCCACAATCTTAAAGTAGAATTATTCACTGAATTTTCGACCGATTTCCAAACGGTTTGGTTTATTAAAAACGTCACACATGTAGCTTTGACACAGGATGCTTGGATGCTTTTGTTCTATTTATGTCTGCCTGTCCGTCCTCCATGTCAGACATTGGTAACAAACAATATATGTTGACAACTGATCGATTTATGATCACTTTTATAGTGCAAACATGTCATTCCTCTATAGACGTAATGCACTGCAGGGGCGAGTGGCACTGTACCAAGATGGCCGCCGCGTAAGCACTTCGGCTCCAATCGGCAGCAGCAGTCAACGCGGCGTCTACGTATATATGTCTATGGTCTAAACGACACTATCTCAGGGAGTATTAAAGATTAAAACCTGAAATCTTCACTGTTATTTCTCATCTCATTGGTTCACAATCTGCAATATTAGACAAGCAGATCAAATAGTGTCTGATTACAGTTGAGTTGAAATTTGACAAATAAATGTTGTCAAGGAGAGTCTCATCTTTGAGCACACATAAACAAAAAATAGATTTAGCTGCGACTTTTCTGACAGGTATTGCGATTTGGTTTGAGATCTAAGTGAAGCCTCAGTTCAGTATTCACGGTGTAATCGATTTAAAACTGGAACTGTTCAGCCCCAGCTCCGACAAATCCCTGTGTGAACTGCTGTTTCTTCTCCTGATGGTAGCTGCAGACCCACCTCTGGTCACCGGTGATGATCCTCCACGTGCTGAATGTGAGACTTTGATGGAGAAATCACAAATGTGTTCTTACCAGTGGTGAGAGGAACATCTGTAACACTGGTCCAGATGTTGATACCACAACGTCACATGGTTTATTTACTCGTGACAGTCCCCGATTCTGCACCATGAGCAGTCTGAGAACTTTTTGATCAGCATTTGTAGTTCATTTTAAGAAGCCTTTGTTCTGATGTTTAGTTCTGGTTCTGGTCACTGAAACATCTCAGAGCTGCTGACTGACTGACCCAGTTTGACCTGACTGACCGGGATCGTCTGTTCTCATTCACACTGTAACGTCTCCGCTGACCTCCATCCTCCCCCTCCTCCCCCGTCACACTGAGGCATGATGGGAACTTTAATCGACACATCGGGCTGCTGCTGATAGTGTTTTTTTTCTGCTCTTATTCCTCCCATCAGGCTGCTGTCGCCTCAGTCGCTTTTATTTCTGCTGATGGTTGTCGAGTCGATGTGACAACAGAGCTGCTCAAACCTCCGGCCAAACTGACAAACAGACAGACGGTCACACTAACAAACAGCTACACTAACAATCAAATATACAGCTGCACTAATTAACACACAGACAGCTACACTAACAAACAAATGACACACAAAGCGACATAAAATGAACACAAATAGATGTAACACAAACCCAAAGACACATAACAAACACAAAGAGACAAAAAGGAAGACCACAGAGAAGCAAAACAAACAAAGAGACACAAAATGAACACAGCAAAACATGGAACAAACACAAAGAGACGTGAAACAAATGCAAAATGACACAAAATTAACACAGAGAAACAAAACAAACATAAAGACACAAAGAATGAACACAAAGAGAAAAAATTTACACAAGGAAACACAAAAGAAACCCAAACAGACACAAAACAAACACAACGAAACACGAAACAAACACAAAGAGAAACAAAACAAACATAGGGACACAAAAATTTAACACAAACAGCCTTAAAATGAACACAGAGTCTTAAATGAACACAAACAGCCTTAAAATGAACAAAAACAGCCTTAAAATTAACAGAAAAGGCCTTAAAATGAATACAGAGAGCCTTCAAATGAAAACAAATAGTCTTAAAATGAACACAAAGAGTCTTAAAATGAACACAAAGAGCCTTAAAATGAACACAGAGACCCTTAAAATGAACACAGAGAGCCTTAAAATGAACACAAACAGCCTTAAAATGAACACAAACAGCCTCAAAATGAACACAGAGTCTTAAAATGAACACAAAAGGCCTTAAAATGAACACAAAGAGCCTTAAAATGAACACAGAGACCCTTAAAATGAACACAAAGAGCCTTAAAATGAACACAAAAGGCCTTAAAATGAACACAGACAGTCTTAAAATGAACACAAAGAGCCTTAAAATGAACACAAAAAGCCTTAAAATGAACACAAAAGCTCTAAAATGAACAAAAAGAGCCTTAAAATGAACACAAAAGGCCTCAAAATGAACACAAAGAGCCTTAAAATGAACACAAAGAGCCTTAAAATGAACACAAAAAGCCTTAAAATGAACACAAAGAGCCTTAATATAAACACAAAAGGCCTCAAAATGAACACAAAGAGCCTTAAAAATAACACAAAAGGCCTTAAAATGAACACAAAGAGCCTTAAAATGAACACAAAAAGCCTTAAAATGAACACAAAGAGCCTTAAAATGAACACAAAAGCCCTAAAATGAACACAAAGAGCCTTAAAATGAACACAAAGAGTCTTAAAATGAACCCAAAAGCTCTAAAACAAACACAAAGAGCCTTAAAATGAACAAAAAGAGCCTTAAAATGAACACAAAAGGCCTCAAAATGAACACAAAGAGTCTTAAAATGAACACAAAGAGCCTTAAAATGAACAAAAACAGCCTTAAAAATAACACAAAGTCTTAAAATGAACACAGAGTCTTAAAATGAACACAAAAGCTCTGAAATGAACAAAAAATTGCCTTAAAATGAACACAAAAGGCCTTAAAATGAACAAAAAGAGCCTTAAAATGAACAAAAACAGCCTTAAAATAACACAAAGAGTCTTAAAATGAACACAGAAAGTCTTTAAATGAACACAACGAGCCTTAAAAATTAACACAAATAGCTCTATAATGAACACAAAGAGTCTTAAAATGAACACAAAAGCTCTAAAATGAACAAAAAGAGCCTTAAAATGAACACAAACAGCCTTAAAATGAACACAAAAGGCCTTAAAATGAACACAAACGGCCTTAAAATGAACACAAACAGCCTTAAAATGAACACAAACAGCCTTAAAATGAACACAAAGAGCCTTAAAATAAACACAAACGGCCTTAAAATGAACACAAAAAGCCCTAAAATGAACACAAACAGTCTTAAAATGAACAAAAAGAGTCTTAAAATAAACACAAACGGCCTTAAAATGAACACAAAGAGCCTTAAAATGAACACAACGAGACTTGACCTTGACACAAAGAGACAAAACGATCCATGTGAACAAGTTCATTGTGTTCTTTCATCCTGACTCGTGATGAATTGATGCGTATTTAACCTGCTGGTTCACTCAAAAAGCAGAACACACTCATCCGACCTCCAGTGAATCTTCTCCCGTCCAGTTTTTGGGCCGCGAGCCTCGACTTGGACGGCCTCCAGCGTGATGTGGCTCCTCGACTTTGAGGTGACTTTTACAGCGGGATGAGAAAACGCTGTCAGGGAGCCGATCGGCGGCGATAACGTGGGTTCAGGAGCCGTGGAGGTTTAATTAGATCCAAACTGTAATTACAGTGTGAGGATAATGTGGGTCAGCCGTGATAGGGGAACACGCTGTGATGCTGTTACATAATTAAACCAGCGCTGAGCCACTTTACATCCAGATCACTGAAGATTCCTGCTGGAAATACAATGCTGCCGCCGCTTTGCACGTGTCGCTGCCGCACATCATCCACACTCAGGTGGGTTCGTGCAGCTGAAGTAACACAACATGTCATTTATTCAGCTCACGTTTCGTTTTCTTATCCCCTGTTTAAATCTCCTCTGAATGCATTTCTGCAGCAGCTGTTCTGCTTTAATTCACTTAACTTCTTTGTGTAACACTTCATGACTTCATTTACTGATACAAAGACACATAATGACAACAAAAAAACACACAAAGTGACTATGAAGACACAAAATGACCACAAAGAGACGCAAAACTACTACAAAAAGATTGAAAGTGACCATGAAGAACCACAATACGACCACAATGACACCCGAAGTGATTGCACAGACACAAAACAACCAACGACATAAAAATATAAGACAACAAAAGGCACACTTAGTGAACACAAAGGGACATAAATTTATGACAAAGAGACACAAAATGACCAACAGGAGACACAGAATAACTACAAAAACACACTAAACAACTACAAAAGGAGAGAAATAACCCCAATAAGACACAAAGTGATTGCAAAGGTATCTGCAAAGAGACACAAAACAAACACACAGAAACAATAAAAGGCAAAGAAACACACATAACAAAGCAAAGAGACACAAAGTGACCATCGAGAGACGCACAATAGCTATAAAACTACACAAAATGCCTACAGAGGATAAAAATTACTATAAAAATACAAAAAACAACTACAAATAGACAAATATGGTTACAAAGACACAAATTGTCAACAGTGAGACACAAAACAATAACAAAGACACACAAAATGACCACAAAGAGAAACAAAATAACTAAAAAATACACAGTTTACCTACAAAGAAAGCAAAATGACCACATAAAGACAAAAGAAACACACTAAACAATAACAGAGAGACACAAAGTGGCCACAATATGATGCTAAAAATACACCAAACAACTACAAATGGACAAAAAATTAATACAAATACACAAAGTGACTGCAGTGAGACACAAAACAACCACGGAGGGACAAAGAAAAACAGAATAGTCACACAAAATAACAACAAAAAGACACAAAGGGGCTCAAAAGAACCACAAAAAGATACAAAACTGCCTTCAAAGAGACACAAAACAACTATAGAGACCCGAAACAACCACATAGACAACAACAAAGACAAAAATATTCACACAAAACGACAACAAACAGACACAAAGGGACACAAAGAGACACAAAGTAGTTGCATGATAATATAAAACCAGTATAAAGACGCAAAATGTCAACAAAAAGACACAAAACAACCACAAAATGGTACAAAACTGCCTTCAAAGAGACACAAATGACTAATAAGATACACAAAATGTCCACAAAGAGACACAAAACAACTATAGAGACCTGAAACAACCACATAGACAACAAAAAAGATCAAAATATTCACAATAAACAGACAGAAAGGGACACAAAACAATCACAAAATGACCACAAGGAGACATCAGATGACCACAGAAAGACAAACAGTGACTGCCTAATAATATAAAACCACTACAAAGGCACAAAACAACTACAAGAGTGTCAAAGAAAGTCAAAAAAGGACATAAAATGACTACAAGAAGACACAAAGTAGCTGCATAATAATATAAACCATATAAAGACACAAAATAACAATGAAAAGACACAAAGTGACTCCAAAGAGACACAAAACAACTATAGAGACCTAAAACAACCACATAGACAACAAAAAAGATCAAAATATTCACACAAAACAACCACAAACAGACACAAAATGACAACAAAGACACACAAAGTAGCTGCATAATAATATAAAACCACTATAAAGACACAAAATGTCAACAAAAAGACACAAAGGGACTCAAAACAACCACAAAAAGATACAAAACTGCCTTCAAAAAGACACAAAATGACTATTAAAATACACAAAATGTCCACAGAGACACAAAACAACTGTAGAGACCTGAAACAACCACATAGACAACAAAAAAGACAAAAATATTCAAACAAAACAACAACAAACAGACACAAAGGGACACAAAACAACCACAAAATGAACACAAAGAGACATCAGATGGTCACAGAAAGACAGTGACTGCCTAATAATAATATAAAACCACTAGAAAGGCACAAAACAACTACAAAGAGTGTCAAAGACAGACAAAAAGGACACAAAGTGACTATTAAAATACACAAAATATGACCTCAAAGAGACACAAAGTAGCTGCATAATAATCCAAAGCCACTATAAAGACACACAACAACTACAAAGAGCCTCAAAGTGACCTCGGCGTCGACTCTTTGATCCTCTTGCTCTGTTGTTGGGTGATCTTTTGTTCTATCTGAGCTCATTAAATCTGCACCTCAGACGACAAAATGACCTTCAGGTGAATCGCGGAGATTAACATGTGAAGCAGTCGTCATTAGTGTGCAATCAGCTCCTGTTAGTGAGAAAAAACTCGCAGCCTTTTTCAGATCCTCATGCTGCCTGAGAGACAAAACTCAGGGCTAATCTAAGAAGGGCTTGAGATATTGTTTTACAGTTTAGTTTTCTCTGAGCTTCACCAACATGTTTCCATCAGTGTCGTCTTTAACTGAGACTTGCGTTGTGTTTCCACCGATGCAGCTGCAGCTTCCTTCAGTGGATCAGGACTGTTTGCATTAATGCAGCAGCGGTGGTGGTGGAGCCGAATCCTTAGTGACAGACCGCGCTGCTCTCTCCGAGCTCGAGTTCATCCTCGCAGAAGCACAACAAATGAAAACAGTCGCTGCCGACGAGTTGGAAAACATTCTCATAATGAAGGTTCACAGAGCAGGAAAGCATGAACAGCCACGGACCGCAGGGAGGCCACAACCACAGAAACACACAAAAGAACCACAAAATAACCACACAAGACCAAAAAGTACATCTACTTAAATACAAAGTGACCAGTTTGGCCACAAAGAGAATCACAAATGGAAACAAAATGCCCACAAACAAGCACAAAATGACGACAAAGAGATGCAAAATCCACACAGACAGACACAAAATGACCCCAAAAGAAACACAAAAAGACGCAAAGTAACCACAAGGAAGTGCAGAGCTGACATGTTCACAAAGAGACAACAAAGCAACGCAAAATATGTCCCTAAAGAACCACAAAACAACCACAAAGAGACACAAAACAACCACAAAGAGATGCAACACACTAACAAAGAGATACGAAACTACCGCAAAAACACACAAAACAAATCCTAAAAAGTCTTGGAAGACCCACAAAAAGACCACACAGACTCCAAACAACCACAAAGAGACGCAAAACTACCATAAAGTGATGCACAATAACCATAAAAGGACACAAAATGACAACACAATCTCAAAGAAACACAAAATGATCACAAAGAGATGCAAAACTACTACAAAGACACACAACAAGAGCAAATTGACCACAGAAGAACCCCCAAACCATAAAAAGACGCAAAATGACATCAAAGAGACTAAAAATGACAACAAATAGACTAAAAATGACCACAAATAAACACAAAACCCACACAAAGAGACGAAAAATGACCACAGAGACACAAGACCACCACAAAGAGACTAAAAATGACCACAAAGAGACACAAAACCACCACAAAGAGACACAAAATGACCACAAATAGACTAAAAATGACAACAAAGAGACTAAAAATGACAACAAAGAGACACAAAATGACCACAAAGAGACACAAAACCACCACAAAGAGACTAAAAATGACAACAAAGAGACACAAAATGACCACAAAGAGACACAAAATGACCACAAAGAGACTAAAAATGACAACAAAGAGACACAAAATGACAACAAAGAGACTAAAAATGACAACAAAGAGACACAAAATGACAACAAAGAGACTAAAAATGACAACAAAGAGACACAAAATGACAACAAAGAGACACAAAATGACCACAAAGAGACACAAAATGACAACAAAGAGACACAAAATGACCAGAAAGAGACTAAAAATGACCACAAAGACACACAAAATGACCACAAAGAGACACAAAATGACCACAAAGAGACTAAAATGACCACAAAGAGACACAAAATGACAACAAAGAGACTAAAATGACCACAAAGAGACTAAAAATGACCACAAAGAGACACAAAATGACAACAAAGAGACTAAAAATGACCACAGAGACACAAAATGACAACAAAGAGACTAAAAACAACAACAAAGAGACACAAAATGACCACAAAGAGACACAAAACCACCACAAAGAGACACAAAATGACCACAAAGAGACTAAAATGACCACAAAGAGACTAAAAATGACCACAAAGAGACACAAAATGACCACAAAGAGACACAAAATGACCACAGAGACACAAAATGACAACAAAGAGACTAAAAACAACAACAAAGAGACACAAAATGATAACAAAGAGACACAAAACCACCACAAAGAGACACAAAATGACCCCAAAGAGACTAAAAATGACAACAAAGAGACTAAAAATGACCACAAAAAGACACAAAATGACAACAGACTAAAAAAGACCACAAAATGATACAAAACCACCACAAAGAGACACAAAATGACCCCAAAGAGACTAAAAATGACCACAAAGAGACACAAAACGACCACAGAGACAAAACCAACACAAAGAGACTAAAAATGACCATAAAGACAAAAAAACAAACATGTAAACACAACCTGAAGACACAACAGCATCTTGAGGCACCAAACTGGAGACAAACTGAGTGAACTGAAGCCAGAGAGGCTGAAGGGCCCTTTATTGTCTGCTGTAGGTTGTAATTCTTGTGTGCGGCTGCAGTCAGGTGTTTGTGTGTCTGTTGTGTGTGTACTTGTCGAACTCCATCATCGTCCCTCAGCGTTTGTTGCGTCTTGTGGCACAACAACTTAGCTCGTGTGTTCAGCGCTTGATCTGCTTTCACGGGTCGCTGCAGGAGACGCCGACCATCAGCGTCACACGAGGGTTCGCGCCGAGGCCCCGCTCTGATTGGCCGGTTGGTGTGTGTCTGTGTGTGTCTGTGTGTGTGTGTTAAACTGTTTAATGCACATGTCGTCGTTTTGAATCAAACTCAGTAACCGTGGCAACAGGCTGAAACAAGCCCCGAGACACGTCATGAGATGTTACAGGGAGATTCCTGCTGCTGCCTTCTGTACAGTTTAACACCATACAGATGTGGAAACACACTGCAGCTACACAACCCTGCTCACAGAGACACACACCAGGCCTGGAGACACAAGTCTTCTGTCTCGTTGTGGTTGTTTTCTGTCATTTTTTAAAGCATGTTTTGTCTTTTTGTCTTGGTTTAGTAGCTTTTCGGAGTGCCTCTGTGGCTGTTGTGTGTCTTTCTGTAGTTGTCTTGTGTCTCTTTGTAGTTTTTTGTGTATTTTTGTTGTTAATTTGCGTCTCTTTCTGGTTATTTTGTGTGTTTTGTAGCTTTCTAGTGTCTCTTTGAGGTTGTTTTGTGTCTCTTTGTAGTTGTTTCGCATCTTTTGTCTCTTTGTAATTAACTTGCATATTATTTAGTCATTTTACATATTTACGTGGTTGTTTTGCTGCTTTTTTTGTCCCTCTTTGGTTGTTTTTCATTTTCTGTGTGTCTGTGGTTGTTTTGCATCTTTTTGTAGTTGTTTTGCATCTCTTTTTAGCTAAAAGACACACAAAACAAGCATAAAGGAAAACAGAACAGCTACTGAAATATGCAAAACAACTACAAAGAAACATAAAACAGCATCAAAAACACACAAAACAACCACAAAAAGACACACAAAGGCTATGAAAAGATGCAAAAATGTCAAGTTTTGTATCTTTTGTAGTTGTTTTGTGTCTCTTTGTAGCTTTTCAGTGTCTCTTTGTAGTTGTTTTGCATATTTTTTGTCATTTTAAATCTTTTTGTGGTTGTTTCATGTCTCTTAATGGTTGCTTTCCATCTCTTTGTAGTTGTTTTGCAGTTTTTTGTAGCTGTTTTGTGTCTCCTTGTAGTTACTTTGCATTTTTTGTTGCTGTTTTATGTCTTTGTGACATTTTTGCATCTTTTTATAGCTTTTGTGTGTCTTTTTGTGGTCGTTTTGAATCTATTTGAAGCTGTTTTGCACCTCTTGGTGGTTGTTTAGTGTGTTTATGAAGCTGTTTGTGTCCATTTGTGGTTGTTTTATGTCTCTTTGCAGTTGGTTTGCAAATTTTTTTTTGTCATTTTTCATCTTTTGCAGCTGTTTAATGTCTCTTTGTGGTTGATTTGCACTTTTTTGTAGTTTTTTGTGTCTCTTTGTAGTTGTTTTGCTTGTTGTTGTTTTGTTCAGCTTCGATGCAAAACAACCACAAAAAGACACACAAAAGCTATGAAAAGATGCAAAAATGCACATAGATACATAAAACAGCAATGTTTGATCTCTTTAGTTGTAGTTTTTTGTGTATTTTTATAGGTAATTTGCATCTTTCTGGTCATTTTGTGTCTTTGTAGCTTTTTAGTGTCTCTTTGAGGTTGTTTTGCATATTTTTGTAGTTATTTAGTGTCCCTTTGTAGCTTTTCAATGTTTCTTTGTACTTGTTTTGTGTATTTCGTAGCTGTTTTTGTATCTCTTTGTAATTACTTTGCATATTTTTTTAACATTTAGAATCTTTTCTGCGGTTGTTTTGCATCTTTTTGCAGCTGTTTTGTGCATCTTTGGTTGTTTTGGATATTTTGTGTCTGTGGTTTTCGTTGTGCATCCTTTTGTAGCTGTTTTATGTCTCTTTGTAGTTGTTTGGCATCTATTTGAAGCTGTTTGCACCTCTTTTTGTGTGTTTTATGTCTGTTTGTGGCTTTTTGCATCTTTTTGTAGCTGTTTTGTGTCTTCTTGTGGTTGCTTTATGTATTTTTGTAGCCATTTTGTGCCTCTTTTCTGTTGTTTTAAGAGCTGTTTTATGTCTCTATGTTGTTTTGCACCTTTTTTTAGCACCCTTTTGCTTCTCTTTGTAACTATTTTGTATATTTTTGTATCTTTTTCCCATCTCTTTTTCACTATTTTGTCTCTTTCAGCTCTTTTTGTATCTGTTTTGCATCTTTTTGTGGTTGTTTTAAAGCATTTTTTCCATGTTTTTACTGTTTGTGGTTGGGTCAGCACGTTGAGCAGGGATATTTGCATTCATCCACATTCTCATACGAACATACTCACTCCGTGTTTTCAGTTGTGTTACATCGAATTATGCAAGGAAATCACATTCCTGTAGAAGCAGGCGTCACAAGGAGCTGCCAGACCAGAGTCCATAGGAATTTCCATTGTTTTTATTGAAACCTAAATTTGGTTACGAGTCAAATTAAACAAGCAGCTCCTCTGACTGACCTCCATCTGTGATTAGCCGTGCCTGATATTTCTGCTGGCAGTGGATTAATTTATGCTGTTAACATGGCAACAGGGAGACGGCATGAGGAGATGTGAGCCGCGACAGGGAGGAAGCTCAGAGAAGGTTAATTAGAAACAGAGATGTACAGGACTTGTGGCGATATTAGTCTTTCAAGAGGAATTAAGGCCGACAGTCGGTGATTAGCGAGGTCCGTAAATGTGAAGGTTCTCTGCTGAGTGGAATAATAATGTCTCTGATACGAGGGACTTTTAATCTCCTGCTTTCATGTATCTTCAGCAGCAGGTTTGAAGGTTTTTAGTGGGAAAATGGGTTTTAACCAACACTTTGGTTTGATTTCAATGGTTAAATTAACCTGCAGCAGCGCCACACTAACGTGCAATTGTGTCCACCAGGTGGCGATGGTGGCCGAGGCCCCGCACCCCTTCCCCACCGTGGACGTGCCCGACCACGCCCACTACACCATCGGCTCCGTCATCCTCGCCATCGGCATCACGGGGATGGTCGGAAACTTCCTGGTCATTTACGCCTTCAGCAGGTACGTCGAGCTGCACCTGAGACCCTCGTGGTGCTTTCAGGTGACGACGAAAAGTCAGAAAGGGCAGCTTCATACGTACATAGAAACGTCTTCTGTTAATTTTAGTACATATTTTAATCTTAAAGCAGATTTATAATGCAAATTATTGTTATTTTTATTTGTAACATGGAACTGTTGGTTCAGTACAGAGGTGTACACATGTATTAGGAATGGCCAATGTACAGAACTGTTTTTATTACGAACATCGTAGCACCCACCAACGGACCTTCTCCATCTCACAGTATTGTGGAACTAAAAACAAGTAGGAGTTTCTAGTCGGACCGTTTATTCTCCTGCCGGTGCTTCTGTGACGTATAGCTAGCTAATGGGATGGCTAATGCTAACAGCTGGAAGATGCTCCGCCGTGGTTAAAACCACCCGTCTGGGATCACTTGGGTTTCCTGGTAAAGTATGAAAAAGCAGTAAAACAAGTGGACCAGACCAAAGCTGTAAGGAGCTCCAAACGTGGAGAAAGTATGGTGTTTATTATTGGTCACAACTCTGGTTTTACTTGGCCGATCAACACAATTCAAAAACTGGTAGATAGTTAGAAATCCACACTTTGGACACAAGTTGAAACGGAGACTTACCGAGGCTGTTTCTTGCTGCTACGTCATCTCAAATCGGTCATGTCGTTTTAACGTGCCAGCGCGTCCGTCAACTCCAGAGGGTTAAGTACCGAACCAAACCGTGACTTCCGTACCGAGGTACGTACAGAAACGTGATTTTTGTGTACCGTTACACCCCTAATGGGAACTGTAGATGAAAACAAATCATAAAGGTCCTACTATCATATACAGTCACATATTTATGAGCCAGATCATGTCGTGATTTAAAAGTAATCAACAGTCTTACGCTGAGTTTTGAAGTAAAAAAGTAGTAAAAGGTATAAAACATGTAGAGTCTCCATTTTATCCAGTGTTGATAACACCTGTGGCTACATATAGATGAGTATTTTGATTCCAGGTTTTTTAAATTTTTGTAAAATAATCAAAGAAACTCATCCATCCATCATCTGTACACCGCTTAATCCTCTGTAGGGTCGTTGGGGGGCTGGAGTCTATCCCAGCTGACACATATAGAGACAGACAACCAAGCACACTCTCATTCACACCTACAGACAATTTAGAATCATCAATTAACTTCATCATGTTTTTGGACGATGGGAGGAAGCCTGGTGAAAACCCACACTGCACAGGGAGAACATGCAAACTCCACACAGAAAGATCCCAGGTGTCCTAACCGGGATGCGAACCGGGGATCTTCTAGCTGTGAGGCGACGCTGCTCAATTTTTGTTTTTTTCTTTTTATGATTTCTGTCATTCAAACTGTGTCCTACTGCACAGAAGACATGTCTGAGTTCTCTCTCCTTCTAGTCACGGTTGTTCTGTTTCCAAAGAGGTGCAGGACTTCATGTTGCAGAGGAAAATGAGCCAACAGCGAGTAAAAATGTGACGGGTGTTAAAAGCGTCCACATGGTTAAAAAGACTTCTTGTTGGGACCAAAGTTAACGAGACAGAACGTCTTTGAAGGGAACAGTTTAGTGTTTTAGGTGGAAATAAGTGGAAATAAGTGGACGGAGCAGCTTTTTTCTTCTCCAGCCTTCATCAGCAGAGAATAAAGCTGGTCTGTAAAGCGCCTGTGAGGTTTAATTAGCATCCGTCCGTCCTCCTATTGAGCGAAACTCTCCCTCTTTTATCTTCAGGAGAAAACGTCTTTCTCCGAGACAAAGCGCGCCGTGATTTCTCGACCCCTTTGAAGAAGCTCCTCCGCCTAAGACCAGTTGATAGCGGTATTGATCGGCCCATTTCTGGGATGGCTATTGATCCTTCTTCCACTAAAATCGGACCAGCTTCTTGATGGAACATTGACTAAATGTTCAGTTTGGAGCCGCGGCGGCGTTAAGTGGCTTTTCCACGTAGACTCCTCTGACTTCACTGACCGTCGTGTTTAGCGGCGGCATTGATTCACTTTGATCCTTCACACCTGAAAGTCTCGACCAAGGACTCATCTGGAAGCAACACAACTGTTAACGAGCTGCAGTTTGTCTTTTCTAGATAACTTTTAAAAATCCAATCACTATAAATACATATTAACCCTAAACTACAATGTTAATATGAACATTTCTTAACAGCTTGTAATGGTTTTTTAACAGTTCACTGATGTCTTACAGATTTTCTTGTTTGTTAAATTAAAGACACTCCCTAATAAAATCATTTTTTATATATTTTTATAAACAGTCAAAAAAATAATGAATACACATCGTTACCCTTAACATTACTTTTTAAAAAATAACTTAAAAACATCCTTATTTTACAGATATTTTCCTTTATTTGAAACAAAAAATATGTTTATTAAAGATTGAAAAATGGTAAATATTTGTCTTACTTTTTAGATTTTCACCATTTCGATAAATTACTGACAACTAGTAAAACTACAGAAAAAAATATGAATTTATATGTTAACTATTAAAAAACAGAGGTGTAAACAATGTAAACTGTAAAAAACCCAAACAAAAACAACAAGTACAGTAATCCATTATTTTCCATAATGTGGTGATAAAATGTTTTTACTGTATTTAGATCTGTTTTTTTTAAATCATAATTTTATTGATATTTTCCTTTATTTAGAAGAAAAATTTAATTAAAGATTGAAAATGGTAAATATTTTTTTAGCTGTTAATTTACATATTTTCCTTGTTTTGTTAAATTACAAATAGTAAAGACTAAAATCACAGAAAAAAGTACTAATTTTGATGTTAAATGTAAAGAAAACCCTCCAAAACCGTAAAGCTCACTTAAAAAAATCTGTAATATTATGAATAGTAATTAGTTCTTTAATGATGTGTCACCATAACCGTAGACTGTTTTGCTGTATTTAAATCAGTTAAAATATCCTAATTTCCCATATATTGGCTGTTATTTTTAAAGCTTTTTACAGTCTCTAAACATTATAGGATTCAGTCGTTCAAGGAATTTCTATGGCACTCAGCTGATATTTTTTTTAATGAGGTTTTTATTTACAGCGTCGTTAAAATGGACTGTGTGTGTGTGTTTGTGCTGCAGGAGTCGTAGTCTGCGGACGCCGGCCAACATGTTCATCATCAACTTGGCCATCACAGACCTGCTGATGTGCGTCACCCAGTCGCCCATCTTCTTCACCACCAGCATGCACAAGAGGTGGATCTTTGGAGAGAAAGGTACGACTGCACGCGCTCAGTACGTCACAGACACACACTGTTACACAACAACGGGTCCCTGAATACAGACATGTACAGTGCCTTTAAAAAGTATTGATCCCCTTTAGAAGTTTTCCCCTCCAGGCAAAGGTGCATCTAGTCAGTATATACTAGATGCACCTTTGCCTGCTTCCACCACCATAGTTCATGTCATGATGCTGCCACCGCTGTTCTTCACGTCATGATGCCGCCGCCACCATGCTTCACATCATGATGCTGCCACCACCATGCTTCACATCACGATGCTGCCACCACCATGCTTCATCTCATGATGCTGCCACCACCATGCTTCACATCATGATGCTGCCACCACCATGCTTCACATCACGATGCTGCCACCACCATGCTTCACATGTATGATGCTGCCACCACCATGCTTCACGTCATGATGCTACCACCACCATGCTTCACATCATGATGCTGCCACCACCATGCTTCACATCATGATGCTGCCACCACCATGCTTCACGTCACGATGCTGCCACCACCATGCTTCACGTCACGATGCTGCCACCACCATGCTTCACCTCATGCTTCACAGTGGGCATGGTGTATTTCTGATGGTATACAGTGTTTTGTTTCTGACAAACATAGCATTTAGTCTGATGGATAAAAAGCTCAATTTTGGTCTCATCAGACCCGAGAATCTTCTTCCACTTGACTTCAGAGTCTCCCACATGCCTTCTGGTGAACTCTAGTCAAGATTTAATATGACACTTCTTCAACCGTGTCTTTCTCTTTGCCATAAAGTCACTTATTTTACATTTTATATTTTAAAATAATCAACAGTATTTTATAGAAATCTGTTTTCACGTTGACATAGAAGAGTATTTCTGGTGCTGCTGTGACTAAATTAATGCAGCATTGTTGAGCTTGGTTTGTGTTGCAAACCAAAGATTTAGTGGATCTGTACTTGAGCTATTAGAGCAGGTTCAATGACACTGGTGACCACAGGACTGTTCATTTAGGTGTCACAGATGTGGAGCTTCTCCCAGAGCTGAAGGTGTGAATTTAACTGAGTTGTTGCAGTGATACAGTACCTTTTCTGTTCATCTTCCAGCCATCCTCGTCTCTCACCCTCGACCTTCAGCCTTTGAGTTTTTTTCATTTCCTACACACAAAGTGTGGACCAGTGAATTCCAGCTGAGAGAAAACTGAAAGGTGTTTGAGTCGATCCTCCTCCGTCTCTCCAGAGAGAAGCTCTGAGGTCATTTTAATATGACAGGGAGTGGGTTTGAACTCCCAGCGGATACGTGGAAAAAAGTCAAGGGCGAGTGGAGGAGGTGTTGATTCACTGCTTCTCTGTGACTCATGGTAAAGTTACTGATGGATAGATGGATGGATAGATGGATAATTCAAGTTAGTTGGTAGGTGCACAAAATGAAAGCTGCGTCGGTAGATAGAATAATAGATATAACAGTTGGTAGGGGGTGATTACATGGACAAGGAAAAGGCTTCAGGAGGAAATTTGTGGGCTGATGAAATAAAAATTAAGCTATTTGGCCACAATGAGTAGAAATATGTTTGGAGGAAAGAAGGTGAATCTTTGACCACAAGAACATCAAACCTACCATCAGGCATGGTAGTGGTAGTATTTTGCTCTGGGGCTGCTTTGGTGCAAGTGGAACCGGTACTTTACACAAAGTAAACAGAATGATGAAGAAGGAAAACTTAATGGATGGATGATGGATGGATGGATCGTTGGGTGGATGGATGGATGGATCGTTGGGTGGATGGATGGATGGATCGTTGGGTGAATTGATGATGGATGGATTGTTGGGTGGATGGATGGATTGTTGGGTGAATGGATGGATGGATGGATTGTTGGGTGGATGGATGGATGGATGGATGTATGGGTGGATGGATGGATGAATGGATGATGGATGGATTGATGGATGGGTGGATGGATCGTTGGGTGGATGGATGGGTGGGTGGATGGATGGATGGATGGATGGATGGATCGTTGGGTGGATGGATGGGTGGGTGGATGGATGGATGGATGGATGATTGTTGGGTGGATGGATGGATCGTTGGGTGGGTGGATGGATGGATGGATCATTGGGTGGGTGGAAGAATGGATTGTTGGATGGATGAATGATGGATAGATTGTTGGATGATGGATGGGTGGATGGGTGGATGGATTATTGGATGAATGTATGGATGCATCATTGGGTGGATGGATGGATGATCGTTGGGTGGGTGGATGGATGGATGGATCATTGGGTGGATGGAAGAATGGATTGTTGAATGGATGAATGATGGATAGATCGTTGGGTGGATGGATGGATTGTTGGATGGATAGATGGATAGTTGGATGGATCGTTGGGTGGATGGTTGAATGATAGATCGTTGGATGGGTGGATGGATGGATTGATTATCGGATGGATGTATGGGCGGACAGTTGGATGGATGTATGGATGGATGGATGGATAGTATAACAGACTAACTCTTCCTCTCTGTCTGTCTGTAGGTTGTGAGATCTACGCCTTCTGCGGCGCTCTCTTCGGGATCTGCTCCATGATCACGCTGACGGTAATCGCGATCGACCGCTACTTCGTCATCACGCGACCGCTCACCTCCATCGGCGTGTTGTCACGGAAACGGGCCCTCCTCATCCTGATGGCGGCCTGGGCCTACTCGCTGGGATGGAGCCTGCCGCCATTCTTCGGCTGGAGTGAGGACACACACCAACACACACATATACACTATATCACCATAAGTATTGGGACGTCTGCCTTTACACCCACATGAACTTTAATGAGATCCCGTTCTTAATCTGTAAGGTGTAATATGGAGTGGGTATCTGACCCACCTTTTGCACCTATAACAGCCTCAACTCTTCTGGGAAGGCTTTCCACAAGGTTTAGGAGTGTGTTCATTGGAGTATTTGACCTTCTAGAAGAGAATTTGTGAGGTCAGCACTGATGTTGGACCAGAAGGCCTGGCTCTCAGTCTCCACTCTAATCCATCCCAAAGTTGTTCTATTGGGTTGAGGTCAGGACTCTGTGCAGGCCAGTCCAGTTCCTCCACACCAAACTGGATCATCCATGTCTTTATCGACCTTGCTTTGTGCACTGGTGGCAGCCATGTTGGAACAGGAAGAGGCCATCCCCAAACTGTTCCCACAAAGTTGGGAGCATCAAATTGTCCAGAATGTCTTGGTCTGCTGAAGCATTAAGAGTTCCTTTCACTGGAACTAAAGGGCCAACACCTGAGGAACAACCCCACACCATAATCTCCCTCCACCAAACTTTACACTTGGAACAATGCAGTCAGGAAATACTGTTCTCCTGTCAACCGCCAAACGCTGACTCGTCCATGGGATGTCCAGACAGAGAAGCGTGATTGATCCCTTCAGAGAACACGTCTCCACTGCTCTAGAGTCCAGTGACGACGTGTTTTACACCACTGCATCCGACGCTTTGCATTGCACTTGGTGATGTAAGGCTTGGATGCAGCTGCTGGGCCATGGAAACCCATTAATGAAGCCCTCTACCACTGTTCTGTGGCCATGGAAGTGATTGGAACACATGAATTCAATTATTTGGAGGGGTGTCCCAATACTTTTGGCGATATAGTGTATATATAACTGTCTTTGTACATCTAAACCCTTTATCCCTTCTGTCTACATGAGCTGCAGCTGGTTTTCATTCTGTCTCCTGTATGTTTGTATGTAAATGATCACGTGTGGAAACAGAGCAGCTCCTGTAAATCCTGCTCAGCCTCAGTGTATGAATCCCGTGTGATGTTAATGTGTCCGTTCTGTGTGTTTGAGGACTGAATGTTCTCCTGAACACAGATGAAGTAAAAGAAAACATTTTTCAGCTACAGGCCTCTTTAGTAAGGTGATTCAGGACCTTATGGACTCAGGTGTGATTTTCTACGTGAATTTTAAGTCAACAGGGACATCCATGAGGAATTTTCTGTTTAAATGTAGCATGAGTTGTAACTGTTGACAGTTGGTAGGAGCTCCTCCTGAAGGACGAGTCTTGATTTGAGCAGACACTTAAACTAAATTCATTCTGTATTTTTTATCTGAGGTCAGCTGTGGACAGATTATGAGACAGTGGGCTCCTGAACATAAATATAAATTGCCCCCCTACCCTACATGTGATGGTTTTATGTTCCTCTCTGGTTGTTTTGTGTCTCTTTGTGTTTGTTTAGCTTAAATTTAAGGTTGTTTAGCATGTTTTTTCTGGTGGTTTTGTGTCTCTTTGTGGTTGTTTTATGTTTATTTAGGTTATTTTTATGTTTTTAGGGTTAGAGTTAGTTGTCTTTTATGTCTCAATGCACTAGTTTAATGTCTCTTCCTGGTTGTTTTGTATCTCTTTCTTGTTTAGTGTCTTTTTCTGGTTGGTTTGCTTCACTTTGTGGTTGTTTCATGTCTATCTGGTGGTTTTGTGTCTCTTTCTGGTTGTTTCGTGTTTATTTAGGTTGGTTTTATGTCTCATTGCACTAGTTTATTGTCTCCTTGTGGCGGTTTTACATCTCTTCGTAGTTGTTTAGCATATCTTTATGGTTTTGTGTCTCTTTGTGGTGGTTTTGTGTCTCTTTATGGTTGATTTGTGTCTCTTTGTGGTGGTTTTATGTCTCTTTCTGGTTGTTTGTGTCTCTTTATGGTTGATTTGTGTCTCTTTGTGGTGGTTTTGTGTCTCTTTATGGTTGATTTGTGTCTCTTTGTGGTGGTTTTGTGTCTGTTTGTGGTTGTTTGTGTCTCTTTATGGTTGATTTGTGTCTCTTTGTGGTGGTTTTATGTCTCTTTCTGGTTGTTTTGTGTTTATTTAGGTTGGTTTTATGTCTCATTGCACTAGTTTAGTGTCTCTTTGTGGCGGTTTTACATGTCTTCGTGGTTGTTTAGCATATCTTAATGGTTTTGTGTCTCTTTCTGATGGTTTTGAATCTCTTATTTGGTTGTTTTGAAGTTGTTCAGTGTCTCTTCTGGTTGGTTTGCATGTCTTTATGATTGTTTAGTCTGCCTATCTGGTTGTTGAGCATGTCTTTCTGGTGGTTTTGTGTCTCTTTCTGGTTGTTTTGTGTTTATTTAGGTTGTTTTATGTTTTTAGGGTTAGATTTAGTTGTCATTTATGTCTCATTGCACTAGTTTAATGTCTCTTTGTGGTGGTTTTACATCTCTTCGTTGCTGTTTAGCATATACCTGATTGTTTAGCATATTTCTCAGGTTTTATGTCTCTTCCTGGTAGTTTTGCATCTCTTTCTTGTTTTGTGTCTTTTTCTGGTTGGTTTGCTTCACTTTGTGGTTTTTTCATGTCTCTTTGTGGTGGTTTTGTGTCTCTTTGTGGTGGTTTTGTGTCTCTTTCTTGTTGTTTCGTGTTTATTTAGGTTGGTTTTATGTCTCATTGCACTAGTTTAGTGTCTTTTTGTGGCGGTTTTACATCTCTTCGTAGTTGTTTAGCATATCTCTATGGTTTTGTGTCTCTTTCTGATGGTTTTAAATCTCTTATTTGGTTGTTTTGTGGTTGTTAAGTGTCTCTTCTGGTTTCTCTTCTGGTCTCTTTATGATTGTTTAGTCTGTTTATCTGGTTGTTGAGCATGTCTTTCTGGCGGTTTTGTGTCTCTTTATGGTTGTTTTGTGTATCCTTTCCAGACTGTGTCTTTCTCAATGTCTTTCTGGTTGGTTTACATCTTTGTTTGGTTGTTTAGTGCATCTTTTTGATGGTTTTGCGCCTCTCTGTGGTTGTTTTGTGTTTCTTTGTGTTGGTTTTATGTTTCTCTGTGGTTGTTCAGTGTCTCTTTCTGGTAGTTTAGTGCATAGTTGTGGTTGTTTAACACATCTTTCTGGTGACTTTGTTTCTTTTTGTGGTGGTTTAGTGTCTCTTTTGGGTAGTTTTGCATCTCTTCGGGTTGTTTTGCATCTCTTCCTGGTGGTTTTGTTTAGTTTTCGTGACTCTTTGTGGTCACTTTGTGTGTCCTTGAGGTCGTTTTGTGTCCATTTTTTGTTCATTTTGTGTGGCTTCTATTTTATTTTGAGTCTGTTTATAACCACTCTGTCCTAGAGAAACCCCTGACAACTCATTAGTAACTCACTAACATGTCAATTGATTGGTTATATAATTAGGAAATATTGTTCTTTGTATTCAGGTAAAAGGGACAGAAGTGGATGTAGATGTTAAGAAATGCATTTACTTGGATAATAACTAGGTTTTAAATTTGTTGTTTTCATTCAGATCATAGCACAATACATAATTTCTGTAGCAGCATCATCGACCCTAAAACTCTCTCTTTCTTTCTCTTTGTTTCTATTAACATCTCTTGCCTAAAGGCGCCTACGTCCCGGAGGGTTTGCTGACTTCCTGTACGTGGGACTACATGACCTTCACCCCGTCGGTGCGAGCGTACACCATGCTGCTCTTCATCTTCGTCTTCTTCCTGCCGCTCTTCATCATCATCTACTGCTACGTCTTCATCTTCCGCGCAATCCGCAACACCAACCAGTCAGTCCACGTCCGGTTCATCCACTTCTACCTGATTTAAATTGTTTTCTCATAGCATAAAACATTACAAACAGACACAGCACGGGTAAAGAACAGCGTCTGTGTGTTTTCAGGGCTGTGGGGAAGATTAACGGCAGCACTCGTGACTCGGTGAAGAGCTTCCACCGACTGCAGAACGAGTGGAAGATGGCAAAGATCGCTCTGATCGTCATCCTGCTCTACGTCATCTCCTGGTCACCGTATTCCACCGTCGCCCTCACCGCTTTCGCCGGGTAAAAACACCGAACAGCGAGTATAAAATCTGTGTCACGTTTTCAATCAGCAGCTGGCAGAATCAGAGCAGGAGTTAGGCTGCAGTTCCTCTGAGGTCCTCTAGATGCTGCTAAAACTCTCAGCTGATAATTTGTTGATCTTCCCAATTGTTTTTTTAAGATGTAGGGTTATGAACTTGTAGAAAACATGAGGCTGCAGCCCTAAATAGTGTATGTTATCAATATATCTGACATTTTCTTTAACAGTTGATTAATGTCTCACTCTGTAGAATACTAAAAGCTAGTGAAAAAGCCCCATTCTCTGAGGAACTGTAGTTTTTGTTTTGACCGGTCATCTACAGAAGCACTAAGTTTGCTATCATAGAACACTATTGAAAATACACTGTAATGGAAACAGAAAGTGAAATATCGAAGCGAATGTGGACCAATACTAAATTTAAAATGCAATAACAGAAATGCGTTTTCATTTTCAGAATAGCACTGCATTTTTTGACTCATAAATAAAATGAATAATATATCTGCCAAACTGCATTTTCATTTTCTTCTTCAAGACTGCTCATTCTGTAACTTAATTCAAATGAAAAAGAAAAGGGCATTTAAGATTTAATTCAAATTTGAAAATTAAAATGCATTAGCAGAAATAAACTAAAAAAACAACAACTAATAACTAAAATAACTAAAAAGAATAAGCAAATTTCTCTTTGCTTTTTCTTTTTAGTTCTGTCTGAAAATGTGCAACGAAGAAGAAAATGAAAATGCAGTTTGGATGATTAATTATTAACTTTATTTATGAGTCAAATAATGCAGCCATAACCTTGAAATGAAAAAGCATTTCTGCTAATGCATTTTAATTTTCAAATTTGACATTTCAAATTGAATTTTGGTAACTATTTGCTGGGGCATCTTTTGAAAATTAAATCTTAAATGCCCTTTTCTTTTTCATTTGAATTAAGTAACAGAATGAGCAGTCTTGAAGAAGAAAATGAAAATGCAGTTTGACAGATATCTTATTCATATATTATTTATTTTAAAAGCATTTCTGTTATTGCATTTTAAATTTAGTATTGGTCCACATTCGCTTCCATAGTGAAAGGGCTGATTAGGGGGTTGTTCCTGTAAATGTTTGTGCCACCTCGAGGTCAGAGGAGTCATCAGCTGTAGTCAACTAGTCACTCACGAGAAGTTAACAGGCCACGCCACAAAGAAAATTTAATTAACACAACTTTCTACATCACCAAAACTGATAAGTCAAGTTGCTGTATGTATATTTTTGACCCGTCAGATTTTGTCATAATTCAAGATGACCTAGATTACGTCACAGAAGATAATGAGTTGTAGGAGTCATTGGAAAACAAGACTGCACAGGCTTTACAAGTGTACGAAAACTTATGTTTACAACTGTATAACTTCCTATATAGCCAGAAAAACTAGGTTTAGCCAAAATTTATCGCTCAAACTCTCCACAGTGAACTAATAGACAAACTAAACAAACTAATTAATCACTCTGATTGACTCGTATTCATGCTAATGCGACTCTATTCTTGGTTCTCACTGTTTTCTGCTGTCGTTCTTGTCGCAGGTATGCAGACATGTTGACTCCCTACATGAACTCTGTACCTGCTGTCATCGCCAAGGCCTCGGCCATCCACAACCCCATCATCTACGCCATCACACACCCAAAGTACAGGTAACACCCTGCATGAAAATCAGTGTTCTGACAGCTACGTTACCAACAAAGCAATGTGAAGTTTACTGCTCATCTACATTATTTGATGACTAACACATTTATAGGTCCTCTAACTCCCACTCTGTGGCACAGAACAGTTTCAGTACATTAATTTGAGCTCACGTTGATGTAATTTATTGTAAAGGTTGCCCTTTTTGTGTTTGCTTTTTGATGATTGCCACACAGAGAAGCTCAGGCGAGGTTTTATTAATCCATTGCAGCAGTTATTGTCATTAATAATACATTTTGCAGGCATAAATGTCAGAAAAAAGGTCATTACATTCCCATTAAGCCAAATCAGTCACTGTTTGTTTTGTCACCGACAGTTAGAAAAACCCTCACATTTTGAGTTTAATATAAAAAATAGCAAATATTCACATTTGACAAACATTACTTCACCCTCTGAACCCCAAGCAGTTTCTGGGTCTTTTATACACCTACCTCATTTTTAGTCACTGTTGGCTCATTTTTCACTGCAATATAAAGTCCTGCACCTCTATGGAAACAGAACAACCATGAAGAAGGAGAGAGAAGTCAGAAATGTCTTCAGTGTGGCTTAAATCCTAAATCCTTCTTGTCTCGGACCCATACACAGCCTGCAGTTCAGCTTAATAGTTTGTGAATTTTTGCTACGTGACTGTTGGTCACAGCTAAGTCAGTAAAGGCTTTCTGGTTGCGTCGTGAAGCACAGAATTTTTAGCTTTTTACAGAATCTGGTTAGTGCAAATGGTGTAATTTTGACGATTTTTTAAAAAGACAACATGCCTTTCAATCCTGCACTTAGGAATATCCTGAGGAACTGAGCCACTTGAACCAATAAAGTATTGATCAGTGTTGATTGATGCGTAGTCAAACTCTTTACCTCCCTCTGCAGGATAGCGTTAGCCAAGTACATCCCGTGCATGGGCATCCTGCTGTGTGTCCATCCTCGCGACCTCCGCTCGGCCAGCAGCAGCTTCATGTCGACTCGTCGCTCCACTGTGACCAGTCAGACCTCCGACATCAGCAGCCAGTTCAGGCGGCAGAGCACCGGCAAGTCCCGCCTCTCCTCCGCCTCCGACAGCGAATCGGTGAGCAGAAACTGTCCGCTAGCGACGATAAACCAGGAAGGGAGATGTTCAGGTGTGTTTGTACTAAAGTGTTTGTTTTTCCTACGCAGGGTTTGACAGATACTGAGGCCGATCTGTCCAGTATGGGATCCAGACCAGCCAGTCGACAGGTTTCCTGCGACATCAGCAGAGACACCGCCGAGCTGCCCGACTTCAAACCCTCCTCCAGCTTCAAGTCCAAGATGAAGAGCCACGACTCGGGCATCTTCGAACGGGTAAATCCTGTCAGCCGAACAGCATCTAAATATAGGGAATACTCAACGAAAGTAATAAATAGTTAGCTAAAGCAATGGATTAAATGTTAACTAAAAGAAAAAATGATTGTGTAATGTCAAAAAACATTAGCTAAAAGCAGTTAACTGAAAGTAATGGGTTAAATGGTTAGCTAAAATAATGTATTAAATGTTAGTTTGCTAAAGTAATGTATTAAATATTAGCTAAAGTTAATAAATCATCAAGAGAAGTGGAATATTAGTTATCTAAATGTGATGAATTGTTAGCTAAATGTAAAAATTAGTTAGCTACAAGTAATAAATAGCTAAATGCAATGAATACTTAGCTAAAAGTAATAAGTAGTTAGTTGAATGAAAAACAGCGAAATGTGAATCTAATAAATAGTTAAAATAATGGATTAAATGTTACCTAAAATTAAGATCTAGTTAGTTAAAACTAATAAATAGCTAAATGTAGGAAATAATTTGATTAAAAAGTGGGATAAATGTTGGCTAAATAAAATAAATAACTAGGATAATGAATGAAATGTTGGCTAAAACTAAGATGTAGCTTAAAGTAATAAACAGTTAGCTAAAATAATGGCTTAAATGTTAGCTAAACATGATAAATAGTTAGTTACAAGCATTAAACAGTGGCTAAAAGTTATGAATGATTAGCTAACAGTAATAAATAGCTAGCTAAATAATGGATTAAGTCTTAGGTGACAGTAATAAATAGTTAGCTAAATAATGGATTAAAGCTTAGCTAACAGTAAAAAAAAGTTAGCTAACTAATGGATAAAGTCTTAGCTGACAGGGATAAATAGCTAGCTAAATAATGGATTGATTAAATGTTAGCTAAACATGATAAATAGTTAGCTAAATAATGGATTAAATCTTAGCTAACAGTAAAAAAAAAGCTAGCTAAATAATGGATTAAATGTTAGCTAACAGTTATAAATAGCTAGCTAAATAATGGATTAAATGTTAGCTAACAGTTATAAATAGCTAGCTAAATAATGGATTAAATGTTAGCTAACAGTAATAAATAGTTAGCTAAATAATGGATTAAATCTTAGGTGACTGTAATAAATACTTAGCTAAATAATGGATTAAATCTTAGCTAACAGTAATAAATAGCTCGCCAAATAATGGATTAAATCTTAGCTAACAGTAATTAATAGCTAGCTAAATAATGAATTAAAACTTAACTAACAGTAATAAATATCTAGCTAAATAATGGATTGATTAAATGTTAGCTAAACATGATAAATAGTTAGCTAAATAATGGATTAAATCTTAGCTAACATTAAAAAAAAGCTAGCTAAATGATGGATTAAATGTTAGCTAACAGTTATAAATAGCTAGCTAAATAATGGATTAAATGTTAGCTAACAGTAATAAATAGTTAGCTAAATAATGGATTAAATCTTAGGTGACTGTAATAAATACTTAGCTAAATAATGGATTAAATCTTAGCTAACAGTAATAAATAGCTCGCCAAATAATGGATTAAATCTTAGCTAACAGTAATAAATAGCTAGCTAAATAATGGATTAAAACTTAACTAACAGTAATAAATATCTAGCTAAATAATGGATTAAATCTTAGCTAAAAGAAGTAAATAGCAAGCTAAATAATGGATTAAAACTTAACTAACAGTAATAAATAGCTAGCTAAATAATGGATTAAATCTTAGCTAACAGTAATAAATAGCTAGCTAAATAATTGATTAAATCTTAGCTGACAGTAATAAAGAGCTAGCTAAATGATGGATTAAATCTTAGCTAACCATAATAAATAGCTAGCTAAATAATGGATTAAATCTTAACTAACAGTAATAAATAGCTAGCTAAATAATGGACTGGGTAAATGTTAGCTAAATGTAATACATAGTAAGCTAAAATAATGTAATAAATGTTAGCTAAAACTAATGAATAGTTAGATAAATATAATAAATACTTAGCTTGAATAATGGATTAAATGTTAGCGAAAGTATTAAATTGCAGAAAGTAAAAGATTAAATCGAAACAGTAATGAGTAAATGGTTTATTTAACCTTTTTATTGGTCAATTGTTGAAGTAGTTCAGTAAATCCCACATAAACCTGAAGTGTATATAGATAAATTAATGCTAATGGAAGAGCTATGGTATCCGATTAATGGTTGTAAGATAATGCATAAGCTGAAATTGACAGAGAAATTATGATGGTATCTATAAATATTCGGATTTTGGTTAAAATAGGTACATGCAATGGATAAATGGCTAAAATATCCAAGTACGGCACACCAAATGAGCCCAATATGAACTTGAACAGTTTAAGTTGAGTCGCTACTTACGCTTTAAATACTGTTAGTGAGTTACAATGACAGCCGGTCAACATGGCTGACAGTTGGAGGGGTCAGGACCTTCACTTGTCGAGAACAAAACTTAAAAACTACAACTTTCCTCAAAGTTAAAATTTGTACGTTGAGGCTTTAAGTTTTCAGCCGAGAGTCGAGCTTCATCAGGCGGCATGAGAACAGCAGGAGGCGGATTAAAAAAGCCCATTATCACAGCGAGACAGACGTTCAGAGGACATTTTACCCTTCATGTAGATTATTAACTTTAATTTAATTATTATTACTAACAGTTGGTACATTGTCAGCCATGGATGAGGAAGTTAAGGGTCACCTGAGGAGAACTCGGAGTCATGTTGTTGGTCAGCTGAGGCTGTTCAGGTTGCACTTCCTGCTGTTGTAATGACAATAAATCAGATTAAAGCCTAATTTAGGAATATTTAACTCTCACACCCGTCTGTATGTCCTTCTTCCAGACGTCCTATGACACTGATATCTCCATGGCAGGAGTCGGTGAACGTGGCAGCATCTCGAATGTGAGTAAAGTCCAACCGTGTGATCATTTGGTGCAGACGCTCCTGTTGAATGTCTGTGTAGCGCCATCTTCAGGTGGAAACTATCATTTGTTCAGTGCTTAAATGTCTTCAGTGACACTTACGGATGGTAGCATGTTAAAATTTAGCTTTTCTTCATAGGAAATGAAAAAGTAAAAAGGCTGCACAGTCTGTTTGGACAGGGATGAGCTTTTGGATACCAGACTGGGACATACAGTATTAATGAATCTGTAGGTAATGGCCAGTTCATCTGTGGAATCAATCAATCAATCAATCAAACTTTATTTATACAGCACCTTTCATACAATACAAAATGTAAGTGCTTCCTAAAATAAAAACATAGAGCGGAAATACAACACAAGAAGAAGACCAGCTCCCTCCCCCCAACACACACATAGACCCACGTACCCATAGTCACTCCCACGCCCATACACACACACACACACACACACACACACACACACACTACAGTAGCTGTTTGTATGGTGACATGGCGGGGCACTGAGGAACCACGTGAGGAAAAAAACCACCTATGGGGAGCTCATCCATGCTGAGAGGGATCGTAGCCCACGGCCATAGAGACCCCTGACCCAGAAAGACCGGGGGTAGACTCCACACATTGTGCCGAGCCCCCCGGTTCTTGGGGTCTGAGGGGTCTCCAGGGCGACCCCCCCTCCCCCCCTGCCCACCGCGGGCAGACCAGCTACACCTCCCAGCATGGATGCCCCCCATGAGGAAAACACTGCACTGCAAAAACTCAACATCTTACCAAGTTTATTCGTCTTATTTTTAGTCCAAATTGTCTCAACCCACTTGATTTAAGATAAATTCACTTTACAAGTAACATTTCAGCAGATGGAGGGACGTGTTTTAAGACGACGCATCTTAAATATCTTGTTAAGTCAAAGAATCTTGAAATGATCTTGTTTTAGTTGTATTTTACAAGAAACAAGGTTCATTTCATTTCATACATGTTTCAAGCTGAGCTGTTGTTTGTATCAGATAAATAATCTGGATTTAAGAAATAAAGTAAATGCATTTTATTGGAAAATCACCATTTCTTATCAGAAAACAGCTGCATGTGTAAAATGTGTGAAAAAAAACAAAGCAAATGTCTGCTTTTGAGTTAAAACACCTCCTTTTGGGCGTAGCTGGCTTCACCTAAAACACAACACCTTCAAATGCTGTCAAACACCACTAAATATTAGGATTTCTAGCCAACTGTGAGAAGACATTATATCTCAGAATGCTTCAATTAATCTGTGTGATCTTATTTCAAGGACAAGATGGTCTTAAATCTAGAGAAGAGCCACGATAATACAACTAAAATAAGTTGAATACATCTCAAATTAAGAAGTTGACATTAAACTCAATAAAGCAAAATCTATTTTTGAGTGAAAAAATACTAGTTTTTTAGCATGTCTGGTTTATTCTAAGACACCTCAGCTTGACAATGCTGCTAAAATACAGCTTAAAATAAGTTTTCCCTGCTAATTTTAAGACTTCAATATTCCAAATATCATGTCTTATTTCAAGAAATCTGTCCAAGCAAATTTTTACTTGTTTTATTGGCAGATTTTTTCACTTATTTCAAGGTAAAAGTGCTTTGAAGTAAGTTTATTTTTCTTGTTTTGGGAGGGGCATTTTTTCCAGTGTGGAGCTAAAACTGGACAATAAAAAGAGCTAAAAGCTAACAGACAGAAAGAGTAAGAGAAATTAGTTAAGAGCCAAACTAAAAAGGTGGGTCTTGAGCCTCCTTTTAAAAACATCAACAGTCTCTGCGGTCCTGATGCCCTCTGGCAGGCTGTTCCATAGGCGTGGACCATAGCGGCTGAATGCAGCCTCCCCGTTGCAACAGTTGTTTTTTTTATAGTTGTGAATGCTTTCTGTTGCTCTTGTGGTCGTTTTTGTCTCTTTGTTGTCATTTTGTGTCTCCTTGTGGTCATTTGTGCCTTTTTCAGGTCATCTTGCATTTATTTGTAGAATTTTTTTGGGATCTTTGTGGTCATTTTAGGTGTATTTACAGTTATTTTATGTCTGTTTGTGATCATTTTACGCCCTTTTCTAGTAGTTTAGCATCCCTTTGTGATGGTTTTGTGTCTCTTTGTGGTCATTTTATGTCCATTTTTAGTCCTATTTGGGCCTTTTTTTGCGGTCCTTTTATATTTATGTCAATGTGTCACTTTCCTTTGACAAAGCTTTGCATCCCTTTGTAATAGTTCAGTGTCTCTTTGTGGGTTTTTGTGGTTATTTTACATACTTTTTCAGGCATTTTGCATCTGTTTGTGATTATTTTCCATCTCTGTGGTTGTTTGTAATGTCATTGTGGTGGTTTTGTGTCTCCATGTGGTCATTTTGTGTCCTTCTCTTGTCTACTGACACTGATTCAGCTTATTTTTATGTTAATTTTTCAACTTTTTTTTATCTCTTTTTGTTTTTTTGTGATCGTTGTATGAACCTTTTGTAGTCATGTTGCATCTCTATTGTCATTTGTCACCTTTTTGTGGTAGTTTTGTGTCTCTTTGTGTTGGTTTTCCATCTCTCTGTAGTTGTTTGATTAAGTTTTCAATAGGAAGTGGTAATAGTAGGTCTCTGTGGCCCCCTGGACATTAGAGATCGCAGACGTACAGTGTAAAGCTAATCATCGCCAAATGATTTATTAATACATTGTCCTCCAGTCTGTCCTCTAAGAACTCATTATCTCCTGCATAGGCCTGAGCTTATTCAAGAGCTGCTCATTAACACGGCAGCTTTCATCCGGCTGTTCGTCACTAATTCCTCAGCAACTAATTTTTACATTTGATCCTGTAAAAACAAAAATAAACAACAATGATGATGTGATAATTGTGCTTTTCTCTCTATCAGAGCGGAGATTACACAGACGGACACGCGATGAGAGGCACACTCGGTCGTATCCCGAGCATCGTCATCACGTCGGAGTCCAGCCCCTTCCTGCCCGCCGGGCGCAACGGCTCCCGCTCATCCAGAACCAAGACAGCCAACAGCAGCACGGGGGCGGGGCCAGGGTAGAGCCCCGCCCCCTCACCTGCTCACACAGCTGATCACCTGCAGCCAGTCACATATTTAGAAATGTAGAGTAACAAGCAAGCAAAGCCATCAGAGGAAGGTTTTGAATTCATGCCGGTTTTATATCTGAAAAGTTGCTTATCTTTTTTGATTTTTACTCAGATTTATATTATTTTTTCATCAGTGAAATAACAACAGGCTACTTAAAGAGCAACCTAACACCCAGCGTAGCTCAAACACAGCCCCTGTTCGAAACACGCAGTGCAATTCAGGATTCAACTTCATGAGCATTAGGAGCGAAAATAGCCCATTACTTAAAGAAGAAAAGCAAGTTTTCAGTTCAAACAACCCTGTTCACATTAGATATGTTGACTTGTTAAAGCTGTAAAATCCCAGGTGTAAATTCTGTATAAACCTTAACATATTCGGACGTCTGTCAGGCTCTGTGTCTCCAGAAGTCAAATCTCACACCAGCTATCTTTTCATACAATATCCGCATGTTATTTAGCTTCCAGGCCACGTTGGCTGCTAACGCTAGTTCATTTGAGGTGTCTTTAGGTAATGTTAGCTAGCTTTGTGTGCTAACAGCTAGGTGTTAAAGTATATCGTGTTTTGTTACTATACATGATAGTTTAATTATTTTTTTTGTCACCCAGAAGCCAACAAGCTGTCAACTAATCGTTTACTAATCATTTAACCCTCTGAACTCCAAGCGTTTTTTGCTCCTGTGACATTTTTCCTCACTGTGGGTTCATTTTTCACTGCAGTATAAAGTCCTGCACCTCAGTGGAAACAGAACAACCACGACTAGAAGTGGAGAGAACTCAGAAATGTCTTCAGTGCAGCATGACACAGTTATAATATCATAAATCACAAAAAAATCAACATATACAGCATATTTACCAATGCTGGAAAAATGTGGCTTCACATACTGTAGAACATTGGTTCTCAACTGGTGGGTCTGGACCCAAAAGTGGGTCGCGAAGCCATTTTTAGAGGGTCGTAGAAGAATGCCCCCCTTAAAAAAGTAGTGGTATAAAGTCTTTTATTTTAAAGGATGTTTCTTATGACACAGCTTACTTTCAATAGTATTACATTTAGTGGTGGTGACACCAGTAGTTGCCCACTATTAACCTCTAGATTTGGCTCTGACAGCTTATTGGAGAAATTTATGCTAAAATGAGTCAAAAATGAACCAAAATGTGCTCAGAATCTGTCAAAATGGGCCAAAAATATGCCCAAAAACTTGGCAAAAACGTCCAAATCTACCAAAATGAGCAAAAAAAAAAGCCCAAATTTTGCTAAATTGCATCAAAATAAGTTGAGACTACAACAAAATAAACCTTAAATTGTTAACAGGTGCAGCAAACTTCAAAAATCTAAGTCACGACTGTTATTAATAGAGACACTGTGGGTCCTGAGGCTGGACCAGTTGAGAACCACTGCTGTTGATAATGCATGACTTGTGTTGAGGAGCTCAGAATGTGTTTTTTACAGAATTAGTTTCAGGCAAACAAGCTGCTTTTGGTGAATTTTTATGACATATAATGACTTTAAGCTTAGAATTTGGTCACTTTTACCAAACGGAACGGCATGTGTAGTTCAAGGACCGTCGGAAAGTTGAATTTTCATTGGATTTTTTCTGTTTTTACGGTTCATGGCTCTGATAAATGGTGTAACTATGGCTAAGCTATCCTGCCTTTCAAATGCACCAGCAGGTTTTGGGGTTCAGAGGGTTAAATAATTCCACGAGCAAAAAAGACTGAACCATCAATCAACTATTAAACAAAACAACTGCCAAACGTACTGATAACAAAAATGGTCACTGGTTGTTGCCTTACAGTGCTTCTGTGGGTGGAATAATCCGATCTCATCTGAAGTTTTCTGTACATGACACAGAAAAGAATTAAAACAATTTGATAAAACACAAGTTCATGATAAAATTTACTCAATATAAGCTAAAATAAATATATTAGATTTTAAATGGTCTGCACTTATGTAGGGCCTTTCTACCTTAGTGGTTCCAAAGCGCTTTACATTGTGTTTCCCATTCACCCATTGACACACCATGCAAGGCGTTAATCTGCCATTGGGAGCAACTTGGGGTTCAGTGTCTTGCCCAAGGACACTTCGGCATGCAGAGGGGCCGGGGATCGAACCGCCAACCTTGCGATCAGTGGACAACCTGCTCTACCACTTGAGACACAGCTGCCCCATTTTAGTAGTGTATTATTTTGCAAATAAATCAATAAAATAGAAGTAGAAACACCTGGCAGATGGAACCTTTTGGGGGACAATGGGGTTTAACAGACTTCTGCAGAGTGTTGATAGTTGATTTTTGCTTTCAATAGAGCAAAAATGTCCAAAAAAAAAGAAATACGATAGAATTAATGGTGTATTTAGTGTTAAGTTGCTCTTTAAAATACATGTAAGCCCTGCACACCAGCACTTCTCTGTACTTATAATAAGGCCACTCAGTTCTAAGGTTTAACAGGCAGGTAAAGTGACTGTATGATCGCCGTGTACTGACTGGCTGAGACGAAACTGGTTTAAGCCAAACAAAGGATTTTTTTTTACTTCAACCCAAAGAAAATCTGTTACTGCATATGATTTATTTTTTTTGTTCTTGATTGAAACAGATGACACAAGTGTTGTATTTTCCTCACCAGGTGAGTCCCTCTGATACAGGTGAAGGCCCCTTTAGCAGAAATCTTACTGTGTTCCAGGAAAGAGAAAAGTGTCGATACGAGACGACCGTTGGTGTCGAGACGGACGTTTGTTGCAGCGTATTTTGTGATCCTTCTTGTAGATTCGTGGTTGTGTTCATGTTATCTGTTGCTTTGGGGTTATTTTATCTGTTTCCCAGCTCGGTCCTCAGAGTGATGAGACGGGTTGAATGTTTTTCTGGTTCTCGAAAAACCCAAATTTCAGTTTGAAAACCAAACGCCTTCCAATTAGTAATTAGCTAAACCCTCCATAAACAGTGCTTGGATCACGCCTATGTACAGGTGATGCTCTAAAACCAACAATACAAGAGAAAAATGTTAAGGAATGGATTTAATGGTGTGTTTATCTGCTCTAAATAGGCTGCAAATGTTAGTAATCCGACTGGCTTCCTGCCTTCAGAATAACCCAACAACTCTTTTGGTAACCAGGTAGTTGGTTTGAGTGATTTTTAAAGAAATAATGTCTAATTTCTCCATTTCCAGTTCCTTAAATGTGAATATTTTCTGTTTTTTTCTGGTTTTCCTCCTGTATGACCGAAATGAACCCAGTTTATTTGGTCGACTGGCTTTGGGTGTAGTTTTTCCTCCACAAGAACCAGATCGAAACCAGAAAGAACCAAAACAGGAAATCTGGGAGTCCGGAAAAAGCAGATTAAATTACACTTTTGAAAGAACTGTCAGGTTCAAGTGATGCGATACAAGAAACAGCCTGATACTTTGGGAAATCCTTTTGCTTATGATGAAGCTAGCAGTTTCCATCTGCTCCCATTGTTTGTGCTAAGCTAGGCTAAACACATAAGATACCCAGAGTCGGAGTTAATTTCCAGTGGCAATCGATGGGACTTTCCAAACTGTCAGACTGGTTCTTTATCATCTAAAAGCCCCCTGAGGCCTGCAAAAGCACTTTTATTTAGAAACAAGATATTTTTAAGTTCTGTGTTTTTAAGTTTTCCCTTGTACTAATATTTAGTTTCTTTTTCTCTGTGTTTCTGTTGCTTTTCTCCTCTTTATTAATATTACATATTACAGGTGTGTTTAGTTGAAGGGCAGTGTTGTGGAATGTGATCGTGACGTTGTTTGTGTTTGTACGGAGAGCCAAAAGGGACAAATATTTGCTGATTGTAACGCAGCTCTCCGTAAGTCAATCTGACATGTTGGTTTGTACAGAGTTCTTTGTATGTTCCCCAAAAGTCTGTTTGAATGTTTCTACGAAATAATTAATCACAGGTTTTCTGTTGAGAGGAAAATTTTTTTATCAGAAGCCCGACAGTTAAATTGAACAAAACCAGCTAAAGAGACAAAGTACCAGAACCACAAACTGAACCAAGCTGTTTAAGCTGCTGAAATCTGCTAAATCAAAATTATTTAGCAGCCGAAATAAATTAGTAGTTGTAAATTAGTAGTTAAAGAAAATAAAGCAGTCTTAAATAGCTAGCTAACTTAAAGTTTTGGTTCCCTTTAACTGTTAAGCTAAACCATTAGCCATGTGAAGCTAAGCTAATTTGATAGCTAGCCAAAAGGGCGTTTTTGTCTTTAAGGACATCTGTGTGACTTTTTTAAATTGACAAATGTGAAACCAAGGAGTTTATTGCCAAATGGACTAGCTAATAAGCATTTAAGTAGTTAGCTAGTGCTAATCTGTTATGTTTTAGGTGCTAACTGTTAGCAGACCTGATATAAAATGTTTTAGTAGCTAAATCTGAATCTTAATCTAACTCAAAAAAAATTTTAGCAGCTAAAATAAATTATTAGTAAAAGAACATGAAACTGTCAGACAGCAGGCTAGCCTAAAGGTTTGCTTCCCTTCAGGTTCTCTGTTAAAGTAACCAAGTGAAACTAAGCTAATTGGATAGCTAGCCTTAATTTTGCGTTTTCAACTGACGCAAATGGAACCAAAGAGTTTACGGCTAAATTAACTAGCTAATGGGTAAATGTAATTTTTTATTGGCTAAATCAAAACAAATAAACCTAAATCCAAATAATGTAGCTGTTGAAATAAACTCTTAGTTAAAGCACATCAGACTGTTTTAACTAGCTAGCTTGAAGTTTCAGCTACCTGTTGAACAAACCATTAGCCAAGTGGAGCCGAGCTAATTTGACAGCTAACCTTAAACCACCATGTTTTAGGCACAAAATGGAGCCAAACCAAATTGCAAACCTGCTTTAGCTAAATTATATTTGTAGCTAAGTAAACTATCCCTTCAGCTAACCCTAATTAACATAATTAGCAATTAGCACCTATTTGTTAGCAACCATACTATTAGAAATGCTTTTTGCTCTTTGCTTTAGAAACGGCAACGTGGGATGGAAGATTAACAGAAAGAAAAGGATTGAAAAACAGATTAGCCCCAGAGTTTTAGGGTAAAATAGAACTAGAGATAAGCTAAATGATTTCCTAACCAAAATCCAAACATTTAATCACATAAGTTTTCAAACTGCTTTGATGGCTTTGGTTCAGTACTTGGAGTTTTTGTTATATTCACATCCAGGTTTCACACTTTTAAACCTTTTCCCTGAGACCTGCAAGTAAACAAACCTGTTTTGTTTGTTGACCTAATTAGTTTCCTAATCCTAGAACCCAACTGCAGAAAGTATAAGGCAGTACAACAGTGCTGAATATACAGTAATGTTACTGAATATAAACGCTAGTGTTTCATATATTAGTCCTTGTGTATTAAAGTTTCTGTTCTGGAAGACTGATGTCTGAAAACGGGAAGATGTTTCTTTGTAGATTTCCTGTTTATTTCAGTGTTTCTTTTATTTATTTTTCTAAATAAATATCTATTATTCACTGGATTCACTGTGCAGCGCCCCTGTTTGTGCCTTCATCACTGTGGAGACAGAAATATTTCAAAATAATACATATAGTACATAGAGCTAATAGCAGGAAAACAATCCTGACTGTAAATTGTGGTGCTGAGCTATGTACAGTATTAAGATAAATAAAACTAAATTTATTTATTTGTAACTGATAACATATTGGCAAAGACAGAAATATGTTTTGTAAATTGTAAATATATTTATAAGATAATTCACTTTATTAGTAGGGAAATGGCTAATTATAAGGTTACATGTACAACCATAGGCTGCAATTCAAATATTAATCTGATTAAAACAGTCAAATCAAGTTACTGTTTATATATATTCACATTTTTTTCTTTTAAACAACAGACTGACAGTGCTTTCCAACAGACAGAAAAATAAGATTAACACCATGAATTTACCTACTTTAAAACTTACTACAATATTGCACTCTTTTTAAATGTCTAGATATTATTCAGTTGGATAAAAAAGTGTTTCTGATTTTTTAGTTTTTTTCATTTCTTTCCGTTTAATTTTATAAATAAAAATATAATAAATAAAATAAAAATAAAAACTTTAGTAAATTGCAAAAGTATAATTTGTTATAGACCTGTTGCATTGGATTGCTTTGTATTTCACAGGTGTTTATTATAAATAATATAATAAACATGAAGATTTACTATAAAATAAATGTTCCTACTAAGCTAAAAATGCTACAAGTATTCTTACAAACATCACTGTAACTTCTACAAGTGAAGTTTCACAGTGTAATCCGGACTTCTGAGTTTTTCAGGTGTTCCTGCCTCTTTAAATAAAAACCCTGCTAATGAAAATCCGCTGCTAACTCCCCTCCTGCCCTCCTCCTCCTCCTCCTCCTCGGCCTCCCTCCTGCTCTCTGCCCGGGGACCGGAGCAGGCTCCCCGGATCACCGCAGGCCGTACGGTCGGTGTGTGACGGTCGGAGCTGCAGGGAGAGAACCAGCGGCGGCAGGTGAGTTGTTCACCTTCAGGACTGTTTCTGTTCCCTGCTGTTTAAACCCTTCCTCACCATCATCATCATCCTCACTTCCACCAGCAGCAGCCGGCAACAAGTTGCACCGCCCGCCCGGCTCGCAGCTCCGGCGGCCGGGTCACTCTCAGCGGCAGCTCTGACCCGCTGAAGCCGCAGCGCTGTTCGGTTCTGAGGCCCGGATCCGGCTCACATGTTGGGTTTGTTTCATTCTCAGGTGAACACCGGGTTCCGAGCACGGAGCGGCCCCGCTGGGCGGAAGCAGCGGGAGCAGGTGGGCGGTGTCAGCCGGCAGATCACCTGAGATCAGAGGTGAGCACAGCCGCGTTTTGGGGGATCAGAGGTGACTGATTTCCATTTAAACCGCGTCCATAACTCCATCCCATAATACAAATAAAACACTGAAGAGTAGTTTCAGTTAAATCAGTGTCCAACAGACAGACCGACCGTTTAACTCAGAGCTTTATTTACCGTTAGTTCATTTAGCTACAGCGGCTATGCGCAAATTTAACAAAGCACCTGAATTCAACTATTTGTGAAAGCAAGTGAAACTGAGCAGTTATCTACTAAATGAACCTGCTAATGGGTAAGAAAATCTGACATGTTAGTTCTTAAAGAAGTTGTTTGTGTGTTCTCCAAGGGTCTGATTGACTGATTCTTTGAAATAACACACTTACCTGCTAGCTAATGGAGAAATGGAGTTGTTAGCTAGCATTAATCTTTTACCGTGTTATAGGTGCTAACTGTTAGCATACCTAACAGAAAGTATTTTTATAGCTATATTAAAACTTGATTTAACCTGAAACAAAATAATTTAGTAATTGAAATGAATTATTAGTTTAAAAACATCAAACAGTCTTAGCTAGCTAGCTTAAGCTTTTGGTTACCTTTAGGCTAGCTGTTGAGCTAATCCATTAGCCACATGAAGCTAAGCTAATTTGAAAGCTAGTTCTAAACTAAACTGAACTTAAAAACTAAACAAAACTGTTTTAACTGCTAAACTAAACAATTAGCAAATGGAACAAAGCAGCGTACTGTTACATGAATGGGTAAACTGAGTTGCTAGTTAGCATTAATCTGTCATGTGTTAGGTGCTAACTATTAGCAAACCTGAAACAGCATGGTTTATTGACTAAATTGAAACTTCGTCCACACTAAATCAATAGAGTTTAGTGGTTAAATGTATTAGTTATTATCTGTAATTTAGCAAAATGGGGAAAATCTGGAAGTTAACAATAAATTGTTCAAAACATTAATGTTTTTTAAAAAAAGAATTGTTTTTTGTGTACAATCATGGACTCTATTAGTCTGGTAATGTACACCAACATACTCTCCCCTCCCTCTCTGAAGCTAAAATTAATAATATAAAAAAATAACAGACCTTGCTTTAAATATTCATAAATGCAGCCAAGTGTAATGTAAATGAAAACACACTGAAATAAATCCAGATCTTTCAACACAGATCATTAAATGACATATTTAACACATGTTTTTATTGTATATTGATTGGGGACAGGTTGGTATTTATAATCTGGATACACCCCAGATTTAAAGGTCAATTTAAACAGTTTAATTGTCTCTTAATGTTGTTTTAAAGAAGAATTTTGATTCTTTGTCTCACCAGACACACAGGCTCACTGTCTAGAAATGATGTCTGTATTCTTTCCTCAGCTGACCTTTGATTTAACGAGGCGGCCCAATTAAGAAGCTGTTTAAAATGACAAACTATTCACACATGCTGCAAGGCTGAGAGAGATCACTATCACTCCCCCCGCCTGCTGAATCAAGCGCCCCCTCACACACTCTTTAGCAGGCGGCTCGTGTAGCTGTGAGTGGTTTGTTCCCACATCGTTCCATCCGGTTGACTCAGTTTGTGTTTTAAACTTTACACTGAGCCCCTTTAACTTATAAAAGGTCGACGGGGTTTATGTGACAGATATCTGCGTGTTATTTCTGACTGGTGGGAACTTAAGCCTCAGAGGAAACTAAATTAACATATCTTCAATTCAGTGTAACCTAAATCTGAGTTCCAGATATCTTCATTTAAAACCTGACTCAAAGCTTGAGTGATCTTTTTGGACAAACTAAGATATTAGTTGTCACATCATTTATAGACAGTGAGCCTGTGTGTCTGGTGAGATAAAGAATCAAAATTCTATTAAACTGTTTAAATTGACCTTTCAATCTGGTTGTATTCAGATTATACAAATACACATTTCTGTAACCTTTCTTTAAAGTTTATTTATTATTTATTGTAATAGGATTCTAACTAGTTAAAAGTCAAATTAAAGATTTCCTTAACAGCAACATATAAGTGGATCAGTACAACCTAAGATATTGCAGGATGAAATTCAAATTAGATACCTGAAACTGGAAATCTGACATCCGAACTGAAACTAAAGGTTTCCTTTGTAGACTTACTAAGTTTTTTAGCAGTGAAAATGAAGTAACGGACGTGGTTAAAACTCAAACTGAAGATATTTATAATTCCATTTCTTAGTTAATATAAGTCCAATTATATGTATCTTTACTTTAGCATAATTTAGGAGATGCACTACAAATCAAACTAGGATAATAGTAGTCAAATTTCAAAAATTGATATGTGTAACTTGAATTTTGACTCATAATGATAATAATAATAATGCATTGGTTTTATATAGCGCTTTACATTGCATTATTCATTCCCTCCATACTCCATGGTGCTAAGCTACCTATGTAGCCACACCTGCCCTGGGGTAGACTGATGGAGGCCAGGCTGCCAGTCTGCACCATCAGCCCCTCTGACCACCACCAACCACTCACTCTCACACTGCATCCACCCAGGCTTCTTGGTGTTCCCTCACGGTCTCCTATCCAGGTACTGACCAGGCCCAACCCCGCTTAGCTTCAGAGATCTGACGGGATCGGGCATCCACAAGGCGGTATGTCCACATTACAGTTAAGGATATCCATAACTTGGTACAGCTACGAGAAATGATATTTCTCTTTCTTGACATGATAAACTAAGATTTTACAAATTTAAATTCCATCATAGTTACCTGAAAATAGAATTATGATTAGTCAAAACTCAAATTAAAGATAATTTTATAAGTATTTTGGTTGGTTTTATTTCCATCCATCCATTATCTATACACTGCTTAATCCTCTGTAGAGGGCTGGAGTCTATCCCAGCCGACTCCCTGAACAGGTCGCCAGTCTATCACAGGGCTACACATAGAGACAAACAAGCACACTCTCATTCACACCTACAGACAATTTAGAATAATCAATTAACCTCAGCATGATTTTGGACTGTGGAAGAAGCTGGAGTACCTGGAGAAAACCCACGCTGCACAGGGAGAACATGCAAACTCCACACAAAAAGATCCCAGGCGTCCTAACCGGGACGCGAACCAGGGATCTCCTAGCTGTGAGGCGACGCTGCTAACCACCGAGCCACCGTGTAGCCTGGTTCTAATTCCAGATATTTGTGGTTTTTGGACATCTCTGGCAAGCTGTTTGACATTTGTTGTCTAAATTAACATTTCAGATATCTACAGTGTGAGACTTATGTTTCAGATAGACATTTATAAATATCTGCAATTCAGTTTAGCCTAGTCAGAATAATAGTTGCAGATATCTCAAACACCATTATGACCAGGCTGAACTGCTGCGCTTATGCAACCCTTCCCTTTGGATGTTGTTCCAGCCAAGCATTTGAACAGTGCTGACAGACGTAATGGTGGCTGCTGTGTGTATTAAATGTTAAAACAGCTTGATATAGACTTCACAACTTAAGATAGTACCAGTTAAAATTCCATTATAGATATCTGAAACTGGAAATGTAATCTGACTTTACAGAATCCAGATTTCCAGAATTATCATTTTGACCTAATTTTCAATTTTCTCCAGTGATCACTTGTGTATGTGATGAAATAAATAACGAAAAACACAACTGCGGATTACTTGAAATATAAATTGGACTCTTTGCATTGTAATTTCTGATGAGTTAAATTTCATTTTAAATTTTTTAAATTGGGGATAGTCAATTCTACAGTTTCGTTTAGGCCATAACAGCTTCCACAAAGACTTTCACGACGCTGCTCTGATACTGTATGTGAAGAACTATCAGTAATTCACATTTAGGATGTCTCGGCTGAGTCTTTAAGGAATCAGATTTCCAGTTCCAGCTGTCTATAATTGAATTTTTACAAGTGATTTCTTCTAAAGTTACTTAAGTTTCCTCCTAAAACACATATAACAATTCTTACTGGTCAAATTTGAGGTGTTTATGGGGTCTGACCCAGCTTTAAATCGTGTTTAATCGGGTCATTTTCCTGCTGCTGTCTTGAATTTCGGGGTCGACATTTTTGATACCTGGAGAAATATCATCTTTGATCACGTGACAATATAATTAATTATTTCTCCTTCTTCTTTTCTCCATGTTTTTCATCTTTTCTTACAAACTTTTGATTAAATGTTGCTGTTTTTTTAGCTAAAGAACATTAGCATTGTTTACCTCAGCAACAAAGAGGCAGACAAACTAATTATGAGCTGCATCTTTCTACTGTTGGTTATTTTTTCAGTCATTCAGCTGAGTTTGTTTGACTCTCTTAACTCTGCGGCTCTGTCATAACGTCACAAAACTGATTCATAACTCCGACGGACTCGTGGCTCCCTGCAGATGTGTGTGAAATCTTTCTCCCAGTTACCCTTAAACACTCACTAACCAGCCTGGGAAAGCTCTCTGTCAGATTCCTGTCTGCCACAAAGGCGTCTAAACTTAGCCGGTGATATAACAGGCTGAGCAGATCAGGCTGCTCTGGGATCAGCCTGTCAGTCGCTGCAGAGGGCCGCAACACCCCCAGACATACATGAGCAGCCACATGCCAGGCTGTGAATATACATACATCTAAATGCTTCAGATGTCACTGAAGGGAAAAGTAGATCTAAAACACCGAGTCGCTCATTTTTCAGTCTTTTATTGTGAAATTTAAACTGTCATACAGGCTGAACGGCTACTGCAACCAAAGCCTGCTGCAAAAAAATTCCAACTGTGTGAACGTGAGTTAATCGGCTTGTCAATATCTCATGTAAGATACAATCTGAGTCGCGGTTTTATGATGTAAAAGCTGCTCAGATGTAGGTTTCTTATGCAACATTCAGGTAAATTATCATTATGCAACACTATAATGTCTAAAAAAAATACAGATGCAGTCCCTTTATGCTGCTCACAAAGAAGACAAATTACTCAAGACATAAAAATAACACTATTTTCATTTTGGTGTGGAGGATGAATTCAGGAGACTCACATCCTGTCTCATTCTTATGTCATGGAAGACGGTTTTATTCCTTCAGCTGCTTGGTGTTAAATGGTTTTCGGAGGCAGGTAAAGAACAAATATAAAAACATTTAGACGGATATGTAGGTTTACTGCAAATCTTATAAAGTCAAGAAGTAAAAGGCTTTAGTGCGTTATCCATCTTTATTTTAGGATTATATCACTCTACAAAAGCATATAGAACAATAAAATGGCTTTGAAATTGCTTGCAGCTCTAAAAAGTCTGACCTTCTCCTTTCACTATCTGCACACTGAGCTCCATGAGACCTTTCAGAATGGTGATTCCAGTTTCCAAGAGAACTGATCGGTCTGTCGGAGGTGTTTTAATAGAATAAAATGGAATTCCTTTATTGTCATTGCACAGTGTACAATCCTGTTATTGCAATCACATAATCAGACAACATTTTAAAAGTAGAGTAGTTAATTTAAATACAAGACACTTGTGCTCAAAAAGAAAGGATTCATCCTCAGTGAAGGACCTAGGATCCCTAATCTGTCTCTATTCCTACCAGTAGCAGTGATTCCTAACACGTCTCTGGGGGTCATCAGGTGGAAACCTCCCTTCAACGCTGTTTTTCCTACTTAGTCCCACGACACCTCCAGGAGGCTAGGAGGTGAACTCTGGCGTCCCAGAGTCACCCCCCTAGTGCCAGTTCACACTGCTCCTACACAATCCAACCAGCACTGCCACGTTCAGCTGACCCAGGCCTGTTTAGGAGATGCTCCAGGTAGTGACCAGTGCCGATGCTACCATTATCTAAATGCTAATGCTAACTGCTAATTCAAACAGCACTGCCACGTTCAGCTGACCCAGGTCCGTTTAGGAGATGCTCCAGGTAGTGACCAGTGCCGATGCTACCATTATCTAAATGCTAATGCTAACTGCTAATTCAAACAGCACTGCCACGTTCAGCTGACCCAGGCCCGTTTAGGAGATGCTCCAGGTAGTGACCAGTACCGATGCTACCATTTAGCTAAATGTTAATGCTAACTGCTAATTCAAACAGCACTGCCACGTTCAGCTGACCCAGGCCCGTTTAGGAGATGCTCCAGGTAGTGACCAGTACCGATGCTACCATTTAGCTAAATGTTAATGCTAACTGCTAATTCAAACAGCACTGCCACGTTCAGCTGACCCAGGCCCATTTAGGAGATGCTCCAGGTAGTGACCAGGGCCAACCCCTCCTGCTATCCCCCACCCACCTCATTTTCAGAGATCAGAGAACAAAATAGCTGCTGAACGTGTCTTTCACAGTTCAAAATGATTCTCGCAACTCCAGGTTCTGGTTCAGGAAGGATGACGGTCTGATTTTATGCTGAAAACATCCACAAAAACTCAACATGTTTATGAACATTTAACCAGAGGCTCAATTTTCCCCAAATATCAACCAAAGACCCCCCTCTAGATGTAAACCTGGTCCCTGGTGAGGGATTAGAGAGCTTTGCATGCCCTCCATCCACCCCCATCTCCTCCTGCAGACTGCGGATCAGTTAATGTGCGGCTTCATTCAGTTAATAAAACTGTGTTGTCACCACAGTGCAATCTGGGAAACAGTTGAGTCGGATATAAACAGCTGCTGTCAGAGTGCGAACAGCTGTCGGTCAACTGGAGTTTCTGATCAGGCAGGTCACTGGTCTCCTGCTGGTCCCACAAACTGAAATTTACCTCACTGAAAATACAGTAAAACTCTTCACACGAGCCAAGCCTCTTTTAAACAGATAACCTTTTGACAGGTTGATCCTCAATTAGTTAATGCACGGAAAAAATTACTATCTTGATCCTCATATCATCATTTTTTAAACAAATTCCAGCTCCTCAAATGTAAAGTTTTGATGGGTTTAATTTGTCATTTAATATTTAATTGGAATAATTAACATTTCACTAATTTTTTGAGATCAATAAAACATTAAGGTGTGGTTGGCTCATTTAAATGTTGTGAACAAATGGAAAGAGCCCAGAGTGTTAATGTTAATAAGGACATTCAGAGTTTCAGTTTGGATGTAGAGTGGAAAAACAATGACAATGATTATATTTACTGCTGTTATGTGCTATTACACAGACATGTTTCTGTAGCCATTAAATTAAACCTCACACATGCTGACAACTCAGCAGCGTGGATCACCTGTTGTTAACACCCGCCAATATAAAAGCCCATGAACCCGACGTGCATGTGTTACCGTGCAGACAGAAGCTGTTTCTAGTTTGACTGCTGTCGTCACTACAGCACACTACAGCTTTATTAGTTTATGACAGAAGGGCACCTTTAGACTAGTTAGCATCTAGTTAGCATCTTCTGGCTAGTCACTAGCATCAATAGGCTCATTACTGGCAATTCTTGGCTCGTGACTGACATCATTAGACTGGTCATTAACATTCCTGGGCTAGTCACTAGCATCCCAAGACTTGTCACTGACATCTCTAAGCTAGTCCCTAGCATCCATAGACTAGTCATTAGCACTACTAGGTTAGTCTATGGCAACCCTAGACTACTAACTAATTATCCCAGGCCAGTCAGTAGCATCACTAGGCTAGTCTGTTGCATCTATAGGGAAGTCATTAACATCCCTAGGTTAGTCTATAACATCCAAAGACTGGTAACTAGCATTCTAAGGCCCGTCACTCACATTACTAAGTTTGTTTATAGCATCCCCAGGCTGTTGTATAGCATTCCTTAGCTCATCACTTGCATCTCTAGGCTAGAGACTAGCATCTAGTAGGCTAGTCTATATCATCCCTAGCTTATGCTATAGCATCCCCATGTTAGTCTTTAGTATCCCTGGACTAGTCACTGACATTCCTCAGCAAATCACTAGAATAACTAAGCTAATCTATAGCATCCATAAGCTAGTCATTAACATCCTTAGACTAGTCCATAGCATTGCTAGAACCTAGCATCCCTAAGCTAGTCACAAGCTTCCTTAGACTAGTCTATAGCATTCCTAGGCTAGCCTATAGTTTTGCTAGGAAAGTCTGCATCATATTTAGCCCAGAAACTAGCATCCTGAGGCTATTCGCTAGCAACCCTAAGTTAGTCACTAGCATCCCTCGGTTAGTCACTGGCATCCCTAGGCTTGATTATAGCATCTTTAGCCTCAAAACTAGCAACCCTAAGCTACTCAGTAGCATTCCTAGGCTAGTCTATAGTATCTTTGTCCACGAAACTAGCACCCCCTCACTCAGTCGTTAAACTAACCACACTTGGACCTATTAAACTCATACATACACTTTGGCTGCATCCAAAATTACTCCCTGTGCCCTATATAGTGCACTATATAGGGTGTTTGCCATTTTGTAGTGCTGTCTGAATGTTAAGTTACAAATGTTACACCCTATATAGTGCACTCAAAATATCCCACAGTGCATTGTGAAAAGTAGTCTATAGTCGATGGTCACCAACCAAGCAATAGGGAGTAGGGGGTAGGGAGGGAGTGAGTGGATGATTTCGGACACAGCCATTATGTCTACCTATTTAATTGTAAACAGCCTAAAACAGTCTTTAATGATGGTATGAAAACACTGATGTGATTAGTCCGCCACTAAAAATAGTCCCCAATGAAGGCACTATTTCCATCTGTTAGTGAAAATGAAAACCAGAGTGATGGCTAATCACTGAATGTTCAGCCTGTGGAATGATAAAAATCCATTTCCACATGTTATCGGGGTCTTTTCCATAGTTTCCTGCAGCTGTGTGATCAGACTGATGAGCTGATCACTGTGATTGATTAGGGAAGTCGCCCTGGAAAATGCTTTGCTGCAGGGCGGAGTCGAAACGCCTGCTGCTGACCTTTCAACTATCAGAGGCACTTCACTCGTGGCCTTTCTGTTTTATCGCCATACAGATAATGAGACGTTTCCGACCCCTGATTGGGTCCGAGGGAGACCCTGGAGGACGGGGGAGGCGACGGGGGGAGGAGGGGGAGATCTAGAAGAATCTGCTGGGTCTATATTAGCTCTGGTGAATCACGGCGAGCCTGGCATACCGGGTGTCCCCTTTCATGCCATATAAGTCCACCCCCCCTCCTTTCCCTGCTGCCCCCTCTGCCCTGCCTCACCCCTTCCTCACCCCTTCCTCACCCCTCCGCCCCCCACAATGCCACAGTGCTATCTCTGGCTATTCTTAGGCTGTCACTTCAGCTCGTCTGAGCAGGCAGGTCTTCTTCTTTCTCCTCTCAGCTGCACATTTTTCCCTTCACCTGTTTCATTTCTCCTCTGTCTTCTCTCAGAGCCGACTCACCGCCGCTCCTCCCTCCCATCAAGTCTCTCCAGCCGCTGCTGGGTTTTATTCAGAAAATCTGGTTTAGTTTCGGAGGATCCCTGGAAGAATGAGCACCTACACCGTGTCGCTGCCCGGCCCTGGCCCCTGGGGCTTCAGGCTGCAGGGGGGGAAGGACTTCAACATGCCGCTGACCATCTCAAGGGTAGGACACTGCTGATTTTTAGACTTCCTCAAGTTTTGTTGACTTCTTCAGCATCTATTAATGTCTTTAAACATCTTAAAAGAAGTTTTTAGAAGAGACTGGTTGTATCTAAAGAACAGAATGGGACAAGAGAGTTTAACCCTCTGAACTCCGAGTGGTGTCTGGGCGTTTCACGTTTTTACTCACTGTGGGATCATTTTTCACTGTAGTGTCCTGCACCTCTATGGAAACAGAACAACCATGACTAGAAGTAGAGAGAACTGATGTGCACTATGATACGGTTATAATACCATAAATCACTGAAAAGATAAAATGAAAGTTGATTATTCATTTTACAAAAGTTGAAGAAACCTGGAATCAACCCATATAACATTCTTCCAAGTTCCACAGATGTTATCAATACTGGAAAATGATGGTAAATCTTCATACTCCAGATATTTTACTGCTTACATTTTTAATTTGTTTCTATATGCATCCCTCTCTCTTCTCTCTGTGCAAACACAGCCTGCAGTTCATCCTACTTCAGCTAAAACATCCCTGAATTTTGTTTATGTGACTGTTGGTCAAAGTTAGTCATTGATGGTGTCATAGTTGCACTGAGATGTGCAGAATTTGTATTATTATTAATTATTTATTTATTTTTTACAAAATGTGGTTTTGAGCAGTTTCTAGTGAATTTATAAATAGCAGATGAAACATGATTTTAAACTTATTTCTGGGTAGGTTTCCTTACAGAACAACTTGTCACAAATGGGTTGTTCCAAGAGCTGTCAGAAATCTGAAATCTGATAATTCTCCTTGTTTTTACAGTTTGTGGCTTTGATTAGTGGTGTCTTCTTGGTGGTTTTTAAAATAAGAAAACGTGCCTTTTCAAACCTTGGAAGCAGGATTTGAGGTCCAGAGGGTTTAAAACACCAACCTTATCTTTGTCCCGCCTTGTTCCCCGTCATCTTTGTTCTATTCAACATCAAAATAAGGTCAAAAATACTTTAAAGCCACAACAAGGGCTCAGTGTAGCTTGTGTTAAAGACAGGAGTAGGAAAAGGAATATAAGTAATGCATCAGATTACCAAGTAAAAACACAAAAAATAGAAATAAAATGAATTGAAGTTAGAGGTTAGGCTGTAACAGAATGAAAAGAAACAACTTATATTATAGAAAATAGCTTGAGTTTAATTATACTGTTGAGATAAATGTACAACTGTAGAGATAAAACTACAAGACAGGCCTTCATACTGGAATCAATGAAAGTCAGTGGTCCCTGGGAGAATGAAGAACTGCCTTCAGAGATATCTCTACATGCAATAAACACTTAACTACTTACATTTTAATTTGTTTCCATAGTTGTCTTCTGTCTGCTGTGTGTGAACACTGCCTGCAGTTCAACCCAGCCCATTCAAAAAATAATCCCTGAATTGTTGTTCTGTGACTGTTGATCATAGCTGAGTCTCTAATGGCTTCACAGTTGCACTGAGGAGCACTAATTTTATTATTTTTTTACAGGATCCTGTAAATGCAAATGTTTTATTTTTGGAAATTTTTTAATGACACATAGAATAAGCGATTTTCAGTTCTCAATTTTAAGCTTAGGTTTGTCAGTTTTTCTCTCAAAGCCAAAAGTCACACGGGACAAGTTTAAGGATTGTTTAAAGTTGAAATCTGTCATTTTTTTCTGTTTTCAAATGGTGTAATTTTGGCGATTTTTAAAAACACAGTAACATGCGTGCCAGCTGGTTTTGGGGTTCAGAGGGTTAAAGCTGTCTGTGTTGTTTCCTTTGCCTCCAGTTTCTATTGTTTATTTGCTCCTGCAGCTGTTTTTGGATGTGATCTGTGATTTTGTGGCTGATTCTGAAACACTTGTGAAGCCTGTCAGGGTGAGATCTGTGGCCCCAGCAGGCCCCCCTGATATGTCAGGGAGGCCGAAAGCAGAGCCGGAGGCCTAAAAGTGGAGCAGGTGTTGGTTTCAGAGGCTGGTCTCTCTGAATAGAGAAACGTCCTGCAGCTCTGCAGCTCTGCAGCTCTGCAGCTCTGCTCTCTGTCTGCTGTCAGGATGCTGACGTTATGATCGCTGACCTTCTCTCTGTTGGGTGATTTAGGGCCTGACGTGATCTTTGAGCTGCTCTGGAGGCTGCACAGGTGTTTCTGCATGCTCTGACTGTAGAGCAGCCTCCATTCGGGTCAACCAGGGCCTGAGAAGTAACCTATAGACATGTATATATTCTGAGACAGCAGGCTCCTGTAGAGGCCCCTGCTACACAGATTAAAAAACCCACAACCCCACCATGAACCACACAGTCGTGCTGTTTGTTGACTTGGTAGATGTTCTGCAGTCAGACTTTGTGTCTTATATTGATTGTTTTATGTCTCTGCTTATTTTTGTGTCTCTTTGGGGGAGTTGTGCATCAGGTTTTGGGGGTTTTCTATCTCTTTATTGTAATTTATACCTTGTTGTACATCTCATTTAGGTGGTTTTGTCTGCAATAAATCTGTTTTGTTTGTTTTCTGTCTCATTTTGGTCATTTCGTGTCTCATTGTAGTTGCCGTCCATTTATGTTTGGTGGTTTTGTCTATCTAAGTTCTTTCTCTGTCTCATTTTGGTGGTTATGTGTCTCATTTTGCCCATTTTGTGTCTCTTTGTGAATGTTGTGCATCTAATTTAGGTGGTTTTGAGTCTCATTTTGGTCATTCTGTGTGTCTTTGTGGCTGTGCATCTATTTTTGGTGATTTTATTGTATCTTTGGGGATGTTATGTGTCTAGTTGTGTTTGTTTTGCATCACATTTTGATCATTTACTGTCTCATTTTGCTCAGTTTGTATCTCTTCTTGAATGTTGTGCATCTATTTTGGTGGTTTTAGGTCTCATTGTGGTCATTTTCTGGCTCATTTTGGTGGCTTTCTGCCTCTGTGTGGCGCTCTTGTGGCTCATTTTAGTACTTTTGTGGTTCTTGTTGGTTATTTTTCAACTAGTTTTGGTGGTTTTGTGTCTCTTTGGGGTTGTTGTGCATCTAACTCTGGTAGTTTTGCTCTCTAAGTAAATTTTCTTACCCAGTTTGGGGTTTTTTTCTGTCTCTTGGTGGTGTTTCGGTAACTTCGCCCCTCATGTTGGTTGTCCTTGTAATTTTGGTGGTTTTACATCTCTTTGGTTTGTGCCTTAGTTTATGTCTCTTTGGAGTTGTTATATGTGTAGTTTTGGTGGTTCTTGAAAACAGGTCTTCTAACGTGGTTGACTAAGTGGTGGATGGACATGTGCACTGTGATATGATGCAGACACACAACTGTGTTTCATGTGAACTGTTTGTTCTTCCCTCTCCAGGTTTTCTTTAATTCTTATGTGACGTTTGTGTCCATTCACTCTAGTTGTCTTGTAATTGGACATTATAAACTGATAAGAAGCAAACACCAAACTCAGTCTGCAGTTTTTGATTATTAGCTGTGAATATGGACGTTATAGGACATGTTGTTTTTCTGTGTTTGGATGCAAATCCTTGAAAACTGCAGACTCGTTAAAGAGAGTCTATGTGAGAGTTGGTTTGCTGCTGCAGAGGAGATGCTGTTCAGTCCTTCACTCCAGAGCTGTAGATCTTTCAAAAGTGTTCCCTCAAAATTGGCCCTAGGTTTTGTTTCTCTGGCTACACACAGGCTGATCCACCTCAGTGATGAAGGGTCTGGATATCAGAAGCTACAGTGCAGCGGTTGTGCCAAAAATAAGACCACTGAGAGGCCAAAGGAGCCTCTGTTGAAGCCAGTGACTGATTTAGCTCCTGATAGGCCGACAGTGGAAACTGAGAGGCATGGCAGGATCTCGTCTTATCACTCTACCAGTTGAGTCACCCTCTCATCGAGCTCAGAGATTCATTCAAACAGAGAACAGTTATTCACACAGTCACCTTGGTAACCTAGCCAGTAACTAGCTTTTTTAGACTAACAAATACCAGCACAAAGCTAGCAACTATTAGCGCAAGACTAGAAGCTACCATTTACAGTCTAATCACCAGCATTCATAGGCTAGCAACTAGTATCTGTAGACGAGCAATTAGCATCCCCAGGCTAGCAAGTAGCATTCCTAAGCTAGTCACAAGCATCTCTCACAAAGCAACTAACATCCCTAAGCTAGTAACTAGCATTCTTAAGATTGTCATGAGTGTCCTTGGGTAAGCAACTAGCATTCATAGGCTAGTTGCTAACATTTCCAGCTTAGCAACTGCTATCCCTAGGCCTGTCCGTACCATCCTTGAACTAGCAACTAGCAATCTTACACCAATCAGTAGCATTCCTAGGCTAGCAAAACGTATTCTTAGGCTAGTCAGTAGCATACTTAAACTGGCAACTAAGTCTTAGGCCAATCAGTAGCATCCTTAGGCTAGCGTATTCCTTGACTCTTCAGTAGCATCCTTAGACAAGCAACAAGCATACATAGGCTAGCAACTAGTATTCTTAGGCTAGTCAGTAGCTTACTCAAACTAGCAACTGCTATTTCTAGGCTACTCAGTAGCATTCCTAGGCCAGCAAATAGTATTCCTAAGCTAGTCCCCTGGGAAAGCAACTGGCATTTACAGGCTGGTCACTAACAACCTAGCAACTAGTATTCCTAGGCTAGTCAGTAGGATACTTAAACTAGGAACTACTAATCCTAGGACAGTCAGTAGCATCCATAGGCTAACAACTAGTATTCCTAGGCTAGTCAGTAGCATCCATAGGCTAACAACTAGTATTCCTAGGCTAGTCAGTAGCATCTTAGACTAACAACTAGTATTTGTTAGACTTTTTAGTTGCGTACTTAAACTAGAAACTATTAATCCTAGGGTGGTCAGTTGCATCCTTAGGCTAGCAACCAGTATTCCTTAGCTAGTCACAAGTGTCCCAAGGCAAGCAATCAACATCCCTGTGCTAGCAACTTGAATTTATAGACTTGTCACTAGGATCACAAGGTTAGCAGTTAGCATTTCAACACTAGTTGCTAGCATTTGTGGGCTAGTAGCTAGTATTCCTAGGCTAGTCAACAATATCCCAAGGAACATTAATGAACATAAAATACACACAGTTTATAAAGTGCTGATGAGGCGCACATCATTCCTTTCAGAGTATAAGTGCTGAGATCATGAAATACAGTGCTTGTGCAACGGCTGGGAATCAACCCTGGTGCTCCTGTATGGAAGTGAGAATTCTACCTCAGAACCGCTAATGCCTGGAGTTTTAAGGGTACTTAGTAAATATGGCCTTTATGAGTAGCCTGACATGAAAACAAACTTAGACAATTAGGTTAACAGCAATATCACCATTATTGTGTTTTTGTTTTTTTTGCTTTAGTGTTGCCTCTTGAACTTCTGAGAGCTCTTACCAGAAGCAGGTCATTGTGCTTTAAATCATCTCTGACTGCTCAGATTTGTCCTGTCGTCCTGCACTGTGCTGCCTGTTATCAGCCTGTGTGTGTGTGGACCAGAAAAAGCCTTTTAGGCATACATTCACGCCGCAAATATGTTAATACCCAATGACGGAAATAAACACAAGCCGGCACACATGGAACAACAAAAACACTGAGCTTTGTTTGAGCACTATCTCCATCTCTGTGCGCGGCGCCATGTGGCGATAATCTGCCGTCATCATGGCAGCAGCAGCTCCACTCGATGGATGGATTTACGCTGCCCTTTCTGGTGCTGACGGCTTCCCATCATCCCTCGGGGCTCCGCCGTTCAGTGTTTGCAGCGGTTCAGAGGTTCAGAGCAGCAGGTTGAGGGAGCAGCGAGGAGGAGGTTGGATTAATGGCAGATGAGGATGAATCCCACACAATCTGCTGCTCTGGGCTGGAGGAGAATCAGATTTACAGGATGTGTGAAGTTTGTTTTTTCGTTCATGTGCATTTTTTTACTTTTCTTCAGAACCTGATATCTCTTATTCCTCTGAGCCACAGAGCTCCAATAACTAGCAGAAACATGTCAGTGAGCCACACTGCACCAAAGACCTGCACCAGAGCACCAAATGTGGATTAATCCACTACTGAAAATCCAAAACAAAGGCCTCCCACAGGTTTGTTGGAAATACTTAGTTTTACTTGTTTAGGTTGCCTAAATAAACAATATTTGGTTATGGCTAATTATCAGTCAAATCCATCTGTCTTTGACTGAGCTTCTTGGCCTCTCCAGCCTCTCAGTTTTCTTATTCTTGGCAAACCTGCGGCTCCACAGAAGTATGAAGGTTAAATTAAAGATGAAAATGTTTCAGAAACTCCATATTGAAGCCCGTCTTGGTGTCCTGCTCTGATTCTGACTTCTGTCTCTCTATGAATGTATTTAGACCTAAATGACTTCAGAGGTCAGTCTGAATCCTCCCGGCTCTCAGCAGGGATTAGTCTGAGGTCTGGTCCAGGAGTTTGGGATGATTCAAGGCTGAAGCAGTGAAAGCAGAGGCTGGTGGCCTCTGAGCGGCCTCAACCTGAAACCAGCAGGGACCAACATTAACTCTGCATTAGACTGTTCAGATGTCACACTGAGGAGGGGGAAACTTGGCTTCTTGTTCTCCCTCTTTCACTTTACTTTTTCCTCTCTTTTACTTTTTATATTTATTAATAATTTGCAGTGTCTGTTTTTCTGTCAGTCTGATGAAGGCGTTGTGTTACGTTATGCTTAAACTCAGACTGTGTGGTTCTCTACAAGCTTCTGGACTTTGTGTTTTCTGACTCTGCAGATTATTTTCTCTGTTAATCGCTTTGTCTGTAAAACGGTTTATTCTAAATATTATGGGTTCTAGTTGACTAGCAGTCCAACATCTTTAGTTAGCACACATGGAATCTTTACATTTACATTTACAAGAGTTTATTCCAGCATCTGATCCCCTCCATTACCACACATCAGGCCCAGTCTGAACAGTGAGGTGCATGAGGAGTTTTTGAACTGAAGGTAGATGCCAGCGTTTGACCTCCTAACCTGTTTGGTTCAGTTAAAACCAGGTTTGTTAAGTTGGTTAAGATATTCAAAAGATGAACCGCGGACAAAGTCAGCTGCTGTTAGCAAACGTCTCTGGAAGCGATCTTGTAACTGAGCTGTTGTTAATGTAAATCATGCTGTAACCATGGTAACAAGTATGAACATCAGGAAGTGACTGCAGGAACCAAAAGAAACACAGTCGTTTGAGATCATTTTAATTTTGTTCCTCTTTGTTGTCACTTTCTGTCTTCCTTGGGTCATTTTTGTTTGTCTTTGAGGTTGTTTTCTGTCTGTTTTTGGCCATTTTGTCTGTGTTTTTATTCTCTTTGTGGTCTTTTTGGCCTTTGTGATTGTGTTTTATCCCTTTCTGGTTGTTCTGCGTCACCTTGCAGTTATTTTGCGTCTCTTTTTTTACACCTTGTGTGTCGCATAAGAGCTTTTGTAGTTAATTTTGTGTCCATTTGTTGTCAGTTTATGTGTCTTTGTGGATATTTTTTTGCCCCTTTGTGGTTGTTTTGTGTTCAGTTGCAACTATTGTGTCTCTTTTGTGGTCATATTGTGGGTTTTTATAGTTGTATTCTGTATTTTTGTAGTCATTTTAAATCTGTTTGCGGTTGTTTTGTGTTCGGTTGCAACTATTTTGTGCCTCTTTGTCGACCTTTTATGTCTGTGTAGTTCTTTTTGTGTGTTTTTGTGGTCATCTTGTGTCTTTTGTAGTTGTATTCTGTATTTTTGTAGTCACTTTAAATCTGTTTGTGGTGGTTTTGTGTCTCTTTGAATCATTTGGTGTGTGGTGTATTTGTGATGCACATTTTTCTAGCAATTGTGTCACTGCAGTTGTTTCTTTGCCACAGTTAAAGGGCCGCCAGAAAGTTGAAAATCCAACAGTTGTTTCTGTTTTTAGAGCTCCTGGCTCTGATAGTGTCACTTTTGTGTGTTTTATTTTTGAGATAACATACCTTTCATCATGACCTGTTGTGTTACTGTCTCAATGGGTCCGTGTACAATGCAGCCATTCGTTTTCTTATTTTGAGATTTCAAAATAAAAACGAAAAATAAACTGTTTCCTGTTTTTTTCAGTGATAATACAAAATGAAAAACGGAAAACGGGCCCTAATTCATTATCCATTATCTATTATCCGATTTAATTACATGTGTTTGCAAATGGAAATTAAAATTAAAATACACCCGTGGAAAACTTATTTCTCTACTTCCTGTTGGTTTTGGCTCCGTGACCCGTCTGACTTCTGATGAGGAAGGATCTGGTATCTAAAGCTCCAGTGTTAGCTCACTGTTAGCAGACCTTGCTGTGTGCCGTGGCCTGATGAAGACCCACTGTGGGGTCCAAACGTTGCTTGGCTCACATTGTTCACTATTTCACAGTGGACTTTTCACCATTGTGGGGTTTATTTGTCCCTTTGGAGGGACCTTGTGGTGCCGCTAGCTCTGCCGCTGGCGCTAAATCGCTAGCGTTCGGCTGCTTTTCAGGACGTTTTTGTGGAGGTTTGGAGGTTTTCTGTTACTTTAGCTTTGCCAGAAAGCAAAGTAGCGATTTAGTGCTAGCGGCGGAGCTAGCTAAATCCCTAGCTCCTCATCAGAAGTCAGACGAGTCACGGAGCCAAAACCAACAGGAAATTGAGAAATAAGTTTTCCACGGGTGTATTTTAATTTTCATTTACAAACACATCTAATTAAATCGGATAACGGATAATGGATAATGAATTAGGGCCTGTTTTCCGTTTTTCATTTTGTATTATCACTGGAAAAAGGGAAACGGTTTATTTTTCGTTTTTATTTTGAAATCTCAAAATAAGAAAACAAATGGCCGCGACGTACACGGACCTCAATGCTTAAACCCAGACACAGTCATACAGAAGTGTGTCTGACAACAGCGGCAGCACTTTCTGTGACTGTGGAGGAATTCAACAATCACAAGCATCAATCAGATCATTTTAAAGCAGGACCAGAGAATGAAATTTGAGTTTGGCTACTTCTGCGACATAAGACAGTAGAAACATGAAATATATCAGTCTGACTCAGCTTCTGATATCGATGAATAATACTCAGAGATGCATGTTACTGCGAAATGATTGTAATATGCGGCTTAAACCCCCTCATTGTGGTGTTATCGAGTTTGTAGAAACTTTAATACAGAAATTAAATGAAAATCTCAGACCCTGTTCATGTTGATTAGATTTGTTCATTTATATGTAACAGCTCCTCTTTGACACGTCCACATAGCTGCTACAAATCCATTTAATTTTCCTATTACATTATCTTGAGCTTCAATTTAGCATGAGATTACAGACTCTCCTGTAGATTTATGCTCATTTCTGTGGCATGTTTCTCTTTTATTTGCAGGTTTATGCAGCAGTCTAGTCGAGCTGTGCTGCTAATAAAATAAATGAGCAGGTGAAATACTGAAAACCAAGGATGTGAGCTCAGATTAATTCAACCTTAATGCTATAACTGATGCTGAGCAGCTACTGCCTGGTCAGATTTCCTGGCTGGTTTGTTCCTTAGTCGTGTATAAACGTCAGGTTTTCTGCTGCTTGTCAGTCGGGTTGTGTCCGTCCTTAGACAGCTGAGCCACTCGAATAAAGTTTTACAGTCCGCGTGAAAGCCGAGCCGCCGGTAACTGGACTCCTGCTGTAGCACACTGAGCCGACTCAGCTCCTGATCCTGCTGCATCCTGTTACAGAGGCACAGTAATCAGGAAAACCCAAACCGATCCACGTCCAGGAACCCCAAATAACCTCTCTTGGTAGATATCACCTGGTAGTTTGGTGGAGGTGAGGGTCCGTCTTCAGCTGTGAGCCCAACATGGAAAGTTGCACTGTAAAAAGTAATTTAATGGACGTATTCCTACTGCTTAAGGACGTGTGCCATCAGCATTGAAGCACACTTGATGCTGCTTCTCAGGCTTATTCTTCCAGATTCTTCTGAACAGAATCGCCCCACAGCTTTAAGAAAACCCGTACGAATTGTATATAAAACACGAAGCTTGATCGGGAATGATGTGCTGCGACTTTTGGTGGCAAATTTGTAAAATCTGTGTTAAAATTCCCCATTGAAATTAATTGAAGCCAATCTGACAACTGCCAAAAACCCAGTCATCTTTGGAGCCCTCTGTAGCTCTGGCATATTTTACACCAGAAACTTTATTCAAAGTTTAAACGGGTCACAAGGCTTTTGAATGTATTTAATTTAAAGCCTTTTCTGTTTTTTTTTTTAAGTTTTATTAATTTTGAGCGAATTTTGACTAAAAAAGTGTGAGAAAAGTGCAGTTAACCTCGTCTCCTTCTCATAGTTTCTCCTCTACATGAACGATTTATGCATTTCCATCCTCTTCCACCCAGTGTCGGTCTCATTGCTGTAGGATTTATGCTTTTTTCATGAGCACAGAATGTGTCGACCAAAACTCTCATTGACTCCCATTATATTGGAGCTCAATTTCAGGTGAAAATCAGAAACAGTGAGTCTCTCTAACCTGCTGCCAAACCTGTATAAACCGCAGTACAGACATGAAAACGCATCGGCTTGTTAAAAACAAGATTGCGCTTCACTCGGTGAAAGAATCTTTTCGATACGACTCATATTTTTCGAGCTGTGACCGTTTGTTCGTGGGTCTGATCCTCAGCCTGCCTGCTCTGCTCACTGCAGCCAACCAGCTGACTGATACAGGGCTACACTTTCAAAGTAAAAGCTTTAAAGATGTTAAGGGCATAGACATATATACGTAGATGCCGCATTGACTGTGGAGGGACGTGCCTAAAGCTCCGCCATCTTGGTACAGGGCTAGCAGAGGCGGGAGTGAATGTAAGTCTATGGAGGTAAGAGGTACTCCACAATATTAAAATAGAATTATTCACTGAATTTTCAACCGATTTCCAAACGGTTTGGTTTGTTAAAAACGTCACACATTTAGCTCTGACACAGGATGCTTGGATGCTTTTGTTCTATTTATGTCTGCCTGTCCGTCCTCCATGTCTGGCGTTTGTAACAAACAATATATGTTGACAACTGATCGATTTATGATCACTTTTATAGTGCAGACATGTCATTCCTCTATAGACATAATGCACTGTAGGGGCGAGTGGCACTGTACCAAGATGGCCGCCGCGTAGGCACGTCGGCTCCAATCGGCAGCAGCAGTCAACGCGGCGTCTACATATATATGTCTGTGGTTAAAGGTACTGATCAGGGTGTGTGAACCATGCTGTCTTTACAAAATAAAGTGCACCTAAATAAACTACACCTCATGTATAATTACAGCAGGACATATTAACCATTGCAGGTGTTACATAGATGGTTTGATAATCGCAGCATCAGATTAATATTATGAGTGATTTAAACTCACATTTCTTCTTAAAACGTTGAGGTAACTTGATGAAATTACCTTGATAACTCAATTTTTCTTCACCTTGAGTTCAGGATTTAAAGTTTGTTCTCCTACCCACTGAACAGTTTTTAAATTTGCCAACTTAAAATACCACGTATACCTCTTGATTATTTTTTCTGTAAACCTTTAAACAGTTATAAATTCTTGATCCGTGAAGTCGAGGAAACGGTCCACCGGAAGATGTTCTCTCTACAGCTGGGAGACGATGACAACCGCTGAAAGAAAATGAGTAAAGGGAACAATGAACAGCAAGAAGTCCGATAGAGAGCAGCTCTAGAGCAGAGTTTAGTCTTGATTATACTCCTGTGTGGAGGCGCTTATGGACTTGTACTGTTAGAGGACTTCTTTTTCTTTTTTAGCAGTCTGCTTGGAAGACACTGTCTTATAGATGCACAGTATTCTGAGGATCCATCAGAGTCCATGTGACAATTAAACTAAATGTCATATTCTCCGCCTCCTTTGCAAAAACCAACCAATACACCAGCTGATATGTTCAAATGTTATTGAAGTAAATGTCTTTTTTGTGGGTTTGTGGTTTTATCTGAGCAAGGGGGGACGCCGGAGGTCGTTCAGAGTCGACCGCCACTCTGGGATTTTTGCTTTTTCAGGAAATCCTTGAGATCTGGAGACAAAAATAAGGAGAAGACAGCTGAACTCTTACATCTGATGAATGAGCAGGTGAACTTCTGCTGGCAAGTTTGTTTTTCTTACCTTTGGACAGGCTTTCGTTGGTTGTCAGCTCTTTGTTGAGGAAACTGGTGGTTCGTAATCCAGTTAATCGGTGCAGGACGTCATAAAGAACCACTCCAACCTGAAACACTGTGGTGGGACCGGCCGAGTCCACGAAACACAGGAGAAGGAAACGTGTTTTTTGTTGTTTCCAGCTAGATTAGATTGAAAGTTAAGGTTCACAGCATGCTAATTGAAAAGTCACAGATTGGTAACCAGACGTCTTACCATGGTAGTGGCGGTAACGCGACGTCCTCTTACCTAAGCAGCTCAGATCAAAGTCGATCAGACGTGGGACGTATGAGCTGGTGTCTGTTAAGATGTTTTCTATCTTGATGTCTCGGTGGAAGATGCTTGGTTTTCTAGGTGGATCACAGCATCAATTAGCTGCTTAAGGGCGATCTGAGACAGCGATGAGGTTTTCTACTACAAACAAGCTGGTTAACGCTACAAACAACCCATAATGCACCTGTGGAAGACTTTGTTATACAAATCAAAAACAACGGATCAAACACAACAAGACCTCCAGCTTTGAAAAGCAGATTTCTATTAAATGCAAGGTCTTACACTTGAGTTATTTCAGCATTTTGGTGAGGAAACCAACATTTAAATGGCCAAAATGTCAGATGCAGCTCATTTTAGACTACAGCACCTTTTAGTCATTGAAAAGGATACCAGGATAACAAGACAAATATACAGCATGACTCAGAAAACAGTGGATTTCCTTCCACATTTACATGGAAACAAGGAACCTGCTTTTGCCTATAGTACAGCCTATAGTAGGGCAATAGGAGCTGATGATCCGACCGCTCCAGATGATCCAGCATGCAGTTTTAACATGATGGACACCTCTGTACACATCTGCTTGTTGTTGTCCTGAAATATCACAACACAGTAAAGGATGAAGGACAGAAGCTCGACGGGTGAACACAGAACATTCAGTGGGTTGGAAACGTACCATGTTTTTGTAGCGGACGCTGTCTTTAGAGGCGTGTTTGAGGGCGACCTGCAAGAGCTTTGGTTTACATTCACCGTGTTGAAAAGTACTTTCTATACATTTTCTAACATCCTGTTGAATTAATACATAATTCAACAGTGTTACTACGTGTCTTTGTGGCACCTTTTTGAATTCAAATCAAGACAAATCCCACTGCTGTAAACAACCTCATAAGAGTTGCTTCACTTACTGGCGAATGATCAGTTTTGCAGCAGCCGGCATAGACGGATTTTTACATCGAATATCTTTTATGAAATCTTGATGAAATATATTTTATGTTTATGTAGTTGTGTTTCTAGATTGTTTTTGTACCTATTTTCATCATCAGAAAGCTGGTGAGCTAACAGTTAGTGTGCCAGCATCAACAAGAAAGTCAACTTTTTTTTAAATAGCACTTTTACAACACAGGTTACTCGATTTGAAAGATAAATACACAACTATTTTAGCCTCACTGTCAGGGCTATTCTCTTCTGGTACCACCTAAACTCCCAACCTATGAGGAGAAATTAGTCCTGATAACAGGCTTTTTCATGCATGGAGGAATTTTATACCTCTGGTTAGTTTTTAACAACCATAGATGCTAAATGACCACAAGGAAACAGCTGAAACAACTTGTCAGCAAAAGGGTGTAAAATAGCATAAAAAGGCACAAAACAACCATGAAGAGAAGCAAATGTTGAGGTTTTGGTTCATGTGCACCTCAGTCTACTAATGTTCCCTTTTTCAGAGTGGGGTGTCATTAGAGGACAGAGTGATATAATGCTCTGACCAGAGGGAGTCCTGCCTCCACAGAGTGTCTTTATCAGTGCAGCGCCCTGCAGAGCTGCAGCGTCTGAAGCTGCAGACCTGCAGTGTAGCAGCGAGCGTCTGCAGCTGCTGACAGCCTCTGGGCTGTTTTTAGCCCCTGAAGGTCACACACGTTTGTATGGCTATCTTTGTGAACACTCATTGACATAATGCATTCCTCAGCCCCTCACTCTTACTGTAACTCAGATTTAAATCTAACCCTAAAACCAAGTGTTAAACAGCCCTTTGAAGGACTGTGGAAACATGAGGACTCACTGTGACTGAAACTCTGCTGCAGAGTCGCTGCCATTACCTAATGTGAAACTTTGAAACTAACCCACAAAAAGACAGACAGAATGACCGCAGTGACACAACATGACTACAAAATATGCAAACCGACTAAAGATACTCACAAAATGACTCAAAAAGGCACAAAACGACCATAGAGACACAAAATTACTGTAAAAGACACCAAATGACCACAAAGCCACTCGAAACAACTGTAAAAGATGCAACATGACCACAGTGACACACAAAACGACTCCAAAGAAGACACAATATGACCACGAAAACACACAAAATGATTACAACAAGACAAAACTCACTGCAGTGACACAGTATTACTATGACATTATGCAAAATGACCACAAATGATTACAGACAGACAAAATGCAACCACAAAGAGACACAAAATGACTGAGACAAAAACGACTGCAGTGGCATAAAATTATTGCAAAAGACCAAAAATGACAGCAAGATACAGTAAGATTGAAGAGAAGAGACAGAAAAAGGTCTGCAAAAATACACAAAATGACCACAAAGACACAAAACAACTAAAAACAGACACAAAATGACACAAAAGATACACAAAACAAAGAAAAATAGATACAATATGACGCCAAAAAGACACAATATGACAACAAAAAACACAATATGATTACATAGAGACACAAAATGGATACAAAGGCACAGAAAACAACTAAAAAGAGACACAATATGATGACAAAAAGATACAATATGACTACATACAGAGACAAAATGACTACAGAGACACACAAAACAAAGAAAAATTGACACAAAACAAACGAAAAATTGACACAATATGATGACAAAAAGACACAATATGACCAAACAGAGACACAAAATGGATACAAAGACAGACAAATTAACTAAAAATGGACAAAATATGACCACAAAAAGATACAATATGACTAAAAAGACACACAAAACAATTAAAAATAGACACAATATGACAGGAAAAGGTCCACAAAGAGACACAAAATGGATACAAAGACACACAAAACAGCTGAAAAGAGACACAATATGACCACAAAAAGATACAATATGACTACATACAGAGACAAAATGACTACATAGACACACAAAACAAAGAAAAATTGACACAATATGATGACAAAAAGACACAATATGACTAGACAGAGACACAAAATGGATACAAAGACAGACAAATTAACTAAAAATGGACAAAATATGACCACAAAAAGATACAATATGACTAAAAAGACACACAAAACAATTAAAAATAGACACAATATGACAGGAAAAGGTCCACAAAGAGACACAAAATGACCAAGAAGACACACAAAACTACTAAATAGACACAATATGATTACAGAGACAACCAAAACAACTAAAAACAGACACAAAATGACCACAAAATGATACAATATGACTACTTAGGGAGACAAAATGACTACAAAGACACACAAATTAACTAAAAATAGACACAATATGACAACAAAAAGACACAATATGATTACAGAAACACAAAATGGATACAAAGACAAACAAATTAACTAAAAATGGACAAAATATGACCACAAAAAGATACAATATGACTAAAAAGACACACAAAACAATTAAAAATAGACACAATATGACAGGAAAAGGTCCACAAAGAGACACAAAATGACCAAGAAGACACACAAAACTACTAAATAGACACAATATGACCACAAAAAGACACAATATGACTACACAGAGTCGTGCTCTAGATGCTGGTCAGCTGCAGTGACGGTGTGTCAGAATGCGGTGTTGTTGTTTGGTGTGTAACTTGTATACAGCAGTGTGTATGTGGGTCACGGTGAAAGTAGGCCACTCTGCAGCCTGGACAGGCCTCACATTGTTCGAGCTCAGTGAGCAGCTTCCTGAGAGGAAAACTCCACTTTGGTTCGCTTTAATCCGGCCGGCTGTGACGAAATCATCTGGACGCTGAAATCAGCTGGAGTCAGCGAGCAAACAGCAGCTCGGGAGGCTCGGACGTGATGCAGCGCTGCAGGATTCAGGGCCTCCGGCGCTGCTGCTGGTTCGTCTGTTGGACAGTATGAGCCTGTCGAGGTCCGGTTTTATCTGTCACATGCTCGTAACAGTACAGGCAACAGAATGCAAAGTGACTGACGTGAATATATGATGAAAACTAGTCAGAAGTAATGAGGAGGAAAGAGATGTGAGCTGAAGTGTGGTGTACATTGTGTAACAGTTGCATTCGTCGGTGTGTGTACTGTTTACGCATAAGAATGTGTTATAGAGACGTGTAAAGACGATCAAGGCCGTCTTCAGTTTCCAGTGACTCTATATCTGTATATATCAATATCTTTATTGTCATTGTACATATACTACAGAATTGAAAGTGCAGCCTTCATGTGTGCAGAAGAGCAGCAATAATGATAATAATAATAACTAAAACTAAATAAACCACACACACACACACAATACATTCCCACATTCAGTTTGCACCATTCCCTTAAATTTGCAGTAAAAACACATTTTGCAGAAAGTATATTTCAAATGTAAAATCAACAGTCAGCAGTGTTTACTGTAGAAATGGCTCTAGGGTAAAAAAAAATCTTTATTTTCTGGGATGTAATCTTTGAAACACACGTCTTCGTCACAAAACGTTCTTACATTTTCCATACAACAAAATCTGCTGGGTCCAAAAATACACATACAACAATGCTGCTAATTGGTTAAATGTCCTTCGGCCATTTTCACCTCAACTTGCCGCTTTTGGTTTCCGTTCTTGAGTTTCTGGTTGTGTCTTTGACCGTCCTTGTGACAGAATTAGAGCAGTAAAACTAAATTTGTTGGTTTTCTGACACAGGCTTGTTTCTTCATCGTGATCCACAGGTTCTCGATGGGGGGTTTAAGTCAGGAGTCAGGGGAGGCCAGTCTAAAACCTTCATTCTAGCCTGATTGAGCCATTTTATTATCACTTTTGGGGGGTGTTTGAGGTCATTGTCTTACTTAAATAATTACTCATGTAAATGTAAAGTTAATCGCACCGTTTTAATGTCTGTGTAACTCCAGCTGAAGTGAAATTGTCAAAGATGTAGTTGGAATCATCTCCAGATTCAATGCATGTAGGCTGCAAAGTTAATTAAATGGTTCATGTACAATCTGATGTATTGGGAACAAAGAGGCGCTGCTGGGATTCGAACCCAGGATCTCCTGTTTACTAGACAGGCGCTTTAACCAACTAAGCCACAGCGCCTTCTTCAGCCTGACGCGCTTCCTGATTTTAACGCTAATGTTACTGTTAAACCTATAAAACATTATGATAAAGTTATGTTTTCAGTGCTTTCATTGTGTGTTGTTCATCAGTCACATCATGTAAAAGCAGAACTAGAAGAAAACAAAAGCATTAAATTTGAAGATGTTCATTACATTTAGGTGTTTCTTTCAGCCACGCTGTGTCTCAAGAAGTCATTGTGGACGTTTTTCCGTGTAGGACTGAGAAATTTGTCACGATGAAATGTTTTTAAAGTGTTTATTTCAGTGGATATAAATAGTTATTGATACTTTTCAGTGACTTCAGTTTGAGGATTAATGAATGATCTCCTTGATACACAATATTTTAAGAAGAGAAGCGAAAATACCTGCAACCGTCCCCTGATGACTGGTTGGTTTTTAGTTCTTTGTGATATAAAAACAGCTCCAAAGCATGATGCTGCCGCCACCATGCTTGACGGTGTCTGACTGCTGTCTCGAGTTTTTGTTGTTGTGTTTTTCTTTTTGCCCATTGTGTGGCTGCGGTATAGGTTTTAAAAAAGGTAACTCTATTGTGATATCAAACAGCAAATCTATTAATCTTGACAGGCACCGCTGGGATTTGAACCCAGGATCTCCTGTTTACGAGACAGGCGCTTTCACCAGCTAAGCCACAGTGCCACATGGGAGAGCAATCCAAAAAAAGAAAAGATGTAGATATATATTTGAGTTTCTGTGACTAATAATGATAAGAAGGAGCTGCACTCATCTGGAGCTGAAAGACTGAATCAGAGTTTGGCTTAGCTGTAATGGACATTTCTTAATGGGGTGGGAATCACAGGGTACCTCATGATACGATACGATACATGGCTCATGATACCGATACTATCACGATACAGTGATGCGGCAATAATCTATATATTGCAAGACAATCTCATAACGATACATCACGATATCTATAACTTGGATATATTCATACCGTTGTTCCAGTGTGTAGCATTTTTTAAACCCTTCATTTTCAACCACACTGTACAGGCGGAGGTCCTTCAAATGAACCCAGCAATGGACGTTGTAATCCTGGCGGCCATCTTTGCTTTTAACGTTGTGCTAACGGCTGCAGGCTGACTTGAAACGTAGCTGCATCAGCCTCTTTCTCTGTAAGAAGTTCAGGATGGTGGTTCTGCAGGTGGGTTTGCTTGTTGGTGGTGTTGCCTGTGTGCTTTACTTTTGTGAGGCAGTTCTTGCATATGGCGTAGTCTTTGTCCGGCTTGCTTGTTCCCTCTATGAAAACCCAAATGGGTCCACGCTTTGGACTTAAACATGGATGGGGCGTCTCTTACGGTAGCCTTGCTGTCCTCCATCATACCTGTACAAACTCTTCTTCGGCCGATTCGTTTCCACTCAAGTCTCCCTCATTCATGTGATAAACGCCACCGTGTGGAGCCATTAGGTAGTGACGCTGGGGAAATGGCAGCTGGAAGGGGAATCCAAGTACCCTGACTGCAGTGTGGTGTTCGGGGCGGAGCTCAACGTTGCTCAACGTCGGCATGCTATTGGCAGAATCTAACATTTGACTCCGCCCACGGGGACATTGCCTGCATGTAAAAACAAGCGCCGTCTTACGCTCGTAGCACTGTCACAAACCTGTATTTGGCCCTGTATGTGGTTCCACTCTGAATTGCATTAGGATTAGGGTGAAGGTGAGGGTTAGGTTGCCACCAAACTGTTCTAAAATTAAGTAAAGTTGTATGTAATAAGACTGAACGTGATTGGTTTGTGGAATGTTGAGATGGGTGGAGTCAAACGTTGAGCTCCGCCCCGAACTGCACACTGCAGTCAGGGGCTTCTCGGGGAATCTGGCAGGGTTTAGGGCGCTTTATTAGAGCGCCTTATAGTAATTAAAGTATGGATATTTGGCGCCAGCGTATCGATACTCATATCACACGAGGACGGACGATGGTACATCGCTGTATCGGTATTTTGTCCCACCTCTATTCATTAATATATGAAATACCTCCTTTGTAAATTTAAAAGTTCAACAGATAAAAAGCTTGTAAGGAGGGCGAATCTTTACTTGTTTCTTCCCTTAGAGAGGCGCTGCTGGGATTTGAACCCAGGATCTCCTGTTTACTAGACAGGCGCTTTGACCAGCTAAGCCACAGCGCCTCCTTCACATGGTTCTTCATCAGTTCTCCGGTTCTCAGTGAGGTTTAAGTCAGGACTTTAGGGAGACCAGTCTAAAACCTTAAATCCAGCCTGATTTAGTCATTTCATTACAACTTTTGAGGTGTGTTTGGGGTCATTGTCTAGGTTTCCTGTTCAGGCCACTTCTGCCTGTTTATTTTTAGTTCATTTTTGTTAAATTTGTACATTTCTTTGCTCATGTTCAGCCTGAAGAGGTTCAGATTAGACATGACAGACTGCCTTTTAAGTGATGCGATATCAGCACAAATCGGAGCGTTCAGTCAGCGAATGTGTCTAAAGGAAGGACGTGACCCACTGTGCTTTCCTTTAGCTGCAACACATGGATGGGTCTGCATCATGTCGTCTGAACCTGGCATCAGCTGTTTTCTTTTATCCAAACTGAAGTTTAGATAAATGACAAATTTGCTGCTTAATTTTTAAGGTGAAACCAGACCAGCACATGTGTTTCATATGCAAAAATATTGTTTGGGTTCAACAAAAATAAATCAATACAAATAACAACAGAATGTAATATAAATTTATAGAAGTGAATGGTAGCTATGAGGCACTGCTGGGATTTGAACCCAGGATCTCCTGTTTACGAGACAGGTGCTTTCACCAGCTGAGCCACAGCGCCTCTTTTCCTCACAAATGTTATCTGCTATAATATTCTTTCATATTTAAATTGTATTTTTAAATATTTCTGCAATGTTTCTGTAATGATAATGATAGCTGATAGCTCCTAAAACCTGAAGACCCAACCTTTTGTCTGATGATTTTAGGTTTTCCTGCCAAAATATCCAGACAGACCACTAGTGGCTGCAGCTTAGAGTATAAGACTTATTGCGGTATTAATCATTAAATCTGTATCTCTAGTGAGGCACTGCTGGGATTTGAACCCAGGATCTCCTGTTTACGAAACAGGTGCTTTCACCAGCTGAGCCACAGCACCATGTCTGTTTAGAATGGTTCTTAAAAATATGTTTTTTCCACTTAAATTGAAATATATAGCTAAAAGAATTGCAAAAGAGCAGATAGTATGCTCACAATTTATGAACCCCAAGAGGCACTGCTGGGATTTGAACCCAGGATCTCCTGTTTACTAGACAGGCGCTTTAACCAACTAAGCCACAGCGCCTTCTTCAGTCTGTTCTCCCCAATTTTTTACAACCGACAAGTTCTTTATGCCAGGTATTTTGTGTAAAACATCAGTTTCACTGGCAGCAAAACAGCTCTAGAGCATAATAAGATAAAGAGAGACTTTATTGTCATTGTGCAGAAGTACAACGAAATTTGTATAAATAATGCTGCCACTGCCATGCTTGATGCTGTTCAGGCCACATTTGTCTGTCTCTGGCTGCCATTTTAAGTTTTTGAAATAAATCTGACTCTTTCGAGCAGGGGTGTCCAATCCTGGTCCTCGAGGGCCACTATCCTGCATGTTTTAGATGTTTCCCTCTTTCAACACACCTGATTCAAATGATCAGCTCATCATCAAGCTCTGCAGAAGCCTGATAACGATCCTGATCATTAGAATCAGGTGTGTCGGAAGAGGGAAACATCTAAAACATGCAGGACAGTGGCCCTCGAGGACCGGAGTTGCCCATCCCTGCTTTAGAGGGACTGCTGGGATTTGCACCCAGCATCTCCTGTTTACAAGGCAAGTGCTTTCACCAACTAAGCCACAGCGCCTCCTCCAGCCTGTTTCCAGGTACTATGACTTCCTTATGTGATGTGAACTCTAAATCTGTCTGTGTCCTCTCGGCTACAGGTGCTTTAACCAGCTAAGCCACAGCACCTCCTTTGGGCTGTTTCTGAAACATTTATCCTTGCAGCAGAGTCCTCAGGCTTTTTAAGGGGTTTATATCAGGACTTTGGAAAGGAGAGCCTGATTTGGCCATTTATTTACTACTTCTGAAATGTGGGGTCATTGTCTTGTTGGAACACCCAACGTCCAGCAACCAAGATCCAGTCTTCTGGCTGATGATTTGAGGTTTTCTTTAAGAATGTGAAGGTAATCCTCCTTCTTTACGATATCATTTACTTTGTTCCACTGGCAGCAAAATAGCTCCAGAGCATAATACTGGAACCAGCATGTTTGATGGTAGGTATGGTGTTAAGGCCACATGTCTATGGCCAAGAGGGTCTGGTGATATAAAATAGAAAATCTATGAATCTTGAAGGGCACTGCTGGGATTTGAACCCAGGATCTCCTGTTTACGAGACAGGCGCTCTCACCAGCTAAGCCACAGCGCCATGTCGTTTCTGAAAGTGTTATGTGAAAATGTGTTTTTCTGCATTTAAATTATATTTTTCTTAGTCATTCTGAGGTAAAATAACAATAAGACTGAACTGCAGTCACCTTAAGTTGAGTACAATTGATGTTCATTTATATGTAAGACGTCCTGCATTCTAGACATACGACCTCATTAGATAAAAACCTTGAAACAAACTTTTTCTTTAATCAAAGAGACACTGCTGGGATTCAAACCCAGGAGCTCCTGTTTACTAAGGCAGGCACTTTAACCAACTAAACCACAGCTTGATGGAGATGGTGCTCAAAAAAGACCATCATGAACTGCACTTAAAGTCTCTCTACTTCCAGGTACCTGTATTCTCTACATGAGTGAATGTGTTGCCGATTAGCTGTAGTACCAGGTGGAGCCTCTTACTGTGTGATACTGTCGCAGCCAGAGGACTCTAGCTGTGTCCCAATTCAGGGGCTGAATCCTTCGAAGGACGGGTAGGCTGCATGAGAAGGCTGCATGAAAGATTGTTAAATGAGACGGTCTACCGTCATGACGTCTCGTAGCGCCGCTCCTTGTTGCCTAGCAACCCTGACAAACAAATTTTCATCCCGACGATCAGGATAAGACGACGGTGTAATTTTACCTAATTTTTGACTGGATTTGATCCCGAAATTGTGTTTTTTTGTTTTTAATATGTTTTATATCCTTGAAGACTTGAGGGTCTTGTTCTGTATGATGGTACGGGACTAAACTGTCTGAGAAACATGAAGCTGGTTTAAATCTGTTGACATCCACGTCGATATGAACTTCAAATATTATAAACCTCCACAGTCTCTGGGCTGAGTGTTTTTTGATGACGATCACTAAATACCTGCTGTCTGAACAGAAACCAAATATAATTTATGTTAAACATTTTATCAGATAACTTGGTGGAGCTAAACTAAGAACAGTGAAGAGAGTCATGTTTTCTCTGGTCTACAGAGAATCACCACCAATAGAAGCTCCAGTAGGATTTAGTAACCATTTTACTTCTTCTTCATATAGTAATTTAAATAAGGATTAAATATATGAATATTTATGATTGAATAAGTCGTTTATTTGGTGGCCGCGGTCAGAAAAAATCGCCACAGTCTCAGTAAAATATAACTTAAACACTGAAGCTGAACAACTGGAAAGTAAACGCTTTAAACTGCAGCGGCTCACATCAATAATGGAACTTAATCGTTTTTTTAAAACAAATTTTAATGTGTTTAACACTTGTACTATTGGAGTGAGCTGTAACACAATACTAATATTTAAAACTAGAATCCTCCATCCATCTTCTCTGTCAGCCGTCAGCAGTTAAAACTCCAGCTGTTGATCGAACTGTCAGCGGCCCGCAATTGATCTTGGGATATTTGGGGCTACGAAGGATCCATCGATGCATCCTTCAAATTTGTGGAAAAGAAGGACGCATTCGTCGGCCGCATTTGAAGGAGTCTTCGAGTTTTTACGAAATGGGACAGCCTTAGTCGCACCGCTGTGACGTATGCGGCCGAATAATGCAGCCTTGAAGGATGCAGCCCCTGAACTGAGACACAGCTTTAGATTACAGGCAGTTCATGTTGACAAGCAGAGAGCATTGTGGGAGTTCAGTTGCAATGGGCACCATGACAGTGATTACTGTGGCGGTTAATGGCTTCCGACTAGATTCTGTATACATATTAGAAAGTATGCTGCCACAGCTCATTCTTAGCTGTTTTGACACCTGTGTGACTACAAATGTAAACAAAGGATGGGCCAACGTTGTCAATAAGATTAAGTTTACATTAAAAGTGAAAATGTGGTTATTTATGTAACAGAAAACACCAACTTCAGGCACAAAGAGTAAATGTTATGTTTACAAATAGCAATAAGATAGAACTGGAATCAGGTCAAAAAAAATGTTGACATAATCTCAAAATGTGATGTGTACAAGTATCTCTAAATTTATAGAAGTGAATGGTAACTCTGAGGCACTGCTGGGATTCGAACCCAGGATCTCCTGTTTACGAGACAGGCGCTTTCACCAGCTGAGCCACAGCGCCTCATACTCCTAGCAGTGTCATCCAAACACATATTTTTTCCACTTCAGTTGCATTTTTTTTCTCGAGCTGATGTAAAACAATCTCCAGTTTGTGGCCTCACCTTCTTCCTCCAGGTGTGAAAGTCAGAGGTCACAGCCAGAATAACTCCCGTGGATGGAAATAGAGGGCTGATGTCGGAGAGCAGGGAGGGATTTTTGGGAGTAATTAGAGTGAGTGGATGAGACTGGCCGGGTCAGCGGTGTGTGGACAGCTGTCGGGGTTTTAACACTCAGGCACGAACACTTGTGTCGCGTCATTGTGTCGAAGGCGCCACTGAGGCCTCGAGGTGGGAGGTCAGGAGTTGAAGCAGCAGCCGTGAGTCCAGCTGAGGTCGAGATCAGCGTTCAGGCTCACATAGACCTTAACCAGAGCTGGTAGAGTGGCCACAAACTGTACCCAAGTAAAAGTACAGTACTCACAGGGAATCCAAAGGTAACTTTAGATTGTTGGGTTTCTGTTCTCTGCTTAAATTTCATAAGGTCTTTGCCTTACTTTGTTTAGTGCTATTAGATAACATATGTTGTGTTTTGGCACTGTATAAACAAAACTGAATTAAAATTGAATCAAAGATAGTTCCTCCAGTAAGACAATAAAAGTATCGGCTGAAAAAAATAGTCAAGTGGTGAGCAACTTAACTCTCAGAACCCCAAAAAGGCATGTTGTCTTAAATAATCATGGAGTTTTGAACTTTCCGACAGTCTTTAAACTGTGTCTAACTCTTACTACTACTACTACTACTAATAATAATAACTACAAAAGCCCTCAGAGAGCTCATACCTCCGCCAAGGAGCTTCAGTCCACTCCCAATTCACATATTTTCTATGGAACGTTACAGATACAAATGTAATTACATACAGTTCAAATGTCCTACCGACAATGCGGCCTTCACCCCATCCGACCTAATGAACAGGCGCGGCCTCTAGCGCGGCAGCTCCTAACAACCTCCCAGCTTCTTAGACAACCGGAGATAAGAATGCCGGCCCAACCGTGCGTATGTCGCTCAGGAAGGAAAGAAAACTCTGCCATTGTCGCTGTCTGTCGCGTGGAGACCCAAAATGTCATGTGGTCAGAGGAGGTTACCCCAAAAACAAGAGCGCCCCCTGGTGGCTTTTAGAGTAAACCGCATTTAATTGTCCACCCTGTTACACTTACATTAAAAAAAATTCCTGGATCCAGACGGTGATCCGGTCCAGTCCCAAAATTGAATCATTTGTTCCTTGTCCCATTTCACACATTTCCTGAAAATTTCATCCAAATCCGTCCATGAGTTTTTGAGTTATTTTGCACACAAACAAACAAACAAACAAACCAACGCCGGCAAAAGCATAATCTCCTTGTTGGAGGTAACAATTCAATTCTTTGTTTAACCCATCCCACACACATTGGATATTGGGAGCAGAGGACTGCCGCGGTGCAGCGCCTGGGGAGCAGTCAGGGGTTGAGGGCCTTGCTCAGGGGCCCAATGATGGCTGCAGTGGGGGTTAGATCCACCATCCTTCTGCCAGCTCAGGGCTTAAACCATTGCACCACCACTGCCCCCAGTACTAAAGGATGTAGGTTTGTACTAGAACTAATAAACTAAACCTGCAGCCTGGTTGCCATGTAGTCTCTGCTTACTTATAGCCCAGTATTTAACCCTAAAACCCACTCACCGGTTTAAAAGTTGTAGTAATTATGCTAAGAATTTCGTTATTCCAGGAGGCACTGCTGGGATTTGAACCCAAGATCTTCTGTTTACTAGAGAGGCACTTTAACCATCTAAGTCACAGCACCACAGTTGTTTAAAAATGGCTCCTACTGTTTAACACTGTAGAGCCCAGGGGAGGTGGTCACTCGGACTGTGGGCAGTTTATGTTGAAAAGCTGACGGCATTGTAGGAGTTAAGCCAGTAACGGGCACCATGACAAAGACTTCCGTGGTAGTTAATGACCTCCAACCAGAGCATCAGGCCACAGCTCGTGTTTATCTGATCTGATGCCTGTTTAACGATGTATATACAGAAATAATCAGACTGAGAATGACGATGTTGTCGACCGGGTACAAAAAAATGCTGTAATTGGCTTCGATCTCTAGTGGAATTGTGTTTATTTATGTAACAGAAAATTCAAAATTTAGGCACAAAGAATCAACATCAGAGTGGTTGTAATTGTATGGGGTAAATGCACCTCTGAACATTTAGGAGCCGGTGTCCTCTGCACCCTCTCTGACATCTACACGTATGTTTCTAACTATTTCACAGTTAAAACTAGTTAAAAATGTAACCGCTATTTCCAATTTCTCAGTTCTTATTGTTTTGCCGCTGCTGGAGCCTCTCGGCCAAAAGCTGCCAGAAGAAGCCAGGCTGCTCTGAACTATTTCTGCCACTTTTCATGTGAACAACCGAGAACACCACCGTAATTGTTTCCAGGAAAGTCGACGGGTCATATTTAGCTTTCATTCTGCAGCGTTTCTGATGTTTTCAGCTTCACACCAGTTGACCTGCATCATCCTCTTTTTGTAACTGTGTCGCGAATGTGTGTCATGTTCTTCAACGTCTCTGTAATCGGCAGCAAAACTCCACTGCTGAGGTGAAAATTCAGATTACAGGGACTTAAGAGTGCAGACATGTTCGCCATTAACTTATTAGTTCATTCTTTTCTCCATTTGATTGATTGCTTCATGGAAATTTGCTTTCCAGGTGGGGTTTCATAATAGAAAAATTCAGGCTAGCGTGTTCACTGACCTGAGCATGCATGCTGTTGACACAAAAACAGGGAAGCGTCTGAATGTGTTTGTGTTTGCACAGATCACTCCGGGCAGCAAGGCGGCGCAGGGCAACCTGATCCAGGGGGACGTCATCGTGGCCATCGACGGCGTCAGCACCGAGGGGATGACTCACCTGGAGGCTCAGAACAAGATCAAGATGGCCAACTACAACCTGGCGCTCACCATGGGAAAGTAAGAGCTGATTCCTTCTCTGCTGAAAGCCCATCTGAAGGCTGGATTTCTATCCTTATAAGTGAAACTCACAGGTCCCCTCTTGTAGTCTAAATCAGTTTTCTGCAGCTTCACCAATATACATTTAAGACTTTTACATCCCACATAGACTTTATTTTAACCCCAGTTTCACCTTCAGTCTGGACTGAGTGTTCGGAAACCTGCAGAAAATTACACAACCTACAATTACTACATCACATTTTAGCGCTTTCTGCTGAATTTAACATTAGTTTCTCATGATATTGTTTATTAAATCACTGTGACCTGCACAGGAAGCAAAAAAATTAAAGTAACTGTTTTTCAGAGCAGCGGTTTTGATGATCTGTTAACCCTCTGAACCCCAAAACCAAGCAGCATTTTTGAATCATGTTATCTTGAAAAAATTGCCGAAGTGACACAATTGATCAAACTGTAAAGAAGTAAGAACTGCCAAATTTCTATCTTTGAGGCAGTCCTTGAACTACTCATCTGTGCCCCTCTGTCAGGAAAATAAACCAAATCTAATCTAATCGCAATATCTTAACAAAATCACCTTATTCAACATCCATCCATCCATTATCTTTACACCGCTTAATCCTCTGTAGGGTCACGGCGGGGCTGGAGTCTGTCTCATCTGACTCGGGCAAAGGCAGGACCCTGAACAGGTCGCCAGCCTATCACAGGGCCACACATAGAGACAGACAACCAAGCACACTCTCATTCACACCTACGGACAATTTAGAATCACCAGTTACGTTCAGACTGCAGGGTTTAACGCTCAATTCGAATTTTTTTGTGAAATCCGATTTTTTTGCGAGTTTGTTCACATTTCTGATTAAATGCGGCTTGTATGTGACCTCCTGTGTGAACTTTATATGATCCAAAAGTGTCCCTTATGCACAGAAAAGGACACAACGATGTCACACTGCAAAGCTGCTATCCAGCAGTTCTATCGGCTGAACGCTGGGCTCGTCTCCCAAAGTGCGGCCCAGCTTTTCGTAAAGTGGACCAGCAACACATCCACAGCCGCTTCGTTATTTTGAGTCTTTAGCCTCCTTATATTTGGCTTGGAGGCTCTTTATTTTTCTTTGACATTGGAGCCACGACTGTTTATACCAGCGGTTCTCAACTGGTCCAGCCTCAGGACCCACTATGTCTCTATTAATAACGGTCACGACCCAAATTGTTGAAGTTTGCTGTTGTTGTTAACGAATTAAGCTTTTTTTGGGTGTAGTCTCAACGCATTGTGACACAACTTGGGGAAATTTTGGTGTATATTGTGCTCATTTTGGAATATTTGGACGCTTTTTGCCAAGTTTTGGGCACATTTTGGTTCATTTTTGGCACATCTTAGCATAAATTTCTCCAATAAGCTGGCAGAGACAGATCTAGAGGTTAATAGTGAGCAGCTACTGGTGTCACCACCACTAGATATCCTGCTATTGAAAGCAAACTGTGTCATAAGAAACATGTCCTTTAAAATGAAAGACTTAATACCACTACTTTCTTGGGGAGGGCCATGCTTCTGCGACCCTCTAAAAATGGCTTCGCGACCCACTTTTGGGTCCCGACCCACCAGTTGAGAACCACTGGTTTATACCCACGCTCGGCTATTTCTTTGGAAATGTTTTCAAAAACCACCTGGTTCCGATAAGACCCCTCGAGTTTGTCCTGAATAGATCTGTCCCTCCAAATATTAATTAACTCCAAAACCTCCACTGACTAGACTCCACATTATCGTCCACCACGGTTGTTGTTTTTGTTCCTACTTGAAGGCAGAATAGAGACGTTTGTCGTGTATCAGTGACGTGTAGGTCGGATAAATGCGACTTGGCCGTTCAGACAGAAGTCGCATGGCAGAAGATCAGATACGTATTGGATTTAGGACCACATATCCAAGTGTCCTGGGTTGCATTTGAAAAAATTGGATCTGTGTTGTTCAGACTGTCATGAAAAGATCAGATACAGGTCGCATAGGGGGGCAAAAAAATCAGATCTGGGTGACTTTAGCCTGCAGTCTGAACGTAGCCTAATTTTAAAAATCCCTAAAAATTAACACCCTTGCGATAACCAGATTCTGTTAAAAACAAAAAATTCTGCACTCCTCGATGCAACTGTGAATCCATTAGAGACTCACATGTGACCAACAGTCTTCTAACAAAAATGCAGGGAGTTTTCAGGTGAACTGCAGGCAGTGTTTACGCGGAGCAGAGAGGAGGCAATTATGGGAACCAATTAAAAATCATTGCGAAGCAGTAAAACCTGCAGTGAAACATGTTGATACTAGGCTGATGCCAGTTTTGTTTTCTATTTTTGTAAAATAACTAAGCAAAGAAACTTAGCTTTTGTCTTTTCTGTAATTTTCTATACTAGTTTAACTGTGTCGTACTGCACAGAAGACATTTCTAAGCTCTCTCTCCTTCTGTTTCCATAGAGGTGCAGGACTTTATGTTGCAGTGAAAAATGAAAATATAACGGTAACAAAAAAATAAAACCAGAGGGTTAATCATGCAAGTTTTGGCTGCTGAAATGCAATATTTCCTCAGCATATGAATTCAGTGCATTTTAAAGAGCAGGCAGCGCTTTATGAAACCATTACTGCTCCAAGCTTCACCTCTAAGGCAACGACAGTTCTTCTTTGTTCAGTTTACTTCCATTATTTCTCGACGCTCAGGCTCACAGTGACGTTTCCTACACGCTTTCAGCTCCGACCCCCGACCCTCAATTACCTCCTTTCCCCCATCTGTAGCTAAGAAATGGAAGCTTTTCAGATTGTATAAGAAATGTTGGAGGCGACAATGGAAAGGAGAGGATGTTTTCATCGCTGTGACCTAAATACTGAAGGATTTACGGAGGACATGAAATGACAGATAACTGCTCGGTTGATGAACGTTTGAGAGGAGAGGAGGAAAGGAAGGAAAGACAAGAAAAGGAAATGGCTAGGAGTTAAGAGGGAAGGAAGGAAACAAGGAGCCTTTGTGAGTGCAGTTTAAAAGTAGAAAAATTATGAGAAAGAGCTTAGGAAGTCGAAACGTTTTCAGTTGCTTTGGAATGAGTTTTTCAGTTGAGTAAACATTTAATCTGTATTGTAATTGACAGTTCATACGTATAAAAACCAAACATCAGTCCAGCTGGTAAACATGTCTGAATGTGGAGGACAGATCCTGAGCATCAGGGAGTTTAAAGGTGACACGGTGACATTTCTTGCTGCCCTGCTTTCACTGTTCGCCCCAACGGGTGGAAGAGAACGTTCTGTCCTATGTCCTCACAGAGAAAGCCTTCCTCTGAGTGGGAGCTGACAGCTGATTGGCTGCCATCTGTCACACGGACGTTTAAAGGTCACAGCTTTCTGTTCGATCTCACGGGGGAGTCGAGAAGGTGACGGTGATGGACGCCGTCAGGGTCGATGTGAGGTGGAGAGCAAAGACTGGGAGTAAGGGACATGAAATAGTTCCACTTACTGCTCTGACTGTCGTTTGACAAGAACTTTTCCAGTCGTTGCTCCGACTGTTGTTTGACAAAAAGTAGTTCCAGTCACTGTATGGCTGTCATCTGATAAGAAATAGTTCCCGTCACCAGTCTGACTGTTCTTTGACAAGAAATAGTTCTGGTCTCTTTACCAAGAGTTGTCTGACAAGAAAACAGTTCTAGTTATTGATCCAGTGCCAGTTTTTGGTCTGACTGTTGATTAACCAGAAATAGTTCCAGTCACAGTGCAATTGTTGTTTGAAACGAAATTGTTCCAGTTGCTGCAGAAGTGTTGTTCAACAAGTATCCAACTGATGTTTGACATGAAATAGTTCCACAGTCATTGTATGAATGTTTTTTTGACAAAAATAGTCCAAATCATTGCACCAACTGTTTGACAAGAAATATTTCCAGGCACTGTGTGATTGGCATTTGACAAGAAATAGTTCCAGCCACCAGTCTGACTGTTGTTCGACAAGAAATAATTCTGGTCTCTTTACTGAGTGTTGTCTGGCAAGAAACAGCTCTATGTTTTTTTCAACTGTTGTTTGAGAAGAAATGGCACCAGTTTTTGGTCTGACCATTGTTTAACCAGAAATAGTTCCAGTCACAGTGCAATTGTTGTTTGAAACGAAATTGTTCCAGTTGCTGCAGAAGTGTTGTTCAACAAGTATCCAACTGATGTTTGACATGAAATAGTTCCACAGTCATTGTATGAATGTTTTTTTGACAAAAGATAGTCCAAATCATTGCACCAACTGTTTGACAAGAAATAGTTCCAGTTATTGATTGAACTGTTTTGAGAAGAAATTGTTCCAGTTGATGCTCCAACTATTGTTTGACAAGAAATACTTCCAGGTTTTTGCTCCGACTGTCGATGGACGAGAAAAAGTTCCAGTAACTGTGCAACTGTTACTTTACAAGAAATAGTTCCACACACTGTACCGAGTATTTAACAAGAAATAGTTCCAGTTACTGCTATAATAATTGTGTGACAGGAAATAGTTACAGTCACTGCACTGACTGTTTTTTAAAGGGGAAATACTTCCAATCACTGTGCGACTGTTTGACAAAAAACAGTTCTAGCTATTGATCCAACTGTTGTTTGGAAAAAAAAACCCCAGTTCCAGTTTGAAGAAATGGTTTCAGTTTGTGCTCTGACTGTTTGACAAGAAATGGTTCTAGTTATTGCTCCCACTGTTGTTTGACAATAACAGGCTGTTGCTTGACAAGATATACCGACAGTCACAGTACAACTGTTGCTCTACAAGAAATAGTTCCGGTCACTCTATGACTGTTCCAGTTATTTACCAAGAAATAGTTCCGGTCACTGTATGACTGTTCTAGATATTTACTAAGAAATAGTTCCAGTCACTGTATTACTGTTCCGGTTATTTACCAAGAAATAGTTCCAGTCACTGTTTTACTGTTCCGGTTATTTACCAAGAAATAGTTCCAGTCACTGTATAACTGTTCCAGTTATTTACAAAGAAATAGTTCCGGTCACTGTATTACTGTTCTAGTTATTTATGAAGAAATAGTTCCAGTTGCTGGTCTGACAATCAAAAAATGCAGTAATTTGCTAAAACAGTTGATTACATTTGCGGTTGTGTTGTTGACTTTATATTCAGAGTTCAGAGGCTTAAATGCTGCAGAGTTAAAGAACTTTATACTATATTTGTTTGTCAATAACCGTGTTTACAATCATTATTCTCACAGGAGAAGAGCTGCATCGTTCCAGGTTTAGCTGCTGGCTAATTTCCATCTGCAGTCACTGGACCAGCAGACATGTTAGTAAACATAAAACAGAAACGATGGCTGTCGCAGACGTTCTTGGTGTCACGCAGGACTGAAGTAAGGTGAAGGCATCTGATAAGCTCAGTGAGGAAATGAATGCTGGAGCACGCAGAGCTCTGAGCAGCTTCTCATAGCCACAAACCCTCTGGGTGATGAAGATAAGACGTCCAGCTGCTGTCATGTGTGTTTTTCCTTCTTCTCATGTTTTTCTGATGTGCTGTTATACCAGCATGAAGCGAAGTCGGTGATGGACTGGAGGAGACGGGTCAGGGAATAGGTGTGACCCCCTGATATGCAGCAGCAAATATAAGAGAAGCGGTCTGACCTCTGATTACCCCTGGCTCTGCTTCACCTGATGACACAGAAAACTCACAATAGGACGGTTTCAATCACGTCTGCAATTTTCATGCCAGGGTCGCCGCTTTTTCTCTTTCTGAGCAGCACAAAACGACAGTAATAAATCTGTGATGGGTTTTAACCATCAAAAACCTGATCGGCTCGTCACGTTTGTCACATCCACAGTCAATTTTAGCCCCGTTTCAACGACTAGATGTAGGCTTTATTGTTCACGAGGGCAGCTGTCAGAAAAATAAAGAGGCTGGACTATATTTTCTGCTGCTCTGGGTTGTGTCGATCAACGCTTCTCTTCCAAAGGTGTCCTATTGGATTCAAGTCAGGCTGCATATGTCCGGGTCATAGTTTGATTTTGTGCTTTCGGTGCGTCTCATGCTGGAGTTTTCCTCTCCTGCAGACTGGGAGTCGTCTTGTCAGCCATTATTGTGGTTTGTCCACAGACATTCATGGTGGATCTATGAATATCATCTCCCCAACACCGTTTCCACTCATGCAGCCTTGTATTATCACTCCGTGCTTCACTGTCAGGACTGTGCGTTCACTGTGGCAGTCCAGACCAGGAGTACACCAAACATGCAGGACTCCATCTGAGCCCAAAACATTTATCTTGCTCTGATTTCCATTGATAAGCCCTGTGACAAGTCGGAAACGGCTACCGTCTGTTTCTAAAACGTGAAAGTGGTGCAATTTTGTGGAGCCATTTTGGGAGGACGACCACTGCAGCCCTGATTAGTGGCACTATGAGAAGTTCTGTACCCAGTGATAACTGCTGAAGCTGTGATCTTCAGTTGCTCTCCGATCTTCTCATGTCCTTTTTCATCTTTGTGAAGCTTCAAAATCAAAATTTTTCAGTTTCACTTGACAGTTCTTTCCCATGTGGAGCCATGATGAAGACATAGATAGACACAGGTGTTTACAGCTCATGTCATAAGCAGTTAGACTGATTGGAAATTACAGGCGGACTCACTTTACGTTCAGTGATTACAGGTGTAGTTTCTGCTTTGGGGCCTGTGTTTTCAATATAGTCCTTCTAAAGTATTTGTTTCTTATTGTTAAAGAGAGGAAATACTCAACTGTTCCTGTTAGAAATGATGTAATGTAATGTACAATTTAAAAGCTGTGTCCCAATTCAGCGGTTGCATCCTTCAAAGGACGGTAGGCTGCATGAGAAGGCTTCATAACTGTCTGTTAAATGAGACGGTCTAGCCCATGACAGACTTCCTGCTTGCGTCATGACGTCCTGAAGCGCCGCTCCGGTTGCCTAGCAACCCGGACTGCCGAATTTTTTATCCGAGACAACTATGTTGTAATTTTACCTAATTTTTTGACTAAATTTGATCACAAAATTGTGATTTTTCTTTTTAATATGTTTCATATCCTGGAAGACTTGAGGGGCTTGTTCTGTCCGGTGGTTCGGGACTAGACTGTCTGAGTGGCTCACATCAATAACGCAACTTAATCAGTTTTTAATTTTTTTTTAATGTTTTCAACATTTGTATCGTTAGTTATCGGAGTGAGCTGTAACACAATGCTTATATTTAAAACTAGAATCCTCCACCTCTGATGAATCCATCTTCTCCGTCAGCTGTGAGCAGCTAAAATGCCAGCGGTTGATCCAATTGTCTCCGGCACGCAATGGATCTTGGGATATTTGGGGCTACGAAGGACACACCGATGCATCCTTCAAATCCGTGGAAAAGAAGGACGCATTCGTCGGCCGCATTTGAAGGAGTCTTGAAGTTTTAATGAAATGGGACAGCCTTAGTCGCACCGCTGTGACATATACGGCCGAATAATGCAGCCTTGAAGGATGCAGCCCCTGAATTGGGACACACCTTAAGGCTACCTTCAGACTGCATGGCTTAATGCTCAATTCTGACTTTTTGTGTAATCCGATTTTTTTGCGAGTTCGTTCACATTTCTGATTAAATGTGTCTTGTATGTAATCTCCTGTGTGAACTTCATGTGACCCAAAATTTATGAGAAAAATACACAAATTTAGAAAAAAAAATCCTCCAATCTTTAGTGAGATTATTAAATAATAAATCTATAGAGAAAAATCACAAATCTACAAGACAAAAAAAATAATGCATGAGAAAAAACTTAATATCCTCAACGATTATGAAGCCAAATTTACAAACAAAAAAAACGTACAAATTCATGAGAAAAAAAAAGAATTTACGAGGAAAAAAACAGATTATAAAGTTAGAAAAAAATCACAAATTAAAAAAAAAAATTAACATTCTCGACGATTATGAAGTCAAATTTACAAACAAAAAAGACATAAAATTCACAAGAAAAAAAAAATATTCTCAAGGATTATAGAGTTAAACTGAACCGTGCAGCCTGCATTCTTTACATCCCAGAAAGAAATTTAATCCTCAGGACTCTTCTAAATTCACAAAAAAACACTTATGTCCTTCATTTTGTTCCCCGTTTCATTTACTGGATATTTATCCAGTTAAATATGTATATTAAATATAGTAACTGCAGTATACTACGATATTCACTCTTTTTATTTCTGTATGACTTTAGAGAAATTCAAATAGCAATAAAAAAACATGATGGAAAGCTCAGCTGGCTGGTGAAGGTACACAGCAGCGAGGCGGTTATTCTAGTTTCAGGTCAGAATATGAATATGTTTATTCTGCCAAGGTTTTGTGCCTTATGGTAGACGCTTCTTTGTATTGCCTATATTATTTTGTGACTGAGTTTCACAAGGACGTTTTCTATAGTCTGACTTCTGACCCTCCTTTTCCTATTTGCAGCAGAGAAATTGAGGCCTTGTCTGCTGCTCCCTTCCTTCTATAGGACGCTGTGTCCTTTTCCATCACACATTCTGAGGGATTTCAGGGATAAAATAAAACACCGGCAAACTGCTCTGCTGGTGTTTAGTCCTCGGAGTTTCAAACTGATTTTATTCTGGAGATTTTTTTGAAAGTGCTGCTAAAAGAACCTTGAAAAGTATAAACACCTGCAGAGTGACTTTGCTGGCAGAGTTTCCTGCTGTCCTGACACCCTGCAGTGTTAATTTGTTATAGATTGATTTATATTTAATTGATATAATTAGATTCTTACTGTGATGTTCTGTTGATACTGTTGATACCTTCAAGATAAAATCCGTGTTCGCTTCTGTGCAAAATTAACTTCAACAAAGTCTTCATTTTCCATATATAAGCTGAACAGTCACAACAGTAAAACCACTAACAGGTGAAGTGAATAACACTGATTATCTCTTTACAACGACTCCTGTCAGTGAGTTTATCAACCAGGCAGCAGGTAAAGAGTCAGATCTTGAAGTTGATGTGAAAAATGTGCAGCGTAAGAAGCTGTGATGGTAGACGACTGGGTCAAAGTGTCTCTCTGTTGTTGTGTTGTGTTCCTGGTGGTTAATATCTAACAAAGATACTTCAAGAAAGTACAACCGGTAAACCAGCAGCAGTTTTAAGGACATCCAAGGCTTATTAATACATGTGGGGAGTGAAGGCTGGACTGAGTGATTCAACAGAAGAGATACTGCAGCACAAACTGCTGAAAGCCTGAATACTGGCTGTGATAGAAAGGTTTCTCAACACAAACTCTGCAAAGAGACACAAAATAATGACATGGCCACGCAAAATAGCCACAAGGAGCCAAAAATAGCCATAGAGAAGCACAAAACATTCACAAAGCGATACACACTAACCACAAAGAGATAAAAAGCAACCAAAAAGGGATGTAAGACCACCGTAATTAGATGCACATCAACCACAAAGAGACACTAAACCTTCACAAAGAGACACAAAACCTTCACAAAGAGATTCAAAATTACCATAAAAAAAGCACAAAACGACTACAAGGAGATACAAAGCAACCACAAAGGGGTGCAAGACCACCTCAATAAGATGCAAACCAACCACAAAGACACACAAAACAACCACAAAAAGAAACAAATCAATCACAAAGAGATTCAAGATGACCATACAAGACGGTGTCCACGATGCAACACAAAACAACCATAAAGAGACGCAAAACAACCAAAAAGACACACAAAACAACCACAAAGAGACAGGAAACAGCTGCAAAGAGACAAAAAATGACACCATAAAGACACAAAACAACCACAGAGAGCTGTAAACCAAACCCAAAGAGATGCAATATAACCACAAAGAGACACAAAACAACCACAAAGAGACACAAAACAACCACAAAGACACAAAACAACCAAAAAGAGACACAAAACAACCACAAAAAGGCACAAAACAACCATAAGGAGATGCAAAACAACCACAAAGAGACACAAAACAACCACAAAAAGGCATAAAACAACCACAAAGAGACGCAAAACAACCACAAAAAGAAACAAAACAACCACAGAAAGGCACAAAACAACCACAAAGAGACGCAAAACAACCACAAAGAGACACAAAGCAACCACGAAGAGACGCAAAACAACCACAAAGACGCAAAACAACCACAAAGAGACGCAAAATAACCACAAAGAGACGCAAAACAACCAGAAAGAGACACAAAACAACCAGAAAGAGACACAAAACAACCACACAGAGACGCAAAACAACCACAAAGAGACACAAAACAACCACAAAGAGACGCAAAACAACCACAAAGAGACACAAAACAACAACAAAGAGACACAAAACAACCAAAAGGAGACACAAAACAACCACAAAGAGACACAAAACAACCTCAAAGAGACACAAACAACTTAAAAGAGACACAAAACAACCACAAAAAGACGCAAAACAACCTCAAAGAGACACAAACAACTTAAAAGAGACACAAAACAACCACAAAGAGACACAAAACAACCACAAAGACAAAAAACAACCACAAAAAGACACAAAACATTTTCACACATGGATCATCTCCTCTGTTGTATTTCTCGCAGGTCGAAGCGTCCCGTTGCCATGCCGACGCCGAGAATGGACGCCGCGATTCCCATGATCCCCCACCAGCAGGTAATTCTGCCCATAACGCTGCTTTAGATCCACCTGGATGATGTCATGGAACTGATCAGCTGTCATCTGTTAGAATCATTCAACTCTTCACTTCTTCTTCTCGTCTTAAAATCCATTTTGTCGTCTCGTTGTTCGTTCACGTCTTCGTTGTTTATAATTTGTCCTCAACGTGTCAGACTCTGTGATTTAAATTTATATTTGTTTATGAGCTCTTTATCCGTTTCATCAGCACATATCAGCTGTTCATTCATTCTGCTTTCAGTGGCCAAAGTTTTTGCATCTGGAGGACACAAAAAGACTTAAGTATCAATAATTAGGTATCAATAAGTGAGTAAACAAACATTGAAAGAATAAAAGAATGAAAAAAATAAATGCTGAAATATAGAACTTTTGAAAATTGGAAAGTTATTGCAAAAATAAAAGCTTAAATACATATTTTGAAATAGATAAATGCCTGTAAAAATTAAAAAATGAGACCTGAATAAATAAATAAATATTTTTTCTTACCTGCGTACAATACAACATTTTATTTATTTAGGTTTTGATCAATTATGTAATAATTTATTTATAAGTTTAGTCATTTATATGGTCTTTTAACTATTCAATTATTGGTACTGAAGTAATTTTGGTCTTACTGTGTATGTTTCTGTAAACATCAAATAAAGATAGAAAAACATGTGAGACACACACACACACACACTGGTTGACAACGACTCGCTGCTGCCTCCTGGTGATTAGAGACTTCCTGCTCTGAGGTACTGTCAGAATAAAAGCACCAAATAAGCCTCAAGAAAAACGTCTGCCAATAAAATCCTGTAAATAAATTTAATTTCCTCAACAGATGCCCGAGGTTTTCACTCAGTAACAGCAAAGTGCAGGCCTTTAATTGTATTTTAATAAAGTTTAACTTTGAGGAAAAAATAAAAAATAAAACAACAACAGTGGCATATATTAACCCTCTGAACTCCAAGCATTTTCTGGCTTTTTAGTGCTCACTGTGGGCTCAGTTTTCACGACAGTATGAAGTCCTGCACCTCTGTGGGAACAACACAACCATGAAGAAGGAAAGAGAACTCAAAAATGTCTCCTGTGCAGCATGTCACAGTTGAAATACCATAAATTGTGGAAAAAGTTGAATTTCTTTTATTATTTATTTCTGAAAAATTGAAAAAAAAATGAAACCAACATTTTTTCCACACCAGTGAGCACCTTGAAAAAATAAGTGACTCTATATATTATAGATACATACTTGTCTACTATCTGCTTTGTGTAAACACAGCCTGCAGTTCAACCCAGTACAACCAAAAAGTTCTTTATTTTTTGTCTCATGACTGTTGGCCACTGCTGAGTCACTCATGGCTTCTCTGTTGTGATGAGGAGAGCGAAATTTTTTGCTTTTTACAGAACATGGTTCCTGCCAACAATCATTTTTTGGTGAATTTTTGAACAGACGTGTAATACAGTGATTTGGATTGAATATTGGAATGGCACTTCACAGATGTGTAGTTCAAGGACCATTGGAAAGTTAAAAATTCTTTCTGCTTTTACCATTTCTGGCGACTAAATTGTGACTTTAAAAATACAAAATGCCTCTCAAACCTGCTGGTGGGTTTTGGGGTTCAGAGGGTTAACCATAACAATTGTTTATAAACATATTGATCAGATATTACCCAACATTCTCTGCTCCTTCCCCCTCCTATCTCCTCCCCTCCTCCTCCTCCATCTGCCGCCTCAGTCGGTGCAGGTAAACGGCCGCCCGTCGGCCTGCAGTGCCTCCTCCGGGCCTGCAGAGGCCGACTCTCCCGGCAGGAGAGCAGCGGCGGTCAGCCCCGCTCAGAGGAGGCAGTATAACTCCCCCATCGGCCTGTACTCAGAGGAGACTCTGAGGGAGATGGCGGCCATTCAGGCGGGTCGGCCTGTGGGGTACGTAGAGACCAAGAGGAGGCACATGAGGTGTTAGCTAAGAGGCTAACGAGCAGGGGAGGAAACATGAGGCAGAACTGGTTAAACAGAGCTCAGGATGGATGATGCTGCATTTACATGAACCTCGATCTGTTGAAAACACTCAAAAACTATAGAAAAAGAACGTCTGACAGGTTTGTATATAGTGACACCTGGTGGTCAGACTGTAGTACTGCTAGCAGACACAGATTTGCAGATGATTGATACTGAAACTGAATGCTGCATCGTTATGACATAGTTAAAAACTGGCATTAAGGTGAGTCATAGCTCCATCTAATTTGTGCCTCAAATGTCACTTTTAACACCTCGATTAGATAAAAATTAAAAAACCTGCTGGCCAGAAAAGGTTTTTGCTAGATAAAATACTATAATACAAAGTCTTTCGGTGTAGACAGTCTACCTGTTGCCATGTATTTTAATAATCACAAAGACATTATCTGCTACATTTGCCTGAACAAATTAATTTTAGCTTTAAGAAGATAGCATTAGCTGCTGTGTTAGCCTAAACAGAATAACATTACTTGCTTCATTAGCCTAAACAAGGCATGCTAACCTAAAGATAACATTAGCCACTATGTTACTACATATAAGACAACATTAGCTTCTACATTAGCCTAAACAAAGTAATGCTAGCTTAAGTAAGATAACATTAGCCTAATCAAGATAAATGCAATGCTAGCCTAAAGATAATGTTAAATGCTATTTTAGCCTAAATAAAGTAGTTTTAGAATAAACAAGATAACATTAGCTGCTGCGGTAGCCTAAACAGAGTAACATTCCTTGCTTCATTAACGTAAACAAGGCATCCTAACCTAAAGATAACGTTGCCACTACTTTACTACATGTAAGATAACATTAGCTGCTACATTAGCCTAAACAAAGTAATGCTAGCTTAAATAAGATAACATTAGCCTGATCAAGATAACTGCAATGCTAGCCTAAAGATAATGTTAAATGCTATTTTAGCCTAAATAAAGTTGTTTTAGACTAAACAAGATAACATTAGTTGCCATGTTTGTCTAAACAAGATTAAAGAAGCTGCTATATTAGCAGTAAGTGAGTATTAGCTACTACTTTGGCCTAAATAAGATAATGTTACATGCTACATTAGCAACATAACAAAAGCTGCTGTTTTTGTTGAAAGATTGTGTTAGTCACTACTTTAGCTTAAATACAATAACATTATCTGCTACAGTCTAAACAGGATAATGTAGACCTAAAAAAGATAATATACGCTGATGTGGTAGCTTAAAGATAACACTAGCCACTACTTTAGTCTAGCTAAGATAACGTTAGCTGCTATGTTAGCCTACACAGGATAACATAAGCTATGTTAGCCTAGAGATAATATTAGCCGCAACTTTAGTCTAGATCAACAAGATAACAGTAGCCTACATAAGAAAAGCAGCTTACCTAGAGTTAGCGTTAGCTGCTACTTTAGCCTAAACAAGATAACATAAGTTGTTGCATTAGCCCAAATAAGCTAATGTTTGCCCAAACATGTTAATGTTAACCTAAAACAATAGCATAAGTTGCTATGTTATCCTGAAGACAATGTTAGCTGCAACTTTAGCCCAAATAAGATAACTACCAAACAAGCTAATCGTAATGTTACCAAAGAAAATAAGTATTGTAGTGTTTTTAGAATATTGATATTGACTCTGATAATCATTAATGATCAATACATACAACAGTAATTTGAAGCACCACAGCTCAAATCTACCTCAGTATGTATACCGGTAATTGAACACACCCCTGTTCTTACATCCTGATGCTCTGCGCTGATTCTGTCTTCGGTTCTGTAGTTGGTTTAGTCTGTTGTCAGTTCAGCCTTTGCTGCAGCTCTGCCTCTCAGGTTCCTTATAAATGTTGACCAACACGTCAGCAGATGGAGAATAAATAGAAATAGAGTAGACAAAGTGAAACTACAGGAGCATTATTCCGCCTGTCAGAGGTGTAGATGAAATAAATATTGAAAGAGAAGATGGAAATGCTGAACCTTGACCCCGAAGAGGAGGAGAAAAGTGGGAACATCAGAACATTCAGTGTAAAAAGCAAAACAAAACAGACAAGCTTGACATTCCTGTGATGAAGAGCGAGGAGGAGGAGTAGTAGTTATTGTATGTGGCGAATAAACATCTGTTTAAAATTACGATAATATCCGCAAACTCACAAACCTGCAGGCTGATTTTTTAAAATTAAATTCATCTTTATAACATCAGCAGCAAAGTCATTTAAAGCACCTGAACGTCACATATTGAATGAACTGAAAAAAAACTCTGAGGGAAACTTAAAAAAAAAAGATTAAAGCTCACACTGTTATGATCAAAGCAAGTTTAACAGATCCAGGCTTTCCTTGTGTTAGCCGGCTAAACTAAACCTGAAACCCGGATATCACAACACTACATATCAACTTATCATATCAGCTGCATGCTACCATAAAAGGAAATGTTAGACACGTCATGTGACTCTTCTACACAAAATGGACCAATCGTGTGTCGCCTACTTCAGTCTGAGGAAAACATTGTTATAACGGAGAACTGTGAAGAATATATCAGTATATTATGGTCGAAAGTGCTGGAAAGCTGTTAAACATGATATATTTATTTTAATGCAGCTGCTTATTTCTAACTTACAGCTGCATATTCAAGCTCTTAAACTTTAAACTTCATGTATTTAAATGTGATATTTTATTAAAATGCATTTAGGTCTGACAGTGTCCCATAACTCAGGATAAATCACTTTAATTTTCGGACAAATCAAAGCGAAATTATTGCTATTGATTGAATATTCTCTGTGATAAACACCAACAGACTGCATTACCAGCATCAGCAGCAAACAAGAACCAAACATGAAAACATATTTATGCATCACTACCCGAGTACATGTAGGTTAACACAAAAACGTGCCCACAGAGGTAGATGGGGAAGTTCAAGGTTGTTTCTTTTTAAAAAAAAAACCACAAACAAGCACATTAAAAACATTTACAGCAACACGAAGCTATGGAGCTACAAGGACTGCACAGCTTCATTCAGCTTCATTTCTTTGTGTTTCCACCACCTAAGCACCGACTCCAGCTTCTAAAAACTGGAGCTCAGCAAGCACCAACTCTTTGCTGGTCCAGAGCTAAGCACCGAGTACGTCAGGGGCTGGGGGCGGGGTTATGGTGACCAACCATCAACGGTGGAAAGGGACACACAAGCGCTAATTAGGACGTCCCTGGTCCCATCACACATGTATTGGAATGACTCCTGGAAGTTTAGCACAAACTGTTGACCTGAAATCCGCTACAGTTGTGTCCCACCAGTAGCGTGATCACGGATGTGTCCAGGCAACAGGAGGACCTCCGCCTCACAATCAGCCTTAAGAGCATCTATAGAGATAAACATAGATATTATCATCAACTTATTGTTTAACTGCTATGTAATGGATGCTAGCGTAGTGGTTTTATGGTGACCCAATGGCTCCAACTGGACTCCTTGTCAATGGAAAAGCAAACAGGTTCTTAGGAGGAACCAGATTAGAACCAACTAAGCACCAGAGCTAGCACCTGGTTCTTCTTGGTGGAAAAGGGGGTATTTGACAGTAAACTGAACATCTTTGGACAAAACAAGAGATTTTTCACCATTTTTTGACGTTTTAGAAACAAACAGCTGATCAGTGAATCCAGAAAATATCCCAGTGACAGTAAATATTAATTGTCAGGATGTCTCATGGCCTAAAACCAGTATCGCCCCTGAAAATCCAGCCGTCTGAACTCATTGAATCCCTGAGAAGTCTGCTGAGAGTCCGGAAGTTTTCATTAAGATCTGAAGGAAGCTTTCAGAACATCGCCGTCCTTCATCCCCCCTCACCTCTGACCTCCCTGTCCTCCGTGGAGCCCGTCGGACGCTGAGCTGCTGTTTTAACTTTCCCATCGTCCTCCAGCTGAAGGACTCGAAAACATCCCGAATGTGTTTTCTAACTACATCCTCTCTTCTCTTCTTCCTCTTCTTCCTCTCTCTCTCTCTCTGTCTTCATCTTCCTCCTCACCTCCCTCCTTGTGGTCGAACCAGGTTTTCTCCCCCGCTGCTCCCAAGTTAGTATCCTCTCCTGCTGAGTGCATCGTGGATGTGTGTTTGCTCTGTTCTCTAAAGGCATGGTTTGGTGCTGTGGGTGGTTTTAGATGGAGAATGCTGCGATAAGGTGGATCAATATTCAGCTATCGAATAATGTTTCTGTTTTGGGTTGCTAAATGGTAGTTTGCCAGTGAAATTTCAGAATAAAAGCCTTTTTTAAAAAATAGACGCTGACAGTATAAATTACGCTGTAGGGTTTGGTTTGTTTTTTGCTCCTTTGAAGTATAAAGTCCTGCACCTTTTTGGAAACAGAACAATCATGGCTAGAAGGAGAGAGAACTTCAAAATGTCTTCTCTGCAGTGTGACGCAGTTATGATGTCGCAAATCTTAAAAAAGCACACAAAAAACATAAAACTAAAGCTGAATTTCTTTGATTATTTATTTTTCAAAACTTTTAATGACCTGGACTCAACATGTACAACATTATTCCAAGTTTCTGCAGGTGTTACCAATACTAGAAAAATTATGGCTTCACATATTATAGATTTTTTACTCCTTTTTGAAATTTAAATATATTTCTCTACTTGTCTTCTCTCTGCTCTGTGGAAACACCGCCTGCAGTTCAACCAAATAGTCTCTGAATTTTTGTCATGTGACTGGTGGTCACAGCTGACTCACTAATGGCTTCATGAATGCACCAATAGGCACAGAATTTTTTTATTTTTTACAGAATCTAGTTAGAGCAAACACTTAATTTTTGATGAATTTTGATGAAATATTAACATTTTAAGCTTAGATTTGGTTCGTTTTCCCAACAGAGCAGCCGATGAGGAGCTGAAACACCAGCAGAAAGTGGAGCATCTCCTAATTCTTTCTGTTTTTACAGTTTTTGAATCTGCTGAATGGTGTAATTTCTGTGATTTTTAAAAATATAATAGGCGTTTCAGACCCACAGGGAGAAACTATTAGTGATTTTTTGTAGCGAACTTCTTCCACCTGCTGCTTCAAGCAAATTAAAACTAGCAACAAAGGTTTTCCTCCAAACTCAGCTCTGTTTTGGGGAAGTTTTGCCTCTTCTGGGTGTGTTGTTTTGCGTTAATGTGCATTTTTTTGGTTTAAAAAGCTGCTGTTGATGTTGTGGAGCGAATCAAAATCGGGCTGTGGAGCTGGCTGGAGTATAAATTTAAAGCATAGCCGAGCACTTACGGAGTTAAGCTTCATAAAGAGACAAATGAGCCTGCAGCTAATGAAGCGACAGTGAGTTAATTATCCCTCATAAATCTCCTCTGGGTTGTTATTTGTAGTTTGTTCGTCGGCTCTGCATGCACCCCGAGGCTCGTTCATGTGTCGAGGAAAAGCAGCAGGAATGATAAATGGTGGAGTTTCTGCTCCGATACGATCATTCACGCCTCCTGGCATTTGTGCTGTGACAGTAAAGGTCACTGTCATTTTTCTGAGTTTGCTGCTGCAGTGACATTTCGTGATGGGAGCATGCGGACGTTTGAAGCATGACGTTTAATTAATAATGTGGTTATTTAAACAGAGCAGATAAGGTCTTCGTCTCCAACTCAATGTGCAGATCAAGATTTGTCTGTTTGCTGCTGAAAATGTAAGCTTTTTTCCCCACTGTTAGCCGACCATATTGAGGTTGTTTGCCCCAAAAATGGCAGAAGACGCAGACAGTTCCAGTGATCCAGACTAACTTTTTATTTAGATGCAGTAAGGTTTATAAAATCACAGAAAAATAGTATTAATTTAGATGATAACTGTAAAAAAAAAAAAACATAATTATAAACATAATGTCCAATTCTAAAGTTAGTGTTTTTACACATTTTAAAATTTTTTATAAATTTGTTAGTATTATTTTTACAGTGCTTTACTGTAAAATTATACCATTAACTGTATTTAAATCTGTGAAAAAATATTTTTTCCACAATTTTTACAGTATTTGAATGTATTTCTTAAAAGTTTTTTGACTTTAATTTTGTTGAACAATTTACTGTTATTTTACAGATTTTCTCCGTTTTGTTCATGTACAGATAATATCTAATAAAATCACAAAATGAAAGTATTAATTTACATGTTAACTGTTAAAAAATGACCAAAACTGTAGATAATGTCCACATAAATAAATTGTACAATACAATACAGATATGATGCTATAGTAACTTATTTTTTTAGCGTTTTACTGTTTAAAAAAACAGTTAAACGTTTTTTTTAACAGTAAGAAAAAACAACTTTTTTGACTTTCTAGTCATTTTGTTTTCTAAAAACAGTCAAAAAAGTTGCTGTTTTTGTGATTTTTACTGTTATTTTCTCTATTTTTACAGTATTTGAATGTTACAGTACTAATTTGTTTTTTCCAATTAGTTTTTTTTGTTGAACAATTGACTGTTATTTTACATATTTTTCCTGTTTTGTTAATGTAAAAATAATGTCTAGTTAGATAAGAGGGAAAAAGTATTAATTTAGATGTTGACTGTAAAAAAAACAAGCAAATACTGCAGATAATTTCCACGTCAAAAATCTGTAATTTTACAAATAGTAATTTGCTTATTTTTTATAGTGCTTGACCGTAAAATTATACCATTAGTTGTATTTAAATCTGCAAAAAGTATTATTTTATAGATTTTTTTTTACAATTTTTACAGTATTTAAACATTCAAGTATTAATTTGTTCTTTCCAATTTGTTTTTTGTTGAATAATTTACTGTTATTTTACAGATTTTCCCTGTTTTTTTCCCGTATTTTACTGTAAAATTGCATCGTTAACTGTATTTAAATCTTCAAAAAATATAGCTGTTATTTTATTTTTACTGTCACTTTCTCTATTTTTACAGCATTTGAACGTTACAGTAATATGCTGGTTTTTTAAAACACTTTTTAGCTGTAATTTTGTGGAACAATTTACTTTTATTTTACATTTTTCCCTGTTTTGTCAATATAAATGTAATATCTAGTGAAATGATCGGAAAAAAGTGTTAATTTAGGTGTTGACTGTAAAAAAAGACCAGAACAAAACTGCAGATAATGTTCACATCAAAAATCTGTAATTTTACAATGTTCTTTAACAATGTGTGACAATGAAATTATACTATTTTACTGTATTTAAATCTGAGAAAACAACATTTTCTTGCAGGTATTTGCTTTTATTTCCGCTGCCTTATGTTACAGTTTTTTAATCTATATTTTCTGGCACCATTACTACCAAATTTTCAGTATTTCAGGATTTTTTTTACAGTGTAGATAAATGATGCGGTGACCAAGTCTTTACTGTATATGAGAAACTAAAGGGGACCGAGGGCGGAGCCTTGTGGGACTCCAGTCCACCTTAAAACTGAAGGCTCGCTCTGTTTTTAGGGGTCATCAGTGCAGATTTTGAAGACTTTAAGGGTTTTTATAGCAGAGGTTCTTGGTCTTGTGGTGATCTGGGTTGTGTTCTGGGGTTTTTCTACCCTGAGCAGAAGAAAACATGTTGGTTGTTGCATGAAAGTGAAGAAGCAGCTCTTTGAAAGTCAGGGTGGAGTCTTCTTATCTTTGCTGTGAGCATGCCTGGTCTGGATGTTTCTTCTTCTTTTTAACACAAACCCACCGACTCCGCCGCCCCTCACCTCCACCTCTCCCTCCATCCCTTCACACCTCCGCCCTCCTCCATCCTCGCCGCCCTTCCTCCCCGACAGCGCCGGCTTCAACCCCGGCTTCAACCCCGGCGTGCTGGACACCGCCCTCTCCACCCACAAGCCCATCGAGGTGACGGGCCCCGGCGGTAAGGCCACCATCATCCACGCCCAGTACAACACCCCCATCAGCATGTACTCGCAGGACGCCATCATGGACGCCATCGCAGGGCAGACGCAGGCCAAAGGGCACGACGCTGGGTAAGAGCACCACCTCCACTTCCTGTTCCTCTTCCTCTTTAACCCCCTCCTCTTCCTCCTGCCCTGCTTCTGCTGTGTTTCTGTCGAATTCTTCCTCCCAGCAAACCTCATCTTCCTCCTCCTCTTCTTATCAGTGTGCACTCCTGCTTCCTCCTCTCATCCTCCTCCTCCTCCTATCTCAACCCGGTCTTCCAGGAATTACATTCACGCATTGGTTCCCTTTTATTTATTTTTCTGCAGAGGCTTCATTTCACTGGCATTTAGCCGACTGCATTATCTTCAGGATGTTTATCAGAGCTGCAGATTCTAGTTGGAGTTTCTCAGCTGGGATTCCTCCCATCATGGACTCATCAGCTGGCAGCAGAGCGATATACACATATTTTGATCCACTTTTGGCAAGTTTATGTAATTTTGTAGAGGTGTTGAGTCATTTTGGACACTTAAATGTGATTTTGGACATACGTATGTTCATTTGGACAGGTTTTGAGTCTATATGGACAGGTTTTTAATAATTCTGGATAGTTTTTGATTCATTTTGGACAAGTTTATGTCACTTTGGATGATTATCAAGTCATTTTGGATCATTTTGAGAAATCTTGGACAATTTTTGTTCAGGTTTTGATCCCTTGTGCACTTGTTTCGAGTCACTTTTGAAACATTTATTTCATTTTGCACAGGTTTTGAATCATGTTGGAAAGGCTTTCGTTTGTTTGGACATTTTTTTGTTGTCATTTTGGACAAATTTGAGTCATTTTCATTCAGGTTTTGACTTGTTTTGGACATATTTTGATCCACTTTTGGCAGGTTTATATGATTTTTGATAGGTGTTGAGTCGTTTTGGACACTTACATGTGATTTTTGACATACATATGTTCATTTGGACAGGTTTTAAGTCTATATGGACAGGTTTTTAATAATTCTGGACAGCTTTTGATTCATTCTCGACAAGTTTATGTCACTTTGGATGATTATCAAGTCATTTTGGATCATTTTGAGAAATCTTGGACAATTTTTGTTCAGGTTTTGATCCCTTGTGCACTCGTTTCGAGTCACTTTTGAAACATTTATGTCATTTTGCACAGGTTTTGAATCATGTTGGAAAGGTTTTCATTTGTTTGGACATTTTTTGTCAATTCTTGCCAGGACTTTTTAATCATTTTGCACCATTTGAAGTAATTTTGTACAAATTTTGATTAATTTTCGGTCAGGTTTTGACTTATTTTGGGCATATTTCTAGTCACTTTTGGCAAGTTTATATCATTTTGGACGCTTAAATGTGATTGTGGACACATGTATGTTAATTTGGACAGGTTTTAAGTCTATATGGACAGGTTTTTAATAATTGGTTTGAGTCATTTTGGATGAGTTCATGTAAGTTTGGATGATTTTCGAGTCATTTTGGACCTTTTGGAGCAATTTTGAAGCACTTTTATTTAGGTTTTGATCCCTTGTGCACTCGTTTCGAGTCAGTTTTGAAAAGTTTATGTCATTTTGTACAGGTTCTGAATCATGTTGGAAAGGTTTTTGTTTGTTTGGACATTTTTTGTCATTTTGTACCATTTGGTGTAATTTTGGACAAGTTTTAACCATTTTCAGTCAGGTTTTGACGTGTTTTGGACATGTTTTAAGTCACTTTTGGCAAGTTCATATGATTTTGGATAGGTGTTGAGTCCCTTTTGGACACTTACATGGGATTTTGGACACATGTACACCAGTTTGGACAGGTTTTAAGTCTATATGGACAGGTTTTTAATACTTCTGGACAGTTTTTGATTCATTTTGGACAAGTTTATGTCAGTTTGGATGATTATCAAGTCATTTTGGATCATTTTGAGAAAAATCTTGGACAATTTTTGTTTAGGTTTTGATCCATTATGCACTTGTTTCGAGTCACTTTTGAAACATTTATGTCATTTTGCACAGGTTTTGAATCATGCTGGAAAGGTTTTTGTTTGTTTGGACATTTTTTGTCATTATGGTCAAGTTTATGGAGGTTTTCTAGACGTTTTGCACCATTTGAAGTAATTTTGGACAAGTTTGAACCATTTTCAGTCAGGTTTTGACTTGTTTTGGACATGTTTTAAGTCCCTTTTTGCAAGTTTATATGATTTTGGATATCTATTGAGTCATTTTGGACACTTAAATGTGATTTTGGACACATGTATGTTCATTTGGACAGGGTTTTAAGTCTATATGGACAGGTTTTTAGTAATTGCTTTGAGTTTTTTCGGACAAGTTAATGTAAGTTTGAATGGTTTCCAAGCAATTTTGGACCATTTTGAGAAATCTTGGACAATTTTTTTTTTGAGTCACTTTGGAAAGAATTTCGTTTGTTTGGACGTTTTTTGTCAATTCATAGCAGGATTTTTTAGACATTTTGCACCATTTGGACAAATTTGGACACATTTTGGTCAGGTTTGGACAATTTCTGACTAATTTTGAGTAACTCTGGACCATTTGGGATCAGATTTTGAAACAGTTGGGACAGGTTTCGACTCACATTAGACAAATTTATATCATTTGTCAGGTTGTGAAGTTTTTGTCTGTTTGCACCATTTTTGAGCCATAACAGACCAAGTTTTGAGTCACTTTAGATCGGCTGATGTCATTCATGAGAAGTGTATGTCAGTTTGATCAAGTTCGGACTAATTTTTAATATTTTTTTTGTGGTTGTTGGTCGATTTGGTTCATTTTGGATAAGTTTTGCATGTTTTAGGAACCATTTTGCACAAGTTTCAAGTTATTTTGTGGCTCAAAATGACTTAAATTCGTCTTCATTGTCGTTTATTGACAGTTTAATTCACAGACGAGTGGTGAAATCAAATGGAAAACAAAAACTGAAGAACGGAGGCAGAAATACAGCATGCGTTTGGAAACTGTTGCTTGATGCCAGGGTGAAGATGTGTCCATGATGACATTAATCCCAGCTGTGGAACTAATGAATCTGCAGGTGAAGTCTCACCTCCACAACATCAGCTGGAAGAAAAGACTGAGACGTTCCGTAAAAGCTAATGGATGTCTGAGCCAGGCGGCTAATTCATGTTTTTCCATTTCAGTCAGCCTGAAAACAAGTTCTGTAAAAGGATTCATGTGAAAATCATCTTCTTTGAAAAGCTGCAGGGAGCTCGGGCTTCAGAGACGCTGATTTGTCCTTGTTTTGTTGAATCTTTAAAACAGAGAGGTTATCATGACCCACTGAGACACAATAGACATGAATGGGAAACAAACTGGAAGGATCCTCTAAACACACTATTTTTCTTACGTCTCCTGTAGTGCTCTTCTTCCTCTTCCTCTCACCTTTATTCTTAATTAATTTTTGGGTATTGACACACAGTTTTAAGTTATTAATCCTACGTAAAGGCCTTTCTTTGGTTTGCTTCTCCTTCTTTGTCTCCGCTGTTCTTTAAAGTTCAGGCAGGATCATGTTTTTCATCAGCTTGTTGGTGATTCTGGTGATGTTTTCAAGGTGTTTCGGGGACATTAGACGCTGTGGTGTTTGGGTTCTGTTTGGTTTATAGTTGTTGGTACTGAAGCAGTGTTTTTGTGGCTTCTTCTTTGGTCGTGTCGAAGTGTTTAAAGCAGGTTTGAGTTGTTAAAATATACGGTTCCACTTCATTTTACTGTCCTCAAACTACCCAATACTGTTTATCAAAGTCGCAGAGGTGCAGGACTTTGACTTTGCTGTTGTTGCTGGATTGTTCTGTGTCGCAGCAGCTCTGGTAAAAACACTCTACCGCTTCCATTTTTTCTGATTGCAAGATTACACTAACAATCAATTTTCCATTCTTCTGGAAAATTGTTTGGCGCGACGCACGGCTGTGTGTGCATGAAAAGCGTTTCTTGTTTTACCCCCCGCCCCCCGGAGGAAAAATGATCCCGCTCCGAACATCTCCGAGCACATTCTTCATCACGGCTGCCCTATTTTTATACCACGGTAAACCCGCTCTAATTGAAATGTTAGCTCGAACAAAACCTCCCAGCCGTCTGAGGATGAGCTCCGCTGAAAAACCAATTACAGCACAGTGTGGCGGTTATCCTCCTCTTCATCCTCCTCTTCCTCCTTCCAGCTCTCCTCAATCATCACACTTTCATTCACTGAGAAACAGTCGGGATACAAAACTAAACAGATGTAAATGGCAAAAAAGAGAAACAAAACAAGTATAGAGACAGAAAATGGCCACAAAGACACACAAGAAAAAACTATAAAGAGTTGGAAAACAGCCGCAACGATACAAAGAGATCACATGGAGACCCAAAATTACTCAGAGGCTAGAATTGCTCCAAACAGCTACAAAGAGAGAAAAACAACCAAAAAGAGACCCTAAATGGCCACAAAAACAGCCACAAATTAACATAAAACAACCACAAATACACAGAATGACCACGAAGACACATGAAACGTCCACAAGGATACACAAGATAACCAAAAAGTCACTTAATATGACCACAGAGTTATACTCAATGGCCACAGTTTCACAGAACATGACCACAAATAGACAAAAAATGACTACAAAGCAAGACAAAATTGCCACAGAGTGACACAAAAAAAATGATTAAAACGTGACACAAAACGACCGCAAAATGGCCAAAAGTGACCAAAAAGATACACAAAAATGTCTCAAATGACACATAATGACCACAAAGTAACACAAAATTGCTATAAGGCGACACTAAAGTCAAAAAGTGACATAAAATGACACAAAATGACCACAAAGTGAAACAAAATGACCACAAAGAGACACAAAATGGCCGAAAGTGAAACAAAATGACCACAAAGAGACACAAAATGACCACAAAGAGACACAAAATTGCAATAAGGTGACACCAAAGTCAAAAAGTGACATGAAATGACCAAAAAGTGACATAAAATGACACAAAATGACTACAAAGTGAAACAAAATGACCACAAAGGTACACAAAATGACCACAAAGAGACACAAAATGGCCGAAAGTGAAACAAAAAGGCCACAAAGAGACACAAAATGACCACAAAGTGAAACAAGATGACCACAAAGAGACACAAAATGGCCGAAAGTGAAACAAGATGATCACTAAGAGACACAAAACGACCACAAAGAAACTCAAAATGGCCGAAAGTGAAACAAAAAGGCCACAAAGAGACACAAAATGACCACAAAGTGAAACAAAAAGGCCACAAAGAGACACAAAATGGCCGAAAGTGAAACAAAAAGGCCACCAAGAGACACAAAATGACCACAAACTGAAACAAAATGACCACAAAGAGACACAAAATGAACACAAAGAGACACAAAATGGCCGAAAGTGAAACAAAAAGGCCACAAAGAGACACAAAATGACCACAAACTGAAACAAAATGACCACAAAGAGACACAAAATGGCCAAAAGTGAAACAAAAAGGCTACAAATCGCACAAAATTTCTACAAAGTAAAACAAGATGAACACAAAGAGACACAAAATTGCTAAAAAGAGAATTAAAAAATACCAAAAGATCAAAAAATGCATAATACAATGTGAAAGAGACATAAAATAGATGGAGACAACAAAAAAAACAACTCAAAATGACCACAGTTGATTGAAACTCATGAGTTAAATAGATGAACAGCCTAAACTGGTTGAAGTTCTGACAGAAGCTGAATGTTCTGATTCCTTCTCCTTCTTCTGGTGTCTGAATCAGTTTCAAACCAACAAACTTCTGATCTGAAACCTACAAATCTCTGTTTTCTTCTCCTGTTGTCAACTTTTACTTCCTTTTTTGGTGAGTTTTAAGTTATTTAACTTCTTACTCACATCAGCAGCTCAGCATTTCTTTTTTCTCAGCCTCTTTCGCTTCATTTTTGGATATCAGATGGTTGATTTACACATGTTTTAAAGCTTTTTACCCGCCAGACTTTAACTAAACCAGTCAGGTTTTATCGATCCTCCGGACTAAAGCTCAGTGTTTCAGTGTCTCTCTGTTCACTGGGTGGTTGTGGTGGCGCCCCCTGTCTGTGGTTGCAGTCATCTTCCAGTTAGAGATCCCCTCGAATACAGCTCCTCCCCGGTTTATCAGGCTGTACAGAGCGCAGAGAAGGACCTGGAGACCTGGCACCGAGTCTCCAGCATGAAGTCCAAGTCCTTCAAGGCCCTGGCCCACATGACCGGAACCGAGTCTGGTGAGTTTATTCACATCACAGCAGCCAAACATGGAGGACGTTTGATTTAAATATAGTATTAATGTAGTTTCTCTTCTGTGTTGCAGTACCAGAGGAGGAGGAGGAGGCGCTGAGGAGCAGCAGGTAGGCAGCAGAGATCCATCAAACAGCTGCTGACTCCTCACCTGTAGGCTCCACCCCCTAGCACTCGACCCGGACTCACCTCACCTCACATGGCCTGCCCCACCCGTAAAATGCCTCAAGCCTGAGACAACCACAAATAATAACAAGGAGACACAAAACAACCACAAAGATACGCAAAATGACTAAAAAGAGGCACAAAACATCCACAAAGAGGCACAAAACAACCACAAAGAGACACAAAACAACCACAAAGAGACGCAAAATGACCATAAAGAGACACAAAACAAACACAAAGAGATGCAAAACAACCAGAAAGAGACACAAAACAACCACAAAGAGGCTCAAAACAACCACAAAGGGACACAAAACAAACACAAAGAGATGCAAAACAACAACAAAGAGATGCAAAACAACCACAAAGAGGCTCAAAACAACCAGAAAGAGACGCAAAACAACCAGAAAGAGACACAAAACAACCACAAAGAGGCTTAAAACAACCACAAAGAGGCTTAAAACAACCACAAAGAGACGCAAAACAAACACAAAGAGACACAAAACAAACACAAACAGATGAAAAATTACCACTAGGAGCCACAAACAATCACACAGAGACAGAAAAATGAGCACAAAGAGACACATAATGGGCACAAAGACAGAAAAAGACAATAATAATTTAGTTTGTGCACAGTTAGGTTTACTCCAAAGTCTTTAGTTGAACGAATATTAACTTTTCCTGTTCAGATCTAAATTTCCTCACATCCTGATGTTAAGTTCAGTATCTGAGGTGAAGGAGGATTTTCTTCCTGCCTTTTATTCAAGCAGCAGAATGAATCCGGTTTATTGACGGCTTCATGTTGAAGCTGCTCTGATGTACTGACTGTGTTTGACCAGCAGGAGGAGCAGCAGGACTGATCCAGACTCTCAGTGAGCAGCTGTGTGTCATCAGAGGAACACACATGATTCATAATCCAACTTTATTCTGTTACAAAGGAAAGTAACAAACATGTAAATTAATGAAGAAAAAATCTAGAAATTATGAATAAATCTCATAATGGCATACAAAACAACCGCAAAATGACTACCGAGTAATGCAAAACAACCACAAGAGCATGCAAAATAATCACAAAGAGACAACAAGTAACCATAAACACACAAAAACAATGAAAAGGAGATACAAAATAGCCACAAACAGACAGAAAACATCCATAAACCGACTAAAACAACTACATAAAGACATAAAATGACCACAAAGAGTAAAACCAATCTCATAATTACGTATGAAATGACCACAAACAGACACAAAATGACTACAGAGTAATGCAAAACAACTTCAAGATGATGCAAAAATAATCACAGAGACAACAAATAACCCTAAACGCACAAAAACAATGAAAAGGAGATACAAAATGACCACAAAGACACAGAAAATAGCCACAAAAAGACAGAAAACATCCATAAACAGACTAAAACAACTACTTAAAGACACAAAATGACAACAAAGAGTAAAAACAACCACGTAATTATATATAAAATGACCAGAAACAGACAAAGAACGACCAAAATAATAAAAAATAATTAAAAAGTGACGCAAAACGACCACAAAATGGCCACAAAGTGACCAAAAAGATACACAAAAATGTCTCAAAATCCCACAAAATGACCACAAAGTAACACAAAATTGCTCCAAAACAACACTAAAGCCAAAAAGTGACACATAATGACCACAAAGAGACACAAAATGACCACAAAGACACACAAAATGACTGCAAAGAGACTCAAAATGACCACAGAGACTCAAAATGACCACAAAGAGACTCAAAATGACCACAGAGAGACACAAAATGGCTACAAAGAGACTCAAAATGACCACAGAGACTCAAAATGACCACAAAGAGACACAAAATGACCACATAGAGACACAAAATGACCACAAAGAGACACAAAATGGCTACAAAGAGACTCAAAATGACCAGATAGAGACTCAAAATGACCACAAAGAGACACAAAATGACCACAAAGAGACACAAAATGACCAGATAGAGACACAAAATGACCACAAAGAGACACAAAATGACCACAAAGAGACACAAAATGACCACAGAGACACAAAATGGCTACAAAGAGACTCAAAATGACCAGATAGAGACTCAAAATGACCACAAAGAGACACAAAATGACCACAAAGAGACACAAAATGACCAGATAGAGACACAAAATGACCACAAAGAGACACAAAATGACCAGATAGAGACTCAAAATGACCACAAAGAGACACAAAATGACCACAAAGAGACACAAAATGGCTACAAAGAGACACAAAATGACCACAGAGACACAAAATGACCACAAAGAGACACAAAATGACCAAAAAGAGATGCAAAATGACCACAAAGACACACAAAATGACCAGAAACAGACACAAAATGGCTACAAAGAGACACAAAATGACCACATAGAGACACAAAATGACCACATAGAGACACAAAATGGCTACAAAGAGACTCAAAATGACCAGATAGAGACACAAAATGACCACAGAGACACAAAATGGCTACAAAGAGACTCAAAATGACCAGATAGAGACTCAAAATGACCAGATAGAGACTCAAAATGGCTACAAAGAGACACAAAATGACCACAAAGAGACACAAAATGACCACAGAGACTCAAAATGACCAGATAGAGACTCAAAATGACCACAGAGACTCAAAATGACCAGATAGAGACTCAAAATGACCACAAAGAGACACAAAATGGCTACAAAGAGACACGAAATGACCACAAAGAGACTCAAAATGGCTACAAAGAGACACAAAATGACCACAGAGACACAAAATGGCTACAAAGACACAAAAAGCACCAATAACAAACAGCAACAATGAAAAAAAGCAAAATCATCACAAAACAAACAAAACAACAAGTCAGAGACACATTTTGGACTTTAGTGTCTTTTTGTAGTATTTTGTGTCTCACTGTGATCATTGAGGGTCTTTATATTTCCAGTAATTAGACAGTGTTAACAGTCAGAAAGGACCCTGAGGGTTCTGGTTCAGTGATCCAGACCTGCACTAACATTCAGATCCTCTCAGTGTGAAGAGTCTCAGTCCTGGTGGTCCTGTTTGTGGTTTACATTGTTGTTGTCTCGCCGACGAACAGCCAGACCTCAGCAGAGACCCTGAACCGCATCCTGTCTGTCCCACTCTGAGGATTCGGTCGTTTTCCATCGATCAAGGCTGGTATTGATCAGTTTAAGAGCTTTGGAGCTTTTTGGGCCGTTGGTGATGGTAAACAGGAGAACAATAACAGAAACACAGAGTCTCACACAGGTTTATAAAGCCTTTAAATATATATAAATAATAGAATAAATATAAGGTGGATTTTCATCTATGGTGGGGGGTTCTGGATCCTGACCCCCGCGATAGACGAGGGATCGCTGCGTAGATTAAAGTGATTTTTAAAGATATTATCACGGTTTTGAGCTAAGATTTGTTTAATTTTCCCGACTGAACAGCACGTCACAGATTATTAGTTCAAAAACTGTTTAAAAGTTCAGAATCCAGTGATTTTTCCTGTTTTTACAGTTTCTGACTCTGATAAACGGTGTAGTTTTGGTGATTTTTTTAAAGCTAACATGTCAGTGAACCCTTTTCACGACCTGCATTTTAATACTAAAATCCATGTAATCAATAAATCTCTGAAAACATGCAAAATTAGTTTTAAAAAATGCAAAAACAACAAAGAAGCCACACTGAATTGGTTATCAGACTAGCAGATAATTACCCAAACATGTCCTGCATCCTCAGTAAACGTTTTTAATTGTGATAATGCAGTTTGTATATAAATACCAGTTTTAAATGATATATTTGGGGTCGGTTTGCGTCTCTGTGTTTGCTTTGTGCTGCTTAAATCTCATCACAGTCGAGTCCCTGCGAGGACGAGCAAACCTTTTAACCCTCCTCCTCCCCGCCTCGGCCTGATGGATGGAGCTTTCTATTCTCCCTGCACTTATTTAATCATCCCTTCATTATGCGCCATCGATCCTCCGCCTGTTTGGATGAAATACAGCCGCCCTCCTCCCCCCGCCGCCGCCGCCGCCGCCTCGCCTCCTCAGACTCTATTCGCCGCCCGGTGACTCAGCGCGGATCGATGGAGGCAGAGGTCGAGCTTTTATCCGCCAATAAAGACACCGTGTGGGTTTTTCCCCTCTTTGCTGCTCAGCTGAAAACCTCAGAGGAGGAATCTCACAGGCAGAAAAACGTCTGTTTTAAAGCTGATTTCAGGGATGCAGAGAGAATTCTGTGGATTCTGTCAGATCAGCCTCCATCCAGATCAGTTTAACAGCAAACAGACGTTAAAGTTCCTGTTGAGTCAAGCATCTTATCCCAGAGTGGTTTCATTTAAACGTTTCCACCACATTTTACTGAGGAAAGGAATTCAGTGTTGTTGTTGTTGTTGTTGTTGTTGTCGTCATTCTGTGTCTCTTTGTCATCATTCTGTGTGTCTTTTTGGAAGGTACGGGTAGTTTTGTATTAATTTGTGTCTCTTTTTGGTAGTTTTGTATATTTTTGTTTTGATTTTGTATCTTATTGTGGTCATTTTGTGTCTCCTTGTGGTAGTTTTGTGTCTTTTTGTTGTTATTTTGTGTCTTTGTGTTGCTATTTTGTGTGTTTTTGTTGTTATTTTGTGTGTTTTTGTTGTTATTTTGTGTGTTTCTGTTGTCATTTTGTGTCTTTGTGTTTTTATTTTGTGTGTTTTTGTTGTCATTTTGTGTCTTTGTGTTTTTATTTTGTGTGTTTTTGTTGTCATTTTGTGTCTTTGTGTTGCTATTTGCTATTTTGTGTGTTTTTGTTGTTATATTGTGTGTTTTTGTTGTTATATTGTGTGTTTTTGTTGTTATATTGTGTCTTTTTGTTGTTATTTTGTGTCTTTGTGTTGCTATTTTGTGTGTTTTTGTTGTTATTTTGTGTGTTTTTGTTGTCATTTTGTGTCTTTGTGTTGCTGTTTTGTGTGTTTTTGTTGTTATTTTGTGTCTTTTTGTTGTTATTTTGTCTTTTTGTTGTTATATTGTGTGTTTTTGTTGTTATATTGTGTGTTTTTGTTGTTATATTGTGTCTTTTTGTTGTTATTTTGTGTCTTTGTGTTGCTATTTTGTGTGTTTTTGTTGTTATTTTGTGTGTTTTTGTTGTCATTTTGTGTCTTTGTGTTGCTGTTTTGTGTGTTTTTGTTGTTATTTTGTGTCTTTTTGTTGTTATTTTGTCTTTTTGTTGTTATTTTGTGTCTTTGCGTTGTTATTTTGTGTTTTTGTTATTTTCTGTCTTTTTGTTGTTATTTTGTGTCTATGTGTTGTTATTTTGTGTCTTTGTGTTGCTATTTTGTGTGTTTGTGTTGTTATTTTGTGTGTTTTTGTTGTTATTTTGTGTCTTTGTGTTGCTATTTTGTGTGTTTGTGTTGTTATTTTGTGTCTTTGTGTTGTTATTTTGTGTCTTTGTGTTGCTATTTTGTGTGTTTGTGTTGTTATTTTGTGTGTTTGTGTTGTTATTTTGTGTCTTTGTGTTGCTATTTTGTGTGTTTGTGTTGTTATTTTGTGTCTTTTTGTTGTCATTTTGTGTCTTTGTGTTGCTATTTTGTGTGTTTTTGTTGTTATTTTGTGTCTTTGTGTTGTTATTTTGTGTTTGTGTTGTTATTTTTGTGTGTTTTTGTTGTTATTTTGTGTCTTTGTGTTGTTATTTTGTGTGTTTTTGTTGTTATTTTGTGTGTTTTTGTTGTCATTTTGTGTCTTTGTCTTATTTTGTATGTATTTGTTGTTATTTTGTGTCTTTTTGTTGTGATCCTGTGTCTTACAGCAGTCATTTTGTGTCTCCTTGTGGTAGTTTTGTACGTTTTTCTGGTCCTTTTCTGTCTCTTTCTGATATTTTTGTGTGTTTTGTGTGCAAATATTTTTCCTTTAAATTTGCAACTTTATGATCTGGAAATTTTTAACTTAACATTTCAGATAGTATTAAAACTTATTTCTATAAAATTTGTAGATTTTTTTCTTGCAATTATTTTAAACTTCGTCATTTTACAGAATACTTAAGTGTTTTTTGTGAATGTGTGAAATTTTTCTCGTAAATTCGTTTGTTCTCTCGCGTGAATTTATAATTTTTTTAACTTGGAGAATATTCAAGTTATTTTTTTTAAATTTTCTGTGTTTTTTCTCCTAAATTTACACGTATACAATCTCAGAGAATGTAGGATTTTTTTCTTTTAAATTTGTGAGTTTTTTCTCGTAAATTTTGATTGTAAGACTGTTAAAATTATAATTGTATAATCTCTGAGAATATTTTAGTTTTTTCTTGCAAATTTCTGAATTAATAATCTCAGGTTCTATTAATTTTTTTCCTCGTAAACTTATCAGTTTTTTCTCATAAATTCATAATTTTGTAGTCTCACCGAATATTCAAATAATTGTAAATTTGTGAGTTTTTATTTGTACATTTTGGTTAAATAATCAAATCAAATCAAGTTTATTTCTATGGCACATTTAAAAACAAAGTGCTGTACAGAATAAAAGAATAAAAGAGTGGCTCACAAATATATATATAGTATAATATATAGCATTAGCAACACAAATATTAAACAGAATAAAAACTCATGAACACAATAATGTCAGAGTATTTGATTTTTTCACAAATTTTTGATTTTTTTTTCTGAATATTTAATTATTTTGTTAATTTATGAGTGTCTAATCTCAGATTATTTGATTTTTTTCCTCATAAATTTGTTAGTTTTTTTCTCGTAAGTTTACATTTATACAATTTCAGTCAATATAATATTTTTCCTTGTAAATTTCTGAATCTTTTCTTGTAACTTTGACGGTAATTTACCGCTGATGTCTGCATCTTTGTGTTGTGATATAAAACTTGGTCTCGGGGTTAAACTTGACATTTGTCGCTGCCAGTCTGACTCTAAATTCATGAGCTGACTTGGTGATTTGGCTTCTGGTCAGATCCAGAGAGGAACCGGTCGACGGTTCAGTTCAGGTAGAACAAGCCTTTGACAGGTGATTTCTGCTGTTGTTGTTTCTGCACCTGCAGCCTGAAGCGACAGTCAGCGGCTGGTTTCAGCCTCCAGCATCGAGCTGCTGTTTCCAGGTACAAACACCTGCAGAGGCCGGAGCTCAGTCGGCTTCACCTCCAGTAACAACGTCTGCTTTAGACGGAGGCTTTTAGCTGAAACTCTGCAGCACACGAGTGGATTTACAGGAGTTTCAGCACCTTAACCGAGTCCTCAGGAACCATGTAACGGTTAAATAACCAACATCACCATCTGAATAACAGAGTGAACGTCTCCTAACAGACTTTAAACGTGTTTGTTGTTGTTTGTTCCTGGTTTCCAGTCTGTGACACTTTAAACTAACACTAACCTGTGTGGTTGTATTTGTTAATAGAAAAGGTCAGCAGCCCGGCAAGAGCTGATCTAAATACCTCACATAAAAAGACAACAAGTTATTTACTGTTACTATAGTCGATGATAGTTTGTTAACTTTGTCTGTACAGGTTCATATTTAAGATTACAGAAAGTTTTTGTTCTGAAGGACACAACTGGAAAGATTTGATCTCAAAAGTAATTCCAAATGTTAAATAAGCTGTAAATCAGTGATGGTGTGTTTGAATCATTTGAGGTTAAAAAAAAAAAAACTGAGTCAGAAAGAAAGAAAAAGCTGTGAGAAAAAATATTTTCTCTCATACATTAAAGCCTTATACTTTCAAATAATATTCTATTTTTTCTCATTAATTTATGTGTTTTTCTTCTAAATGTATGGAATTTTAATTTTCTCATAAATTCAGTCCTTTTTCTCCTAAATTTCTTGAATTTCAGATAATAAAAAAAATATTTTCCTCATAAAATTTTGTTTTTTTCTCGTAGATGTTTTACTTTACAATCTCAGACAGTTTTTTTCTTTTTTCTTGTAAATTTCATTTTTGTGTGAGCTACATTCAGCTGACGGAGCTGTGGAGGTTCCTCTGATGAACACCGTTCATTGAATCCCTTCCTCTAACGACTCCATGCTTATCTTCCAGTAGTTACGGTCCTCCTCCTGCTATGCATCAGGCTCCACAAGCTCCGCCCCCTCAGCAGTACCAGCCAATCCCACAGCAGTACCAGCAGCCGCCTATGCAGGCTCCGCCCCCCCAGCAGAGCTCCATCCAGATACCTGTTGGCCCCGCCCCCCCGAAGGTGGTCAGCACCGCCTGCATCTACCCCTCCCAGCCAGGTGAGTTTTATGTCTATTCCTATTTTATATTCTTAATTTTCTTCTGTATAAACAATAAGATTCATTTTGATTTTTAAAAACTTTATCTTTATGTATATTATAATATATATATATATATAAATAATAATATATGATAAACACTAATATACAATAAATAATTTTTTGATATTTATATATATATGTGTGTGTGTGTGTGTGTGTGTGTGTTTGCTTTTTTATACTTAAAATAACAATATAAATAAATAAATATTATATATATTGTATAAATTATTGTTATGTATATATTAAATGAATAACTATATTTATAATCATTTATTTATAATGCATTTCAAATATAAATACTAAATTTTGCATGTATAATAATTATATTTATTTTGTAATTAATTTTGCAATTATTTATTTATTTATATATAAATAAATATTTATATTCATTTCTAGATGTTTACTTTTTACTTTTGGTTAAATATATGTATTTCTAATTTAAACTATTTACCTTTATACAAACATAAATAAAAACATTGCACATATTAATAATTAATTATGCTTATTTCATAATATTTTTATAATTGATGAATTGTTTACATATAGAATAAATATTAATATATATTTCTAAATATTTAGTGTTTATTAAATATTTGTATTTTTAATTTTAAGCTAAATTATTTTATAATTTTAGAGAATGTTTAAGCTTTTTCTCATTAATTTGTGAATATAATTTTTTATTTCTTACTTACTTTATATAAAATAAATAATTTTATATTTTTTTTATTATTTACATTTTACTATTAAATATATGTATTTCTAATTTAGACCTAAATTAATTAGATGAGATTAAAACTCTTTTTACTTATTTGTGTCTTTTCATCGCTTCACCGTATCATATCACATGTTATAAGGTATATTTTTTTAAACCTCCAGTCCCAGCTCAGGCTCTAGCTCCAGCTCCAGCTCCAGCTCCGGTCCCTCCTCAGCCCCGTCCTCCAGCTGCTGCCCCGGCTCCTCCTCCCGCTGACTCCTCCAACAGACCTCCCTGGGTGACCGACACCAACTTCGCCGACAAGTTCGACCCCGGTAAGATGACCACCACCTCCATGAAGGTGCAGCCGCTGCCTCAGGCCGCTCCTCCTCCTCCATCCTACATCCCCAACCCCTCACCTGCTGGGCCTCCAGCTCCCAGCCCCGCCCCCATCACTCCCAGCCCCGCCCCCTTCCCACCTGTAGCGAGGGGCGTGGCTCAGCGGGCCGAGAGGTTCGCCGCCAGCAGCCGTACGCCGCTGTGTGGAGCCTGCAACAGCATCATCAGGTAACCGGCTGCTGTTTCATTCAGGTTTTAATAATCATACGGACACGATGGAATTAAAGCTGCTGTCGTTGTGTTCAGGGGCCCCTTCCTGGTGGCCCTCGGTCGGTCCTGGCACCCCGAGGAGTTCAACTGCCACTACTGTCACATGTCTCTGGCCGACGTGAGCTTCGTGGAGGAACAGAACAACGTCTACTGTGAGAACTGCTACGAGGAGTTCTTCGCTCCGACCTGCGCTCGCTGCAACACCAAGATCATGGGGGTGAGACGCCTCACCTGTACACCTGTACACCTGTGTGTCTGCACGCCTGTACACCTGAGAATATTTAGGTTTTTCCTCACAAATGTATGACTTCATAATGTCAGAGAATATCCAGATTTGTTTGTAAATTTCTGACTGCAGTCTCACAGAATATGCATTTTTTCTTTTTGTATATTTATGACATTTTCAACTCTGAGAATATTTAATTTTTTGTTGTGAAGTTGTATTTTTTTCTCATAAATTTATTTTTTTTCTCATAAATTTGTGAGTTTTTTCCCCTCTTAAATTTAACTCTATAATCCTTGAGAATATTAATTTTTTCTAACTTTATAATCTTGTTTTTTTTCTCATAAATTCTTTTTTTTCTCATAAATTTGAACGTTTTTTTATTTTTTTATCTTGTAAATTTGTGATTTTTTCTATAGATTTATTATTTAATAATCTCACTAAAGATTGGAGGATTTTTTTTTGTAAATTTGTGCATTTTTCCCTTAAATTTGTAAATTTTTCTTGACTTTATAATCTCAGAGAACATTAAGTTTTTTCAGAAAGTTATGTTCTGTTTTTGTTCATTTTCTCTTCATTTTTTTCTAAATTTATAACTATATTCCAGAGAACATTCACTTTTTATTTTTTTAATTCTATGACTTTATAATCTCAGAAATTATTCACGTTTTTCTTGTTGTATTAACGACAATTAGAGACGAACTGCAGAAAAAATATAAATATTTAAAAAATGTTATGCTTCATGTTACAGGAAGTGATGCACGCCCTGCGGCAGACGTGGCACACTTCCTGCTTCGTGTGTGCAGCCTGCGGTAAAGCCTTCGGAAACAGCCTCTTCCACATGGAGGACGGAGAACCGTACTGCGAGAAAGGTACAAGACACTCTGTTACATTATCGTCTACTCACCTGTCCACAAGTTTGTGCTTTAAGGGTTTAGATTTCAGCTGATTGATAAACACCGTCCTGTTTTTATCAGAGGTCCGACTATGAGTGTTTGTCTTTGTGCGTCCGTCAGATTACATTGCACTGTTCAGCACCAAGTGTCACGGCTGCGACTTCCCGGTGGAGGCTGGAGATAAGTTCATCGAGGCTCTGGGTCACACCTGGCACGACACCTGCTTCGTCTGCGCGGTAAGAAACAAAAACACAGACTCAAACACAGATAAAAACAACACCTGGGTTTCCCCTGCACGTTTCTGTGGTGTTTTTATTTTGTATGTCCATGTTTTTAAATACCTGCTACCTTCAGATGCTCCTTAACTCTCTGAAACCCGTTAATATTGGAGGGTTTGGACGACAGCAGCTCCCTGAGTTTAGTTTATTTGTTGTTCGTCAGTCGGATCATTTAACAGCAGAACCGGAGCTTGAAGACGACACAAACCATTCAACTCTTTCTCCTCTTTTGATTCACATTCTTCTTGTTGTTGTTGTCTTGTGTTTAACCTACTAAACCTTCTAAATGGTGACGTACCACAGGGCTCAATTTATGGGCCTCTATATTTTCCTTTAAACCTCTGAGCTGCAGGTAGTTTCTGTGTTTTATATTTACTCCTGTCACATTTTTCCTCACTGTGGGCTCATTTTTTACTGCAACATAAAGTCCTGCACCTCTAAGGAAACAGAACAAACATGAAGAAGAAGAGAGAACTCATAACAAGACGTGTCCTTCAAACTTTCCGGCAAACGGAAACAGATTATTGACAAATTATGATTTTAAGCTTAGATTTGGTTTCATTTTCTGACAGAACAACGTGTCAAAGATGAGCAGTTCAAGGACCATCGGAAATCCTACATTTCTCTCTGTTTTACAGTCTCTGGCTCTGACAAATGATCTAATTTTGGCCTTTTTTATTTTTAAATAACCTACCTTTCAAGCTTGTGGGTGGGTTTTGGGTTCCAGAGCGTTAAGGGATTAATAATTAAGTCCCCCAGCTAAGGAGGAATTAAACCTTAAGTGTCAAACTTAAGGAGAAAACTTAAGGTCTTTGAGAAACCAGATCCTGAGATTTGTGCCTCCACTTTAGCACGATGGAGGTGACCAGAGTTGAGTTTTAAAGCACAGATTGTTGTTGATGCAGTCTAGTCTGAGTCTGGACTCTTTGTCTTCTGCAGGTCTGCCATGTGAACCTGGAGGGTCAACCTTTCTACTCAAAGAAGGACAAACCTCTGTGCAAGAAGCACGCTCACGCCATCAACGTTTAGACGCCAGCTGCCGCCGATCCGACCGCCGGCTGCAACCACGAACGCCAGCCGACGACTTTTACAGATGTGTGTAAACGCCCTTTATGCAAATACACTGTTTTAAGGTGCGTTAATGTTAATGTTTAAAACGCCTGATGATTCTGCTTCAACACAGGAGCTTCTGTTGCCCGTCAAACCCGTTTTATTACGAACTGTAGTTTTTTTTTCTTATGTTTTCTACCAGAAACTGTTTGTGTGTCGATGCTGTTCGTGTCATACGGTTTGTACGGAGTCGAAAGAGTGCCAACATAAATAACTTCAGATTTATTCAATAGTTTAATAATCAATTATTAAACTAATAAATACTAAAGAAAAGAGTTAAACTGACTCAAAGTTAAATCTAATGTGGCTTTTATTTTTTTTATTATATATATTTTAGAGGGAGAGTGCACAATTAAAAGGAATTGCGCCAAAGTTAGCTACTAATTTATCTAATCTGTCGTCAAGGCTGGTTTTAACACTGCAAAGCTTCGTAATATATTTTAGTAATTTATTCAGTTTATGTAAAAAATGTCACCGAAAACATATTTAAAATTTTAAATATCAGAATAATTAGTAAAATAATATATATATTTGTGATTTTTGTAATTTCTCAAGTTAAATTTGAAGTTACTTTCTTTCTAACTGCTTTTTAAAAATGTCTAAATTCACACATTGGTTATAAATAAATGCTTAAAATGTTTTTTCTCGGCGGCACGCTCGAGACTCCGTATGTTTGAACTGCACAGCTCATGTTATTTCATTATATCTCAGACTTTTCTTGGTAATGTGCCTATTTTGACTGGTCTTTTAAACGCTACCTTATTATTTTTATTTCACTTTAAATTAAAATAGTATTTTATTTAATTAAAAATGACGCCATAGAAGCTCAAAGGTTTATTAACAGCAGCAGGTTGAACAGTGAGGCTTTTCCTCTTTAATTTAAAACACATAAATTTGGTTTATTTAATCATCTGTCAGTGAATGTAACACAGGAAACGTGGCCAGGCGGCACTTTTCCCTGTTCTTGCTCCAGCAGGTTAAATATGAAAAACAAGTCCAAGTGCACAGTGATGCTGTGAGTCCTCATAAAACAGGTGTTTCATGGTTACCTGCAGTGATCAGGTCCCAGAAACCAGAACCCCAGCATGAACTGAAAGTCAAACAACTGCAAAAAGAATCAAAATAACTGTAATGAGGTGCAAAATTACAACGAGGAGACACAAAATGACTTAAAATACAGACAAAATAACTCCAAACAGACGTAAGAGTGACTTAAAAGACATGCAGATTGACCACAAAGAGACAAAACGACTGCAGAGACGCACAAACTATGTACTAACACCTGCAAAATGACTACAAAGAGACACAAAATCAACAACAAAGAGACACAAAATGACTATAACTAGACAAAAAACAACAACAAAGAGACACAAAATGACTACAGTTAGATAAAAAACAACAACAAAGAGACACAAAATGACTACAGTTCGATAAAAAACAACAACAAAGAGACACAAAATGACTACAACTAGACAAAAACACCAACAAAGAGACACAAAATGACTACAGTTAGACAGAAAACAACAACAAAGAGACACAAAATGACTACAGTTAGACAAAAACAACAACAAAGAGACACAAAATGACTATAAGTAGACAAAAACAACAACAAAGAGACACAAAATGACTACACTTAGACAAAAACAACAACAAAGACACACAAAATGACTACACTTAGACAAAAACAACAAAAAAGAGACACAAAATGACTACAGTTAGACAAAAACAACAACAAAGAGACACAAAATGACTACAGTTAGATAAAAAAACAACAACAAAGAGACACAAAATGACTACAGTTAGACAAAAACAACAACAAAGAGACACAAAATGACTACAGTTAGATAAAAAACAATAACAAAGAGACACAAAATGACTACAATTAGACAAAAACACCAACAAAGAGACACAAAATGACTACAGTTAGACAAAAACAACAACAAAGAGACACAAAATGACTACAGTTAGACAAAAACAACAACAAAGAAACACAAAATGACTACAACTAGATAAAAAACAACAACAAAGAGACACAAAATGACTACAGTTAGATAAAAACACCAACAAAGAGACACAAAATGACTACAATTAGACAAAAACACCAACAAAGAGACACAAAATGACTACAATTAGACAAAAACACCAACAAAGAGACACAAAATGACTACAACTAGACAAAAACAACAACAAAGAGACACAAAATGACTACAGTCAGACAAAAACACCAACAAAGAGACACAAAATGACTACAATTAGACAAAAACACCAACAAAGAGACACAAAATGACTACAATTAGACAAAAACACCAACAAAGAGACACAAAATGACTACAACTAGACAAAAACAACAACAAAGAAACACAAAATGACTACAGTTAGATAAAAACACCAACAAAGAGACACAAAATGACTACAATTAGACAAAAACACCAACAAAGAGACACAAAATGACTACAATTAGACAAAAACACCAACAAAGAGACACAAAATGACTACAACTAGACAAAAACAACAACAAAGAAACACAAAATGACTACAGTTAGATAAAAAACAACAACAAAGAGACACAAAATGACTACAGTTAGACAAAAACAACAACAAAGAAACACAAAATGACTACAACTAGATAAAAAACAACAACAAAGAGACACAAAATGACTACAGATTGACAAAAAACACCAACAAAGAGACACAAAATGACTACAATTAGACAAAAACACCAACAAAGAGACACAAAATGACTACAATTAGACAAAAACACCAACAAAGAGACACAAAATGACTACAACTAGACAAAAACAACAACAACAAAGAGACACAAAATGACTACAATTAGACAAAAACAACAACAACAAAGAGACACAAAATGACTACAATTAGACAAAAACACCAACAAAGAGACACAAAATGACTACAGTTAGATAAAAAACAACAACAAAGAGACACAAAATGACTACAGTTAGACAAAAACAACAACAAAGAGACACAAAATGACTACAACTAGACAAAAACAACAACAACAAAGAGACACAAAATGACTACAATTAGACAAAAACACCAACAAAGAGACACAAAATGACTACAATTAGACAAAAACACCAACAAAGAGACACAAAATGACTACAGTTAGATAAAAAAACAACAACAAAGAGACACAAAATGACTACAGTTAGACAAAAACAACAACAAAGAGACACAAAATGACCACAACCAGACAAAAACAACAACAAAAAGACACAAAATGACTACAATTAGACAAAAACAACCACAAAGTGACACAAAATGACTACAGTTAGATAAAAAAACAACAACAAAAAGACACAAAATGACTACAGTTAGATAAAAAAACAACAACAAAGAGACACAAAATGACTACAACTAGACAAAAACAACAACAAAGAGACACAAAATGACTACAGATAGACAAAAACAACAACAAAGAGACACAAAATGACTACAGTTAGACAAAACAACAACAACAAAGAGACACAAAATGACTACAATTAGACAAAAACAACAACAAAGAGACACAAAATGACTACAGTTAGACAAAAACAACAACAAAGAGACACAAAAGCAACTATAGCAAATACAAAGAGATGCAGAACGTCTATTAGGGGACAAAGCAAGGACAGGACACTAAACAAGTATACAAACATGCACAATAACCACAAAGACACACAAAAACACCAACAAAGAGCAGCACCAGCAGCAGCATGTCGGTGCGTTGGGCTTGTTTTTCCAGGTGAACCTGCTCAGGTGATGATGTTGGAGTGAAGCTACCAACCTGACTTCATGTCACGACGCAGAGAGCAGCGTTGAATTTCATATTTATTGATGATTCGACCGTGTGGTATTTATTGAGGAGCTGATGTATCGTCACTGCTGCGTCCGGCGCTCATCGGACTGTTAGTTTAGTTCATGTTTGTTCATGTTTGACGTCACAGGATGCACTTCGACGACTGATTCTTTTCTTTGTCTCTTTTGTTACGACACTGTAAATGTCCTGAAGTGCAACAGCCTGAATGTTTTTGATGTTTTTCCACCACAAAGGCAAATAGCGGCTCTGTTCACACTGAATTTTGTCTGGAAAAAACTGTCTTGCTAGTATCTTTTATTTGTCGAATACAGGAGCTGTGTGTTTAGCAGCCTCTGGTGGCCGATAGAGGAACTGCAACTGAACAAACAGCAGTTTTTAGTTAAAAAACAAAATCTGTTTTTCAAACGAGCTTGAAGGATAAAAGGTTTCTGCAACACAGATTTAGATTTAGGTGGCGAAATTGGTGTTTTTGTCATTTCAATACAAGTTTGTGTTTTAGCAGCATCTGGTGGCCATGAGAGGAACTGCAACAAAACAAACTGCAGTTTTTGATTTAGAAAAACAAACAACAGATGAACTTAAAGGATTCTGGGACAAGTTTTGGGGGAAAAGCAACACAGGCTTTTATTTATGTACTGAAATTAGTGTTTCAATACAGGCAGTGTGTTTTTTAGCAGCATCTAGTGGTCATTAAAGGAACTGCAACTAAACAAACAGCAGCTTTTGGTTTAAAAAAAACAATATTTTTTAGATGATCATAAAAGACTTTGGCGTATGTTTGAAATGACAGTAATGACTTTTATTTTTCTAGAGCTTTTTATGATTTTCCGATTTATTTCAATACAAGCAGTATGTTTTAGCAACTTCTGGTGGCCATTTCAGGAGCTACAGCTAACAGCTAGCACACAGTTCTGTATTTTTAAGGTTAACTTTAAGGACTTTAGCACAAGCTTGGAACAAACGGCATCGATTTTTATTCTACAGAGAGAAACTGCTGGTTTTCTAATCAACTCCGATACAGGCATCGTGTTTTTAGCAGCCTCTGGTGGCCATTAAGGGAACTGCATCTGAACGAGCTCTAAGTTTTGATTTAACATGATGTTATATTGTCATATGAACTTGATGAAGTTTGGTGCAAGTTTAGGGAAAAACACAATCGTAATCTTTATCTTTTTGATAAAAATTTCTGGTTTTCCAGTTAATTTCAATACTGGCAGCACGTTTTAGCAGCATCTGGTGGCCATTAGAGGAACTGCAACTAACAAAGTAACGTTTGGTTTTTAAAATGTGGTGTTTTTCCACAAGAATTCAAAGGACTTTGGTGGAATTTGAGAAAAAAGACTGTTGATTTTCATTTGTGTATAAAAGTTTCAATACAGGTATTTTTACAGGTGTTTTAGCATCATCTAGTGGCCATTAGTGGAACTGCAACTGAACAAACTGTCAGGCAGCATAGAGACATTTTCCGATGTTTCTCAGTGTGAACAGAGCCTGAAATACACTGAACAGATGATTTATCACAGACGGAGTTTTGGTTTCAAACATTTTGTGTTTTTCAGATGAACTTTTGACTTAAAGTTTTTTCATTTGTGAGGAAGTTTAAAATGTTCTGACGCGTCTCCAGCGTTGAATCGTGCCTTGTTGGACGCCTCCCTGTGATCCGTTTGCGTCTGAACTTCACCTCAGCTCGATCCGACCGGCACGCTGTGTGCTGGCGTACAGTTTTTACTCTGAATTGTACTTTTATACAGTTTGCGTGTTTCTCAGAGCGTGAATGTGTGCATGCAGAAGAGTTTGTGGCAGCATGTCAGTATTAGTTTGTGTCACTGCGTCATGAAAGCAGAGAAGCGTTAACCCCACCGTTGTTTAATACTAGAGAGTGTTTGAACTGGTTTTAGTGTCACTGAGGAGCAGCAGGAAGGACGGAAAGAAGCTGAAGTCACATTGAAACTCTGCTTTAGTACATTTGTTTAACAGGTTTTGAACATTTGAAGAATATTTGTGTTGCAGGTTGAATAAACTGAGCACTGAAACACTTGAAAACAGTCGCTGTCGAGGTTTGTTTGTTTGTTTATATGAACATTTGATCTAAAACTTTATATTTCAGGTTCCTAATTATAATATAAAAGAGAAAATGTGACTTTAAAAAGAAGAATTGAAGCGTAAAATGTGAACTGAAACAAAAAGTACTTTTGTACAGACTATTAGAGCTGCTGTTAGTAATAAAGCAATAATTTATTGGAATAAAAAGAGAGAAATAAACATTTCTTCTTGATAAGTTAAAACTTAAACAGAAAACAATTCACATTTTAACATTTCTTGTACAGAAAGTGATAAAACATTCATCCATTCTCTTTGTTTTCTCATAAAATCACAACATTTTTCCTTTTTTCTGTACATTTCCCTCAAACAAAGTCCAAGTTCTGATTCATAAGAAAACACAGAAGCTTTTATCATTTTATCAGGAAAATGTCCCAACTCTTTTTGACCTTTCTGAAGTTCCTCTTTCAGTTCTATTTGAAGACGTTTGAGCATTTGTCATGAGTTTTCTGTAACTCTGACGCAAGAACTGAATCACACCCAAATATATTTCTAGTTTATTATTATTATTATTATTATTATTATTATTATTATTATTATTATTATTGGTAGTAGTAGTAGTAGTAGTAGTAGCAGTAGTAGTAGTATTAGTATTCGCCACCAGAGGGAGCCAGGGTCACTTTTATATTGGATTTCAAAATAAAAGCACGAAGGTCTCTGAGCAGCCGTGATTGGAAGCACAGAGGAGTAAAAAACGAAGAGCGCTCACTCTGCCACAATGTCTGGAGACGAAAAACAGCTGTTAGTTCATATTGACTGAGTCACATCATTATAAACTACATTTTGAATCATGTAGTTTATAATAAACAAGCCCAACAAGTATGATCATAAAGAGTAAAAGCTCATTTTGCATACAGGCACTGATAATCGTGTTTTAATATCAAATACAGACATTTATGGCTCAACTTTTAGCTAGTAAACATCCGTTTCCCAACTTTTTGAGATAATTAATCAATAAAAGTGATTATGTTACATCAAAACACCTTTTTGAAAATTAGTTTTCCACTACATCCTCACTTATTTTAGAACATTAAGGCCGCAAAAGCTCCAAAATCTATCCATTAAAATATTAAACTCAGAAATATTCCTGCAGTATTTTTTTCCAAAGCTGAAAATGCCGACGTCTTTTCTCCAGATCTCCTCCAGCTGCAGCAGAAACACGTCGTGATTTCTGCATTTTTAACGTTTTTGTATAAGACAAGACTTCAGACATGTAGTTTCTGGCGGTGAAACACTGAATCCTCCATTTATTTTTACCTTTATTTTAGCTTTAATTTACCCACAGTTTAACGTGCAGCAGTGAATCTAAAAATACTGGAATCAACCTGTAAACTGTAAATATTATGTTTGTTCTTTTTGTTCTGGAGCGACGTAAAACTCACAAATATTAGTAGAATGTCATCAAATTACCAAAAAATGTACCACATATATTGTATTTTGAAATCCTAAGCTCTTCAGTTGAGTACAAATGTGAAGCACTTGTACTTTAATCTTTATTTCCTCACAACTTGATGCTTTGATGCTCGTCTAAATAACATATCATGATATATTGTGTTGATTATTTGTTGCATTTATTAACTAAAGCTAATCTACAAAGTTGTGAAATAGAAATGAAGTGGAATAAAAAGTGTAGAATAGCAGAAAATATTCAATTAAACTCAACAAAGTAAATCAAGGGACCTTTTCATGCCACTTCATTAATTCCAGGTTGCAAAGCGATTTAAAAAAAAATGCAACGTAATGATTTGGACGAACCTTTTAAGCTGCCAGCATCATTTAATGGGTTGTGTTGACAAAATAATGTTGCATCAACTTAATATTATGTGTAATTTAAACTCAAATTTCCCTTAAAGTTGATTTAAAATTAAATTCAAGTTGAGGTAACTTCATGAAATTTGCTCAAAAGCTATTTTTTTCCAAGTCCACTCCCCTACTTCCTTCACATTGGTGCAAGTATTTTATTTATTTAAAATAATTTGCCAGTTTCTTATCACAGTTATGGTAATTAAGCACTTAATACTTAAAAAAAGCCCTTTAAACAACATGGAGTGATCAGCGTTTACGCTACAAATCATTACACAATAAAACTACATTTGATTTTAGAGAAAATAAAAAGCTAATTCCTCCAATTCAATATAGTTTGTTGGCTTGACATAATTTTAAGATGAGATAAGATAAAATTTTAATAACCCCAAAGGAAGTTCTTGTCCCAGATGCTGCTCAAGTAAAAAAAAACGGCATAAAATAAGAAATGCAGTATCTTAAAAAGTTAAAAAGTAATCATATGTAAGTAAAAGACATGACTGAAACTGAATAAGTAAACTAAAATAAGGCTAGAATAGGAAAATAAAAAGCAATACTGCCATTTATACCGCGATAATAAGTGAAATCACACGTGAAAAGTGAAATATAGCACATTATATTGACAATATTGTGCGTAAAAGTGAAATATTGCACATAATGTTTAATTGGAAGTTGATAAAACTCAAAAGGATCAATGCAGATTGTTGAAATGCATCTAAAATTGTGCTCATGTAAACAGAAACAGTAAAAAAAACACAAAGATATCTGTATGTTGTGTGCAGCTTTTGCAGATTTCAGCGCCCCAAACAGCTGCTTTATTCCAAACTCCTATTAAAGAATGTCTAATTTTAAATTCCAGCAGCGTTTAAAGACACCTGGGAGGTAAAACCAGGCTGAATGCATGTCGGTCCACTTCCCCTCACGCAGGCCTGAAATTCGGCCGTTTGTTTTGAGCCTCGGAGTGAAGCATCCTGGGAGTCACAGACGATCTCCGACGCGCTGCTCCGCTCCGTCGTCAAACGGCCACAAACCGCAGACCGACCGAGCGCCGAGCCGAGGAGTACCGACGCCTGGAAACGCTGCCGAAAAGCGCTGGGAAATTACGCCTCTGTGCCGCGGGATTCTGCTGGGAGTTTGTCCGCGAGCAAGGACGATGAAATAGCGTCGAAAGGAGAAGAAACGAGTGGATAAATTAAAGAAATAAGGAGGAGAAAAGGTAAGACTGAAAGCAAAAATCCAAAAGTTCATTCCCGGGGCTCCGACTTTTGAGCTCCGTCTATGTGCTGGAACACACGCCGTCTCTCGCTTTATTGAGTTAAAACAAAACCGCTGCTTTGCTACACGTGATTGTAATTGTTATTTTTAAAGCAGCTAGTTTGTTTACAACATAAATAACAGAATGTGTGTTTAAACTGTAGAAATAAATCCCCTTGTACAAACGGAATTCGGCGAACAGATTTTGTGTGTGTGTCGGAGCCAGGAGATAGACGCATCCGAACCAGGCTGCTGTCGTGGAAAAAAAAGTTTGCTTCACTCCAGCTGCAGCACAAACCCGCTTAGTTTTATTTCAAAAAAACACACACATAATAAATCCACACCCGCTCTAACATAACAGAAATAATTTATTAACACTGTTTTAGTGATTCGAGGTAATTTTCTGGCGCAGTTTAACGCCTGGAACGATGTTTACTGCTCGTTAGCCACATTCCTCGGCTAGCTAACTTTGCTGCATAGTTTACATCGCTCGTCTGTAATTATAGTAAAAACCTGCACCTGTAAAATAAAGATAGCGAGTAAAACTTGTGAATTATGATCGTATTTATGGAGAGCAGCAACGTTTTCGTCGGGGAAGTTGTCCGATACGAGCTAGCTATAAAGTTGTAAACTTTATGTTAGCATACTTTCTGTGCTAACTTTTCGTTAGCTACCTAGCTGCCGTGCGGTAGTTTGTTGTGGTCAAATTAGACGCGTACGTGGTTATGAAATTCGGTTTTTAAAAGTCTGTGAGCGATTCTGCAGTGTTTTACTTGTGTTTTATAGTTGTTTAATTTGTTTAAAGTCGGTCGATGTTGTGCTTGTGGGGGTTAGGGTTAGCTAGTTAGCATCGTCGTCGCAACTGCAGCTGTTTACCTGGTTAGCTTTGATTTTTGGGCAGGTAAAAGTGAAGGCTGGTCTCAGATGTTGGTGTTCTGTAATCTTTGTAGCCTAAAAAATGACTGCTCCTTCTGAAAGCTGCATAATTCAGTTAATACACATCTACAGCTGCTTTTATCTGAATCAAACTGTCCCAAAGAAATCATCTGTTTTGCAGTGATACACATCATTTACCTGCTCTGTGCTCTGATTACAACCAAATCAGTTGTTTTTACTGGTTGAAATAGCTTTAAAGGATCAATCAAACTCGTACAATGCGATTTCCCAGTTGCAAAACCAAACTGCAGCCTCTACATTGACTGAAATCTTATTAGTGCATCAAATTTGGTTATATTTTAAGGGGTTACAGCCCACGGGATAGTTGCAAAAGAGGTTTTCTATATAAAACCCACCCGCAAATCATGTTAATTACAGTGTAAACAAGGATATTAGATGTCTGTGGAGATTCTCAGTCATCCAGGTCATGGTAACCCTAGAAGCTTCAGTAATAAAAGCAACTGGACCTCTCTTTTAGGTTGATTCACCTCTATTTAGGAGGCTTCTTTAGAGCCGAGGTAGCATCTGAAAGTGAAACTCATTCACTAAGCTAAAAGTAAAGTCCAGTTGCTTTGTTTACTGAAGCTCATAGGAAGGATAATAGATGTAGAAAACTAGGTCTGCACTATAAATCGTTGCAGCATCGACACTGTGATGTGCACATAAATCACTAAGTGTGATATAAAGCAAATTACCTCAAACACACTTGATTCCAATAGAAATCTTGTACGATTCTCATTTTTCAAAGAGCTTAGTTTTGGATTTAAGGGATCGTGGACTAATTTAGGTTATATTTGAAAGGATACAGAGTTTGTTGACGTGCAGGCTCCACATGTGTACGGGAGAAAAACACTGAAAAAGAAGCTTTGACAGTTTTTGTTATGACCTGTATGTATTTGCGGGTTAGGACTGTTTTATCCAGATAAAAGCAGCTGGACGTGTATATAAACCAGGTGATACGGCTTTAACAAGAAGCACGCAATCAGTTTTTGGCAGATGATGACTTCTTGTAACAATTCTGGACCTTTTTTTGTTACCTGTGTGCTGCTGATGTGCTTTAATAATTAAAAAACGGTAACTTAAAATAACAAATAAGTGAAGAGGAACCACAAACTCAGTTGTTGTGTTGCCTTTGTTTGTTATTTTATCCATTTCTGTGCTCATTTAGACACTAACAGGACCAGTAGCTTCACTTATCTATCGATGATCAATGCAGTGTAACGCTGAGTTTATTGACTCTAACTGATCGGATGTGTTGTAAAAGAGGTGCAGCCTTTCTGTACTGGGAGGTTTTATAGCAGAGATAAAGCCTGGATTTATTTAAGCTACTTATTAAAAAGATAAACTATTTGTGTCATTGATTAATCTGCTGATTGTTTTCTGGAATAATATTAAAATCAAGCTTTCTGTTTCTCACCAATGGAGTAAAGATTTTCTGTTTTTTATTTGCGTAAATGTGAGGATTGTCTGCATTTCTTGGCTTTGTGTCACCATGAATTGAATTCTTGTGGTCTTTGGGCTGTTGGCCAAGAAAAAAAACACCTCGGAAACATTATTAAACGACATTAAAGCATCAGAAGATAAACATATACTTTAGCTGTAGCCTGTGAGAATTCATCATTTGTTATTTTTGGCCGTATTAGGAACATAAATTAGGTTTGTTTTACCTCTTATTAACGCTATATCATTTACTCCTGTGCTCTGATTTTTAGCCAGACGGCCTGTTCTGTAGTTAATATTTGAATTATGTCAGCTTTTCAATGCTTCGAGGTTCATAAACGTCTCCCTTTTTTATTTTCTGAATGTTTTTGAAAGCCGTAAACAAGCAGCTGAACAAGTGCAGCCTCTGTGTGTTTATCTACTGACAGCAAACGGAGCAGTGTTTAGTTTGACTGTTGAATATTGTGGCACTCCTAGTTTCACTTTGCTCAACCTGATGCTGGAAGAATTAATCATCTATGTTGACAGAATCTAACCGAGTACATCTATTAAGCACATTACTCTGGTACACATTTGTAGCACTGACAATGTACTCGGATTCCTTATTTTCACAGCTTCTCAGAGGGGAGTATTGAACTTTTTACTGCATTACATCTGTCAGGCAGCTGTTGTTTCTTAAAAAAATAAGATGTATACAAACAGAATTATGCTTTAATCTTTCCAGTGGTGTATAAAAGGGTCAGTTCTTGTCCAGATCAGACAGAATTCAGAAAATAAGTTGCTGCTACGTCTCAGATTTTGTTTAGAGTTTGTTTTTTGGGACCCAAAGCTAAAGTCCTGTAAAATATTTTGGCCGAATTTTGAGATTTTTTTGTCTTCAGACGCTCAAAAAACATCTTACCTGGGAAGCCACTTGAAATTGAGTTCAATTATAGTGTGTTATTGCCGTGTTTATTAGTTTAATATAATCAACAATAATTTCTGTACCATCAGTTTATTTGATGGATTGGAAAAAAATGAATTCAGGAAGAGCATTTACTGCCTTAAAAGTGGATAGGAAGTTCATTTTGACCTGCAGAAAGTGACTTCAGTTCGAACAATAGATCATTTCCTCATTTGATTTTCCTGTTTTTGTTGCTCTTTCGACCTCGGTGTGTAAATCAGAGGATGTACTTGATAAAAACTCTGCAGGAAGAGAGACGAGAAAGTGGTTTTTACACTTAAAATTTACCCTTATTGTATGGAAACTAAATTTCCATCTAGTGCTCCCGTTAGAGGACAAAACCAACGTATTCAAAAGGGGTAAAGTCAGTTGTTTGGTTCCATGAAGTGCCTGCTTTTGTATTCTATGTAAACCGAGAGCGTCTTTGCATACAGCCAAACGCGACAGTTTATTTCACGCGGTATTTGCATGACACAGCAACTGACAGCGTCGCAGCAGCGCAAACAGACATTTAACGTTGGATTTGTGAAACGTTTGTGGCACTAAAATGAAGCTTTTGTGTCGAGTTGCGGCTTTAAACGTGAACATTATGTGTAATATTTAGCAGGACTAGATGGTCTCATTAAGCAGCTTGTGATTTCAGAATTCGACCAACTTTCCAGCCGTCTTGACCGAATATTTTCAGTTCTTCCCAAAGCCCAAGATGATAAATGTCTTGTTTTATTCACAACAAACAGATATTCAGTTTACTGAACATGGGGGATGCTAACAGGTTGTCTCTGATGTAGATAACAGCTGATAACGCTGCAGCTTGTCCATTAAAATTCTAATTTATCCAACCGATCAACATGGAGACTGCAGCCCTGATAATTCCTTTATTATGTTCCAGCAGAAAAGCGTTTATTAAACTTGGATGGAGCAGATTTTCGTACTAAAATGACTGTAATCTTGGAAGCTGTGGACTAAATCTGAGCCCTGCGTCAACCTCAGATAAACTTTGGCGTTCGCTCTCGTCACATTTCACTTTAGAAAGGTGCATTTTAAAGTCGAGTGTGAGCAGGAGGAAGGAAAACCTGTTCGACTATTGTTTCAACACCACACTGCGCATGCCTGGATCGATTCCCGCGGAAAGTCGATCTAAAAACTGCTCGGTGAATATTCAAACTTTGTTGCCAGCTTTTGTTTTTGCGTTTTTACGTTATTTCTAACTGGAAATGTTTGGGGTTTTTTTGCTACCTTTGCAGCCTGGAGCCCCCTCCTCCCCTCTTTCCTGCCTGTGAGGGAGATGGGGAGGCGCAGAAGAGGCATACGTGAGGGTGGAGGGGGTGTTAGAAATTAAAATCTAGTATTATCCGTATGCCAGACAGCTGTACATTCCACAGCCAAGCCCAGGATCGCTGTTACCGAAATAACAGACAGTGGGCGAGCCAGCTAGGCCACAACAAGAGGTGTAGAGAGAGCAGAAGGTATTGTTTTAAAAAAGACGAGGTAAAAGATTCTCCGTCATATCAACAAATAACCTCACAAGTACTTATTCAATTAACCGATAACTTTAAAAAATCCTCTTGTAATTGCTTGAAAAGGGGTTTATTCAATTAATTATCTCCTGTTCATCTGATAAAATGTTCACCACACATGGTTTTGGCTCTTTTGACTCGACCGACTCACATATTTCTTTACTTTATTTCCAGAGCAGTGAGTCACATGCAACAGCTGAGCTCAACACCTGGTATTAATGCTCAAAAAATAACTTTATTTTCGTAATTAATTTGTGCATTGCGTTGTTTTTTCAGCCTCAGATGCGTGGCTCCAGATGAAGTGTTGCTCTTCAGGCAGTGTGAAGCTGCTTTGGCTCTATAAAGCCACAGTTTTTCATCTATTGGAGTGTGTTTTGATCATAAATGTGCTCACAGGGATAAACAAAAGTTGAAAGGCGACATCTTTCCGTCCGTGTTGTCTCTACCTCCCTCTGATTGTGCATCACTCGGTGATTAGTCAGTGGTGTCGCTCAGTCTCTGCTCGGTCTATTCTTATAAAGTGACACCAGACCTCTGTACTGGGAGCAGACCAGTCTCCAGGAAAAGACCAGTTAATGCTGGTGGAGTCTGGCAGGGGGTTGATTGTGGAAAAACCAAACGTGAAGCACCTGAACCCCGACTATGCAGCCACAGAAAGCTGAACCTGGATCAGCTTTTGGTACATTGTGTTAGCCAATAAAGTCCCAGCAAGCAAACTCCATATAAAATACATGGCGGCAGCGCCTTTTAACACCGTGCTAACTCCTGTGTTTTGCTAAAGCGTTGGATCAGAAATCACACAGTTGTATCTCATTGAAGATAAATTCATTATTTAATAAGTTGACAGGAAATAAACTATTCTGACAACTAACCCTTTGGTGTGTTTTATGACTTGGTATATAGGCAAAGTGGTTAAATAAGTATTGGAGAAAATAGTCATCAGGTTTTATCGTTGAGTTGCAAACCGTGGATTGTTGTGTAAAGTTACTTTCTGGCTGCTGTATTTTGATTTAGCATGAATCCTTGCACCCTCCCTTGTATCTAACTTCTTCACTGCGGTTAAAAGTAGACTAAAGGAGCTGGTTGACCACCTCTTGAAGACTGATTGGACTACAAACATGGCTGCTCGTTGGTTGTTCTGGTTCTGGCTGTAGCACATTGGTTTACAGTGGGTGAAACGGCAGCTCATACTACAGGAGTTTCCTTCTTTGGAATTAGTTTCTGGTTGTCCCTGGCTCCTCTTTCTTGATGACATCATGCAGGTAGTGACACACGGCAAGCTTTGATTGGTTGGAAGCCACCATGCGGTCTGTCAGGTAAAATCCACAATTGTCTAGAGCAGTGGTTCTCAACTGGTCCAGCTTCAGGACCCACTATTAATAAAGTTCGCGACTCAAATTGTTGAAGTTTGCTGTTCCTGTGAACAAATTAAGGTTTATTTGGGTGTAGTCTCAACGAATTTTGATACAACTTAGGAAGATTTTGACTTATTGTTTTTTAGCTAATTTTGTTATATTTGGACGCTTTTGCCAAGTTTTGGGCATATTTTGGCCCATTTTGACAGATTCTGAGCACATTTTGGTTCATTTTTGGAACGTTTTAACATAAATTCCTCCAATAAGCTGGCAGAGCCAAATCTAAAGGTTAATACTGGGCAACTACTGGTGTCACCACCACTAAATATCCTGCTACTGAAAGCAAGCTGTGTCATAAGAAACACATCCTTAAAAATAAAAGACTTTATACCACTACTTTATTTTTTTCAGAGGGAGACATGCTTCTGCGACCCTCTAAAAATGGCTTCGTGACCCACTTTTGGGTCCCGGCCCACCAGTTGAGAACCACTGGCTTAGAGTAGAGCAGCGATGATTAATCAATTAGCTGTCAATTCATAATTCAATTGACAACTATTTTGATAATCAGTTAACTGGTTTATGTAATTTAAAAAATATATCTGATTGCTGCAAATTAAATGTAAATATTTTACATTTAACTGAGTATTAATAGCATAAAATGACTAATTTAAAAAATGTGCTACTGCATCTGATCGGTTACACGTCGTGAGTAATAACCAATCAGCACTGAATAATAAATACTGGAAATTTCCCTTTGAATTAAACAAGAATAAAGTTTTGTGTAAGAGAAATAAATAAATAATCTGTTATTTGTCTCTAAAGCGGGATCAACACTCGCTCTTAGAAAAGGCATAATGATCAACTTCTGATTTGAGGATGTCATCTTGAGCTTTGAGAAACACTGATAGAAATTGTATTGGTCAAACTGCTAGTCGACTGATCTATAGATTCATATCGTTGGTTGCTGCCCTGATTGCAACTATCATGACTGTTCGCCAAAGAAATACAACTTTTAGCGTGTGAAAGGTCTGAATGTCCTGACAGTACAGGTTTAAGCAACAGAAATCAGAGAATCTAGTTTTTTTTTTGATAAAAAATCTTCTGATCAGGCTGAAGTTTGCGGTGCTGTTGAGCTGTACTCCATTATAGTGTTTCTGTTATTTTGTCCACCTCATTTGTATCACAGAGGACAGGCTAAGTAGCTAGCTGCAAGCATCCAACAAGCTAGCAACTGGGTGCATTGATTTGAACCATGCTGCTAAAACATGCAAGAACATGTAGTTTACATGGGAATGAATGAGGAGAACTTTAATTTCCTTTCCTGCTCTTTTTTGATGCTTCTGCCTTGTTTTTATTCTCTTATCTGCCCTGCTTCTTTTTCTTTTGCACATTTTTGTTTTAGTTTCTCTCCCATTCGTTTGCTTTGCTTCAGTGTAAGAAGCGTGTTGTCGTCCTTTTCTTTGTCTTGTTCGTTCCTCTTAGTCTTCTTCATCTGTGCTCGTTCTTCTTTTTCTCATATTTCAGTTCACATTTTATTGGCTCTTTATTGGAACCAGCAGTAGGTGTGTTTTCAAAAAGCAGCGGTTCAGACTGAGCAGTGATTGTTTAGGAAGTGTAGGTTTTGTTTTAGGCTGCAGAACGCTGACGGTGTGTCATGTAGAAACAGATCTTTCTTTCTCTTCCGAGTGTTTTCCATCTGTTTCTTTCCCCCTCACTTCTTCTCTGCACTCGTCTTTTCTCCGTCCTCTGCTCGCTCTACGTCGTCTCGGTTTTCCCTCTCCTGGGAGAGTTTCCAGCCTCGAAGGCTGAGCTCGGGGATCTCTCCCTTTCCTCTGCTCTATTTCTATCCCTCCTTCCCTTTTTTCCCTCTGCCCCCTTCTTTCTCCCTCCATTTCTTCCCTTTCTTTGCTCCTCCACCTCTCCCTCTTCTCGGAGAGTCTCGGAGGCCGAGGATCAGATTACTCAGGGAGTCTCGGAGGCTCTCTGGCGAGGTGGCAGTGGTGGAGGTGGAGGAGGGATGGAGGGAGGAGGTAGGGAAGGAGATCAGGTTTCACATCTCCAGCGCTCTCCTCTGTCTGCCTGGCCGCCCTCCTCCTCCTCTTCCCCCGGCGGCCTGGAGACAGAGTGGCTGAGCCGGGGAGGAAAACATGCAATCCACCCCTCTGCTCCTCCGCCTCCTCCTCCTCCATACGTCCAGCCTCTCTGCTGCAGATAAATAAAGGCAGTAAATGGGAGCCGAGCACACAGAGGGACGATTCTTCACCTCCTCCACCTCCTTCGCTGCCCCCCTCCATCCCTGCAGAGATATTTTATATCCTGCACCGTGTGTTTTCATTCTCCTGGATGTGTGGCAAAGGTGAAACTGCTTCGGGGAGACTTTAGTTTCTCCAGACGGCCAAAGCTGAGGATCAAACCTGGGCTCTGAAATCAGTCGAATGCAGAGAGGTCGAAGCTGTGGGGCGGCTCTGAATGTCTGTGCAGTCGTTGGGCCCTCGTGGTTTTAGCAGCAGTCGCGGTGAATTGGATTTAATGGTTTTGTAGGGGGGCTGAACCATTAGGGGAAAATATCTAGTTGAGGGCTGCACGATACTGGAAAAAACTGGCGCTGTGATATTTTGTTTTTCTGCAGTATGAAAGAAAAAAAACACTATTTGGAAAGAAGTATTAATTTTCAAATGATATGGGTAGTTTCGTAGAGGAGTGCATCTGCAAAGAATGTAAAAAAACTATTTTAAGAAAAGCTGTTTGGAACTTTTTTGTCATTTTAATGTAACACTGACAAAGCCCAGTGTAGTTTTTTGCTTTGGATGACATTCAGGTGATGATTTAAACGGTTAAACTAATTGCAATTACAAGACTAATACCTGTTTTTGGTCAACATCATCCTTTCTGTAGCTGAAATCTTTCCATACATTTGGAAATACCTTTTTTTTTAGCAGCCAAATCTTCCTTTTCAGCATGCCTCGCTCCTTTTGATGCGCACATGTGGAGCCTGCATGTCAACAAACTCTGTGTCTTATAAATAAAGTTTACAGAAAAACACCATGCATCCAAGAACCCTTAAATCAGAGTAAACTGTGTTCTATCAGGCAGACTTCTCTTGCACATTATTGTCAAGCAGCAAAACAACTTGAAGCGTAATGTGTTGGAGCTAATTAGCCTCACTCCACATTGCATTTCCTGTGATGTGGTTTAAAGTGGAGATTGAAATAACACTGCAGCTCTAATCTAACTGCGGATTTACTGGCAGATATCGTCATTTGTGAGAGCTTCAGTTCAGTATTCTGTGTGTGACAGGTTGGAAACATGCGACGCTGTCAAAACCTCGACCTGCTCTGTGTTCGAGTGCAGCAGTGACAAATAAAAGCTAAAATAAAATAATGTCCTTAACAGAATAATCGAACCTTTCTGTAAACAGACAGGTTGGTCGTTCGTGGCTCATGAGCAGCGTCGAGGTATTTCACGTTCTCGCTTCATAACGTACATCCTAAATCGCAGCCTTTGCGATTTGCTTTTGAATTGTGTTTCGGAATCTCTTGTTTGTTCAGGGTCCGTGCACCTCGTGGCCATTCGTTTTCTTATTTTGAGATTTCAAAATAAAAGCGAAAAATAAACCGTTCAGTAATAATACAAAATGAAAAACGGAAAACGGGCCCTAATTCATTATCCGTTAGCCAATTTAATTAGATATGTTTGTAAGTGAAATTTAAAATACACCCGTCTGACTTCTGATGAGGAAGGATCTGGTATCTAAAGCTCCAGTGTTAGCTCACTGTTAGCAGACCTTGCTGTGTGCCGTGGCCTGATGAAGACCCACTGTGGGGTCCAAACGTTGCTTGGCACACAATGTTCACTATTTCACAGTGGACTTTTCACCAGCTAAAGTAACAGGAAACCTCCAAACCTCCCCAAAAACGTCCCGAAAAGCAGCCGAATGCTAGCGATTTAGCGCTAGCGGCAGAGCTAGCGGCACCACAAGGTCCCTCCAAAGGGACAAATAAGTTTTCCACGGGTGTATTTTAATTTTAATTTCCATTTACAAACACATCTAATTAAATCGGATAATGGATAATGAATTACGCCCGTTTTCCGTTCTTCATTTTGTATTATCACTGAAAAAAACGGGAAACGGTTTATTTTTCGTTTTTATTTTGAAATCTCAAAATAAGAAAACGAATGGCCGCGACGTACACGGACCGTTCAGCCCTAGTTTTGTAGCCTGTTTGTTTTTTACTTTTTAAATGTTAAAACATGCTTTTCAAACCTTCACACCTGCTGACAGATAAAGTTTGCTCTTTCTTTTCCTTCACGTCCTTTAACACTTCCATGTACAAGTAATCGCTTTTATCTGCTGTCATAGTTGTAGTTTTTAAAAAATATTTGCCATTTGTGTCTTGTACAAAACCCTAAAACTGTCAGTTGTTATAAAACCGCTTTGTCCTAGTACAGTGGTTCTCAACTGGTGGGTTGGGACCCAAAAGTGGGTCGTCAAGCCATTTTTAGAGGGTCGCAGAAGCATGCCCCCCCCAAAAAAAGTAGTGGTATAAAGTCTTTTATTTTGAAGGACGTGTTCCTTATGACACAGTTTACTTTCAGTAGGAGGATATTTAGTGGTGGTGACACCAGTAGTTGCCCATTATTAACCTCTAGATTTGGCTCTGCCAGCTTATTGGAGACATTTATGCTAAAACGTCCCAAAAATATACAAAAATGTGCTCAGAATCTGTCAAAATCAGCCAAAATATGCCCAAAACTTGGCAAAAGCATCCAGATATACCAAAATTAGTAAAAAATAAGCCAAAATTTTCTTAAGTTGTATCAAAATGCATTGAGACTCCACCCGAATAAACCTTAATTTGTTAACACGAGCAGCAAACTTCAACAATTTGGGTCACGACCGTTATTAATAGAGACATAGTGGGTCCTGAGACTGGACCAGTTGAGAACCACTGTCCTAGTAGTACTCCTCAGCACTTCAGGTTGACTGTTGATTTGTTATTTTAGCTTCTTAAACACCCACAGGTCAATGTTAATCTTATATTTACTCGCATCTGTTCTTGCACAACTCTTTACACACCATGCAGTTCTTATGCTCCAGAAGAAGGTTGAGATTTTCATGCTGGATTTTAACTTCTGCAGCCTGAGATTCTTCCTTCTCTGAAGGTCGAAGCAGTGTTCTCCGTCTCCAGTGGCTCCAGTTGTCCTTTAATGGTATTGATCTCTGCTTTAAATACACCCGGCCCATCCCAGTGAATAATTCAGATCACCTCACCGCAGTGGCAGCAGAACGTTCCCGCTCGCTTCACGGTCGAATAAGAGAGGCCGTCCCTGCTCTGACCGGCCCCGTTTCCAGTCGAACCTGCCCTCTTTCGCCCGCTGTGAAAATGTGATTATTTGTGGTGATTTTGTGTGGTCATGTGACGCGACTGCATTCCTCAAGAGTTCAAAAATCTGAAGGGTTCACCAAACCGCAGGAGAGGAATCAGATCTCTGCAGAGGCCTCACAACAAGGCTTTCTGTTCCTTCACAGCGAAAACCACTTTACAGGGCAGTGGATTGTTTTGTTTTGACTGTAGTAAATAACTCCAACTGTCCGCTGTTTGTCTCCCGGAGGTCAGTTCAGTGGCAGTGAAGCATGTTGTCGTTTCTTCAGTGGAGGGTCGACCGTTTTCTTTTCTATGTTTTAAAAAAGACCTGGTGATAATGACTCAACTTTCTATGCTTGTGACGTTGCAGTTTGGACATTTTGAGTACTGTTTATTTTATATTTCATGACAGCACACATGCCAAAGTAAATTCCAGTAGCTGTATTTATTAATATTGATGATGTAAAGGGTAAGTAAGTAACATAATATTTAGTGTGAAGGCAGTCCTAGCTCTCCATTATTATTATTATTCTGGTGTCTTCCTCTGTGTGTTTAACTCCAACACCCTTACGGCTAAAAACACCGCTCCAAAGCTACAATGTGAAGTATATTTATGCAGGGCTTGCTTTGACTTTCGGTGCAGATATCAGTAACGTCTGGTTTTATATTAATATTTATATGAATTTGAAAGTGAGTGTCGTCCTGTGGGAGAATGGACTCAAATTAAACTGGCTTTGATCTTTGAATGCACGACTTTTCAATTGCGAAAAATGTGACCAGCTCGAGTTTGAGCCGTGGTTTTTTGCTGCCTTAAAGCAAATTTCAGTTTCTCTAATAGGAGGATTTGCTACATGTCTGTTTTCTTTAATGTTAAACTGAATATATTTGAGTTTTTTCCCTGTTTTTTAACTTTTTAAAAACAGGTGTGTTCACGTGATTTGAGCTCAGACGACGGTATCCACCAACAGAAACCTTAACCTTCCTACTTTTAATTGCTGTATGAGTAAAGTTGATTGACTATTGCAGCAGCCGACTCATTACTAGGCTGTAGTCTCGACTCGAGGTTGGTCAATATGCACTTATGAAACCAAATTCCCACTGGTCAGACAGTCTCAGGTGTTACTTTCATTTTTAAAAAAGCTCTACATCAACAGCCTTGCAGGATAAATCCATTATTTTTGGCGGACTACCTGTGAACACCCCTATGTTTTTACAACTTTGGGCTGGCCCAACTTCTTGACGATTGCTAGGTTATTGAACATTTACAGTACGTCGTGGAATATTTAATTTATCTACAGATAAGGTGCAAATTCTTTTCTTCCCCATGCGACAGATCATTTAGAGGAAGTTCTTTGGTTGAGCACAACACTAATATCCTTTTTTTTGCCCTTTTATTTGGACAAAACGAGATATTTACCAGATGTTTCTTTTCTTTTTTCTCACTATTTATAGAGAAAATGATTATTAATGAAGTTAATCAGGTAGTTAGTTGGCAATGTCAACATTTAATATCCTTATGTTTGTTTATTGTTTAGTGTAGATAAACCATACAGTTTTAATAATTAATCTGACCCTTGCCTCATTTTTTTTTAAAAGTTAGCATCATTATTCTTCAAAAAAGTCCAAGATGACACCCTCGGATGTCTTGTTTTCTCCACAAGCCACAGTGAATCAGTTTGCTTTCATGGAGGAGGAAAGAAACCAGACAGTATTTGAGTTTAAGAGGTTGGAATCAGAGAATTTAGAGCTTGTTTCCTTATGAAATTGTGAAAGTGGTTCAGCTCTACCTGAAATAGGTTACGCTTGTCCCATTTGAGTGCTCTTGATTGTAGGAATGTGATAAGAAAGATGGCAGGATCATGTAAAGACAAACAGGTTGGTGTTAAAAAGTCTAGAAAGCCAAATAAGTAGCTTGAATTAAGTCTGTGGTTGGCGGAGCTCAACGTGGACGTCTTTATGGCTGCAAACATCTGGTTGTGCACGGCTCCTTCTTCATTCTTGAGGGGGATTTGCTTTTCCTTTCTCTGTAATCCTGCTGCCTGATAGGTGCAGTGATCCCTCTGAAGTGACGGTGGCCCCTGACCTCCGTCCCGACCCCCGACCCCCGGCTCCCCCTCCCCGACCTCGGTGTCCTGAACCTCTGTCAGCTCGCCGCTAACAGAGCCGTCTCCTCCCCACCTGGATTAGACCGTCCGACTGCAGATTTCCCCTTCAGTCAGCTGGTGAAGTGATTCTTCCAGAGGGTGTTTGTGGTCCGACTGGTTGGTTCACATTCGCATTTCTGTAGCGTGGATGTTCATTTCATTTAAATCTGTCAAGTGACCTCAGCGTCCTGACCTGCTGGAGAGTTTCAGCTTGGTTTAACCCTCAGGTGTCAATTTAGAAAAGTTACACAGGGGTTTTTAAGGACAAAAATGTCAAACAATGTCATGAAATATTACATAATAATGTGGTTTTCTGCCTTCAGTGAGTCCTGATCATAGCTGCCAAATCATCATTAATTTGTAAGATCTTAACCCTTTAAATGCCAGTTTGTTTACATGATGTCACTGTTGTTATTTGTATAAAAACAAAACCTCAAAAAGTGGTATTTGGAGAAGTACCCATAGTTAATGATAAAACGGTTTTAAATAAATCAGAGATGGTTGAGCAGAAAGAACCTGATGGTTTAAGATAGAGTTTCTCTGTGAAGCCATAGTGAGCAGACAAATAATGTAATGTTTTGTTGAAGAAAGTTAACAAATTTTTCACTTCTCGTACTCCCAATAGCACTCATTTATTTTTAAGTTATTCATCATTTTATTTTAATGTGGTTAGGCAAGCATTTCCACATTGATTACATTCAATTATTAAACAGATTAGTTTTTAATTGTGCAACAGCGCTGCTTAGTTTGGAATGTGGATTTATTCATTGAGTTTATTGCAGTTTGTTTTAACAAAATGTAAGTAGAACTTGATCTTTTCTTATTATCGGCTCTCAAAAAGTCTGAACATCTGTCTCTCATCTTAATTTTAGCTGTTGAAGAGTAAAAAGTGCTGCGTTTGCTATTTTTTTATTTGCACACTCGGGACCATCTGTGTCGTTGCCATTTTGGTTTGGGACACCGTTATTTTCTTTGCTATTTTGCCGATTTTTAAGCGGTGAAAATTGCAGAAAGTCAAGTTGTCAGGAGCCTCAAAAGTCTAATTGAAGAGATGTGTGAGTGTTGGTGGAAAGTTATTGACTAAATTGTCTGAATCTCCACTTTTTCGACACTCTGTTAGTGTTGGTTAACAACCAGCAGCCTGTCTGGCAGGCTGGTAAACGACATGACGATGGCTTTCGGGCCTCAGCAGTAGGTGGTTTTATATTCTTGGCTGCCCTGCAGGCTGCAGCCATGAAGAAACATCTATCCAGCACACAAACCTCGTCGCTGAGCTTTCCCACTCGGCCTGAGCCCCTGTGAATGCAGCGCCGCTCCCTCCCTCCTTGCCTCCTCGTTTCTGGTCTTTAATTTCAATTAGCTCTGGCTGCCGGTTGACTTTGATGGCATTAGCCTCTCCTCCCAGCCTCCACACTCGTCCCTCTGCTTTCGTCTTCCTCTGTTGGTTTTGCGAAAGCCGCCGGCTTTAACTGCTGCGATCAGAATCTGAACGCTTCGCTTCCACTTCCTGCCGGCGACCAGCCCGCCGTGCAACCGAACCACCACACACACTGAAGACACAGGCGCTGTTTGGCCTGCTGGCTGTTTCTGGGAAAATGTAGGTGGGCAGCACAATAAAAGAATGTTTCCTGGCAACAAGATAGTCTGACTTGGACCAAAACAGCAACACTGAGGAGGAAATAACCTGGTGTTTTTCAGGAATACACCTGTGTTTGTCCTACAGGTGAGGCGATTGGATGTTTCATATTACACCCCAGCTGTGTTCACGTTTAACACTTTAACTCTAAGCTTTCAGAAGTGCTTAAAACTAACTGTGATACAAACAACATGCTCTCGTTGTTCATCTGGGCACCGTGACGCATGTAAAGAACAGTAAATGTTTTCACTGATAACAGTAACAGAAGTGAAGCAGGCTAGTCTCCAAATAAAAAGTCAGGAATTGGTCAGATGACTTGTTAACAGACTAAAACATCCATAAAAGCAGGAGAGTCATCTCAGGCCGCTTCACATCGTCACGGCAACATCTTACGATATTACATTAGAGAGAAAAATCCAATAAGTCCAATGATTCTATCCGAGCAAACAGTTGACGACAGAGGGAGGATGGCACTGCAGTGTGAGCAGAAACGATCTCAAATGCCTGCCAAGTTAAACAAAACAAACCCATTTCACTTTGTAAGTAACACAAACGATTAGAGTAAATGTTCTGTCTGTGGATTATTAGATTACTTGATTCTTATCTGTTAGAATTGCGGTTAGGTTACAGTATTTAAGAAGTGGTAGGAGATGCTTATCCCGTTAAATCTCAGAAAGTTGTATTTGTATTTTGCACGAGGTGAAGTGATTTTGATGTAGTTTTTGCGGATGTTTTCTCCTGTCTGCCATCCTGATTGAAAACGGCTTCTCCCTCCCTCTAAATCTGACCTTTGTAAAAGCGCTTTCTTAAGTTTTCTCTTAAGAGCCACAAGGACGAAAATCCTGATCGACGAAAATCATATCAGCTCTTCAACCAATCGATCGGAGAAAAAAAACTGCACGTTATCTGTAGGTGGACTAAAGGTACCACAGTGCACTTAGTTTACCTGCAGCTTTATTAGCCTAAGTTAATTATAAATGTAATAAAAAGCTACTATTTGCAGCATATTAAGTCAATTTAACCTGGTTAATTTTTAATGAAATAAGTGGAGTTGGAGCAGACCAGCTACACCTGCACGTATTTATATGATTTCTGAAAATAGAACTATATTAACTGGTGATTCCAGCACAATAAGTATTGAAGAATATAACACAGACTGGTGAACTGCTGGTGCAAAGTTTACACTGGACTTTTTGGTCATCGCTTAAACAAAATGCAGGCACAGCGATGACTTCTTTGCCATGGTGTCAGTTAGTTTGGAGACGAAACAGTCAGTAAACGTTAAACAAGTTACATAGAATAGTTCAGTTCAAAGTTGTTCATAGATTTCATTGGTCTAAAGTGAAACTGGCAAAATTTAAACCAGATATTGATCCTAACTGCGATCGTTGTGAGACCGTGCCAGCAACACTATCTCATATGTTTTGGTCTTGTTCAAAATTGACTCAATTTTGGCAGTCTATATTTAAATTTGTATCTGATGTATTTGGGATCAATATTGAACCTGAGGCCATAATTGCAATATTTGGCATTGTACTGGAATTTTTCTAATTGTAATCAAAGACATAAAGATGTGATTGCCTTTGCTACACTTATTGCTCGAAGGATTATACTGCTTAAATGGAAAGATAAACATCCTCCGTCTTTTAAATCATGGTTTGTTGATCTTTTACATCGTTTAAAACTGGAGAAAATAAGATATTCTACAAGAGGCTGTGCCAATAGGTTTTTGAATATCTGGCAACCCGTCTTGGATCAGATATTAAAGAGGTGGATCCCTCACTTATCTTACAGGAGTAGCATTTTGCTTATCTGTATTTTTTTGTCCTTTTTTATGGTGCAACAGGGTGGGACTGTCCTTGGGAGGGGGGCAAAAAAGGAAAAAAGATGACTATTGTATTATTTTTTTGTCACGTTGAACTTTCAATAAAAAAAACTTTTGTTAAAAAAAAGTTAAACAAGTTAGACCTAGCAGTCTCCATCGGGTTGGCCTGGTTTAAAATTGTGAAGACATGGGGGTGCTCACAAGGTAGTCTGTCCCTCCCACCGCCAAGTATAATGGATTAATCCTGCAGGGCTGTTGATGTAGCTCTTTTCTCCTTATGAAAGTGACACCCGAGATTGTCAAACCAGTGAGAATTTGCTCAGATGAGGGCATACCAACCAACCAGTCGACGTGGACACACACTTAGAAGCAGTGAAATGCCAATCAGATGTTGATTAGCTTTATTTTAGCTGAGCCATTAGCGTATGCATCTGGACCCACAGAACGACCTCCGGAGCTCCTCGAGGACTGAACCTACTTCATTATTAGATCAGTGTTGATGTCAGCGTGTTTGCTGTTTGTGAAGAGATAAGTGGAGCAGTGTGGCGGACAGTCGGGGGAGCCTCCTCCGACACAGAAGCCCTTTTATGTGACAGCGCAGAGCTTGTCAAAGGAGGCTTTATTTAGTCAAGGAGGCCGACGTCAGGAGAGTGAGTTAATATTCACACTCAGAGCGGAGCAGAGAGGAGAGTCCAGCTCCAGCTCCAGCCGTCGGTTTATAAAGTCTGAATAGAGATACTGCAGAGAGAAGAGGAATCTGTTCAGGCAGCAGCAAAACTACAAAACACGACCGTCAAGTTCAGAGACAGACAGATGTTAAACTGCTGGGTTGTAAGGATGCGTGTAAACACTTTAGTGTATGTAAACAATTTAACTTTTCAACCACTTTTGATAAGAAATATGCGATGAGATCCTGTAGTGCCTGTTGCTCCAATGAAGATTATGATCTAAAAACATTTTCAACAAACCGCAGGTCAGTTTGAAGAGATAATCAGCTGCACTGACGGCCACAAATCCACAAAACACTACTCGTTTTAATGCATTGCAGATTTTTATTAAGTTAGACATGTCATCTGATAAATATTTTCTTAAATGATGACCTGCAAATTACTTTCATAAATAGTGAAAAGGCCCAAAAAACCATTTTCATGTATCTCGTTTTACCAAACCAAAGATTAGAACCCAAAGATATTCAGTTCACTGTCATAGAAGACTAAGGAGGAGCCTCCAAACTGGAGTTTTCATATTAAAACCAATGATTCTCTCTTTATAAACAAACACTGAGGGTCATTTACAACAAACTAGGGCTGCACGGTTATTTTGATCAATATAGATCATTATTAATATTTTTATTACACTTTCACATTTAAAGCCCCTCTCCAGTCATTGATTAAACCCCTAAAAACTCACCTCTATCTATCAAAGTTCCATATTTAGAAGGGTTTTTTTTTCCATGTAATTAATCCCTTCCTGCCTTAAAGTGACTGTGATTTAACTCTGCACTGCTGCCTCCTGTAGACCAGTGGTTCTCAACTGGTCCAGCCTCAGGACCCACTATGTCTCTATTAATAAAGGTCGCGACCCACGTTTTTGAAGTTTGCTGTTCCTGTTAACAAATTAAGGTTTATTTGGGTGGAGTCTCAACGTATTTTGATACAACTTGGGAAAATTTGGCGCTTTTTTGCTCATTTCAGTTTATTTGGACGCTTTTGCCAAGTTTGGGGCATATTTTGGCCCATTTTGACAGATTCTGAGCACATTTTGGTTCATTTTTGCCACATCTTAGCATAAATTTCTCCAATAAGCTGGCAGAAACAGATCTAGAGGTTAATAATGGGCAACTACTGGTGTCACCACCACTAAATATCCTGCTGTTGAAAGGAAACTGTGTCATAAGAAACATCCTTCAAAATAAAAGACTTTATACCACTACTTTTTTTAGAGGGGAAAGCTTCTGCGACCCTCTAAAAATGGCTTTGCGACCCACTTTTGGGTCCTGACCCACCAGTTGAGAACCACCGCTCTAGAATGTGTAGATCTGAAGGCCCTGCTTCTGTCTCCACCCACCCTCTCTCGCCTATGAGTGAAACTACTTCTACTAATATTGAAGTAATTTAGCCATAGATGTTGGACCTGGAAACCTTAAAGTACAATAATGATAAAGAGACTCTCAACCTGCAGATTTACATTATTGGTTCTTTAGGTTTGTTGTGTGTGAAACCCCTGAAGTGTGAATCTGGATTATTGTCAGTACGCTGCAGTTTCAAGATGGGAATGTTCATCCATGGCGTTGACACCTTATTTTGCTCATGATGTGTCTTCTAGCTCAGTGGTTCTCAACTGGTGGGTCGGGACCCAAAAGTGGGTTGCAGTGCCATTTTTAGAGGGTCGCAGAAGCATGCCCCCCCCCCAAAAAAAAGTAGCGGTGTAAAGTCTTTTATGTTAAAGGACGTGTTTATTATGACAGTTTGCTTTCAGTAGCAGGATATTTAGTGGTGGTGACACCAGTAGTTGCCCATTATTGCCCTCTAGATTTGGCTAATAGGAGAAATTTATGCTAAAACGTTCCAAAAATGAACCAAAATGTGCTCAGAATCTGTCCAAATGAGCCAAAATATGACCAAAAACGTCTAAATACACCAAAATGAGCAAAAAAAGAGACAAAATTCTCCTAAAATGTATCAAAATGTGTTGAAACTACACCCAAATAAGCCTTAATTTGTTCACAGGAACAGCAAACTTCAACAATTTGGGTCGCGACTGTTATTAATAGAGACATAAAAAACACCATATGGACATTTAAGGTGAAGAAAATGTGTCTTGTTGTGCTGCACTTTCAAATCTTTGCATCGCTGTAAGACTGGTTCTTATCCAGATTGCATCTCCTAGAAGCAAAAAATAAATTAAATCAGTAGAGCTGCTTTTGTTTTCATGTTAAGTGATGCATGTTGTGGACGCTGGACTAGAATTGGGAATCACTGAAGGAACATTGACATTGTTGTTGTTCTTCTTGGCCTTCATGCGCTCTAGTGAGTGACCCATGTGTCTTTTTGGGGCTGATAACGATTATTGGTCATCAAGAAAGTCTGATATTTGGAGTCGCTGTACATTAACTGTTATTTATTAGCAGCGCTTGATAACAGGCAACCTGTCATTCATAACTGCATTGGTCAGTCCCTCCAGGATTTCGTGGGCGTTTTTCAAGACTGTTGCAGCCTAAAATGCCTGAATTCGCGGCAGCTTTTCTAAAAATTTGCGATGAAAGTTGTGATGTTTGAAGCGTATTTGTTGCGAAAAAATTGCGGGAGACGGTAAAAAATTGTCTAAAAGTTGCATTTTTCTCTTTGTTTTGTATAATTCATTAAAATTTTTAAAAGTTTAAAAAGTTAATTTCACATCCTGGCACACGCGTGTTCACACACACACACATGCTCACAGCTCGTCACGTCAGTTAATTAATCTAAGTTACCTTCATTCTTTCAGTGCTGCCACAGATCTGGATGCAACAGCTTCATCACGGTGGTTTGTCTGGTCTGTGGTCCGCTGGTTTCACCCATTCTCCTGATATGTTTACGGTAGAAAAGTGTTTGTCAGTCGATGAATTTCATTTCTGTTCCACCTCAATATTCCACGGGGTGAAAACAGTTTACCTCCACTTTGGTGAAGAACATCAGGGAATTATTTCGCAGTAGTTTTTGTTGCATACGTATCTGTATCTTCAAACCATAAACAAGGAAGTGAATTCGGTGACATACGTGCATTGCATTTGCCCTGGGGACTGCTGTGATTGGTGGAACTCACGGGAGGCGGGACAAAATTGCGTAAAAGTCGCGGTGATTGGACAAAATGAGTGAGGAAGTGTAAGAAAGACTATTATAATAAAAAATTAAGCGATAATAAATATAATATCAAGGGCATATGGAATGTGTTAAATAATATTATCAGGAATGGATCAATGAATGTAAACTACCCTCAGTATTTCAAAGGCAATGATACAACTATAAGCAATATGAATGATGTGGTTAACGGGTTTAACAGTTTTTTTGTAAGTGTGGGGCCAAAACTAGCAGAAGAAATTAATAATCCACAGACGGAAGAAGGAGAGAGAAATGTTGTGGATTTGTTAGATAGCAACCCAAACTCAATGTTTTTGAAAGCAGTTGATGAAAAGGATATTATTGACATTGTTAACAAATGTAAGAATAAAAGGTCTACAGACTGGAATGACATTGATATGGCTTTAATCAAAGCAGTCATTGCTGTAATTGTAAAACCCTTAACTTATATTTGTAATTTATCTTTTGAAACTGGTGTATTTCCATGTAAAATGAAAACTGCCAAAGTCATCCCACTATACAAAGCTGGAGACAGAAATCAATTCACTAATTACAGGCCTGTGTCCTTACTCTCTCAGTTCTCTAAAATATTAGAAAAACTGTATGTCAATAGATTGGATAATTTTATTGAGAAGCATGAATTGTTGATTGAGAGTCAATATGGATTCAGGTCGAAAAGATCTACATCCATGGCATTAATGCAATTAATTGAAGATATTACCAGTTCCATAGACAATAAGAAATTTGCAGTAGGTGTATTTATAGATTTGAAAAAAGCATTCGACACTATTGATCATCATTTGTTAATCAATAAACTGGAAAAGTATGGAATCAGAGGGGTTGTACTAAAGTGGATAAGAAGTTACATAAGTAATCGACATCAGTTTGTGCAAATAGGGGATTACAAATCAGCATGTCTGAATATAACTTGTGGAGTCCCACAGGGGTCGGTTTTGGGTCCGAAATTATTTATTTTGTACATCAATGATATATGTAGGGTATCAAACCTCTTAAAATTTGTTTTATTTGCAGATGACACTAACATTTTCTGTGATGGGGAAAATTTGCAGCAGCTTTTGGAGGTGGTCACAGCAGAAATGAGTAAACTAAAAACATGGTTTGATTTGAATAAATTATCACTAAATTTAAATAAAACCAAACTTATGCTGTTTGGAAAACGCAAAATAAATACACAAGTAAAAGTAATGATAAATAATGTTGAAATAGAAAGAGTGTATGAGAATAAATTTCTGGGTGTGATTCTTGATCACAAAATCTGCTGGAAACCCCACATAAAACATGTGAGAGCAAAAATAGCACGGAGCATTGGAGTGATGGGGAAAGCAAGGCACGTTTTGAATGAGAGAGCACTGTATATTCTGTATAGTTCACTGGTGTTACCATATTTAAATTACTGTGTGGAAGTATAGGGCAACACCTACAAAACCACCTTACAGTCACTCAGCACAATACAAAAAAGAGCCATTCGTATCATAAACAATGTAGGATACTATGAACACACCAATATACTGTTTTTAAAATTACACACCTTAAAGTTTGGGGATCTGGTAGACTATAAGACTGCACAAATAATGTATAAAGCAAAAAATAAACTGCTACCTGTAAACATACAAAAACTGTTCAAAGACAGAGTGGGGGGTTATGACTCTAGACGGAAACTAAACTTGACACAGCCTTATGCTCGGACCAATTTAAAAAGTATTTGTATTTCCATTTGTGGGGTGGTTCTGTGGAATGGTCTCGATGAAACTATTAAACAAAGTATGAATATAATGCAGTTTAAAAAAATGTACAAAAGCTATATCCTTGAAAAGTACAGAAAAGAGGAAGGAGAATGTAAATCTTACAGATGCTAATGGCGCTGTTCATTTTGTTCTCTTTTTGTGTGTGTGTTTTTGTTTTGTTTGGTTTTTCTTAAAGAGCTCGACTGGAGTATTTATTTATCATTATTATTTCATTTTTTTTGTACTGCCTGTTTATTTTATTGGATTTTGTATTTGTTAATGGTGAAGAATGGGGGTAGGACTTAACAAGCCTCGGCTTCTTCCTATCCCTTTTCGAACGAGACAGATGTGTATTATATTGAAATTGTCTTTCTATTATTATTATTATTATTATTATTATTATTATTATTTGTAATTGTTTTCACCTATTTTTAATCTTTTGTTTGTTCGAAATAAATAAAGAAATCAATCAAATCAAAATTGCAAGGTTGCGCAGAATTCATGGAGATTGGTTGAATTTGCGTTAATTGTTGCGATCGCAGCATCGCAAATTCCTGGAGGGACTGATTAGTTTATTGTTAAGGCTTACTATGACTTAATATGTACAATCATAGTGATGTTACCTGAGTAACCTCACAAGACTTAACATTGCAGTTTGGACCCTGTAGCGCCATTTAAGCCGTGATTATACCTGATTCATTCACTTATTGGGGATTAAAACACTACTTAACTTTACTTGACTATAATACATGTAAAGGCTGAGACCCTACAGAGTTATTAGCTGAGGAGACTAACCTATAATATAGCTAGACACTACAGTAATTATAATTTACAGAACTTAACTAAAATAAACCCTATGTTGTTCTTAATTATGGAGATTAGCTGACTGATTTAGTGCCTTTTTTTGTATTTTTAATGTATTTTATTGTTATATTTTAATTATTCAAATGTCGAGTGTTAACAGAAGTGGGGCAAGAAATGTAGAATTAGTCCTGAGGCCAGCACTGAGGACATGGGAACATCACGATAGATAAAGATGAAGCGTCAGATGGGTCAGAACTGCTCCCTGAAAGTGAAAGGTCAGCGATCGGGGTGTGGAGGGCCTGAAGCCGCCTCCTCTGGCTTCACACCGCAACACCCTGCTGCCGCCAAACATAACACACTCAGCTGGAAGAAGTCCTGGAGACGGTGTGGAAAACTGTTGATGAGTTGACCGGCAGCTTTAGAGGACGGCAGAGTGTGTGTGTGTGTGTGTGTGTGTGTGTGTGTGTGTGTTCAGCTCCACCCCGGGGGAGGAAAGAAAAAAAAAACCATGACAGCGGTGGGGATTCAGCGGCTGAATTATTATAGAACAGACGAGGAGAAAATAGACGTCCGAAGACGGGGGCTGAGAGCGGTCACGAGGTTGGCGAAAAAACAGCTGCTGCCTCTCTGTCCAACACACACACATGCACAAGGAAACGCACACAAAACAAGCACACCTCGTTTATGGACGGAGGCGGTGCCAAGAAAAAGAGGCAGACGGAGGGAAAAACAGATCACCCACACACGAGGAAGAACTCGAGTGAAACGCTGCTCTGCTTTCCATCCGCCGATTAGATGTGAACTCCGATGAACAGCTGAGTTGAAGGAAAAACCGTGGTTGGAATATAAATTAATGCAAATAATGTGCACCAGAGGAAAGAGCAGTGCTGAAAAACACTGCACTATTTGAATTTTATTTTATTTCTACATCAAGTCAAGCCACTGTTTTTCATTCGGCACGTTTAGAACAACAGCCAAAGTGTTTTCCAGTAAAAACGATTATGGTTGGCGCTGCGAAATAACCAGTTTGTATGGGGTTAAGACCCTGTAGTGTTATTTATGGTGTGGTTTTACCTGAGCAATTTACATATTAAGGATTAAACTCTGTTAGTTATATAAAATACTACATTATCAGGCTGTAATACATAATAAAGCTGAGCTCCTACAGTGCTATTAATTTTAAAGATTAACCAAAACAAAGTGGTAATGTAGTTAAGACTCTTTGATATTATTAATTATGGAGATTTTACCTAACTGCTTTAAGTATTTAGCCTCATAGAGATTCAACCGGACTAATTTTGAGCTGAAGTTGAGGCCAGCAAAATCCAGCAAGTCCCTGGATCCTCTAAGAGCCAGCTTTATTTTTATTTTATGTGCATTTTTGCTGTTTTTTGTGCATAATATTCCATTGATTGGATGTTTTTTTAGTCTTTTTTATGACGTTTTTTCTTATTTTGCTGCATTTTCATGTTTTGTCTTTTTAATCTTTACATCCAGCTTTATTTCACATCGTCTGTCTGGCTTATCCGTCATCTGTGAAGCACTTTCAGCTGCACAGAGTGGTATGAAAGCATATAATGAATGATTGATCGATTAATTCTCTAAACTCCGGAACCTGCTGGCGGGTTCGAAAGGCAAAGAAATCTGCAAAATGACACGTTTTACTTTGGAAAACTTAACCAAATGTCAACTGAACATTCTTATATTTCATTAAAAACACTTTATTATGCATGTCTCATTTACCAATTTGCCATTAGTTTGTGCCAATATCTATGAAAACCTAAAAATTATGAGCTCCTTGATGGACCTGAGAAGCTTTTTATGGCTGAGCTGCGACTAAAGGTCGCTTGAGAAAAATTCAGGGACTTTTCAGTTGAACTGCAAGATGTGTTTACACAGAGCAGAGAGGAGACGAGTGGGGGAACAAATTAAAAATGCAAGTAGTGAAATATCTATAGCATGTGGAGGCGTCATTTTTTCCAGTGTTGGTAAAACATGTGGTCACTTGTGGGTAAATGTTGTACGTGTTGATTCCAGTGTTTTATGAGTTTCTGTAGTGATTTGTGGCATTATAACTGTGTCATACTGCACAGAGGACATTCTCTACTTCTAGTCATGGTTGTTTTGTTTCCATGGAGGTGCAGGACTTTATGTTACAGTGAGAAATGAGCCCACAGTGAGAAAAAATGTGACAGGATTGAAAAACATCCAGGGGCTGCTTGGGTTTCAGAGGGTTAATCGAGTATTGATTGTTAACACAGCTGACTATCGGTTAAGTAAACTGTTAAAATTAGCCTTCCTGGTTGGCAGCGTGCAGCAGCTGATCTCCGTCTGAGGCAGCTGATGGCTCGGCGTACATTCCTGCGTCGGAGTGACGTGTGAGGCGAAAGGTGTGAAACCACAGTGTGACAGGAAAGCTGTGAAACCAGTCCTCCTCACGTATGCGGAGGAATGCAGGCTGTGACGGCGCATTAACACACAAATACTAGACACCGGCTGACACTCTGCAGCTCACTCCTCCAGCCGTGACGCTCGCAGAAAGGTCGAACTGCTGTGGAAAAAGTTTTTTTTTTTTTTAAACAGACCTCATGTCTCGCTGTGCTGCTGTGTGTCTGCTTTGTCTCTGTATCTCTGCAGACACCACTGTGTTCATCTGATTCCCAGGCTGAAGACTGTTGGCTGCCACTAACAACTGTTTTACAGATTAGTCCATTAATTTAAATGATTAATACTCCTCCAAAAGAGCAACATGACCAATTGATTTAAGTTTGTTTTTCTGACCAACTTTATGCCACTGTATAATGCAGCACAGCATGAAATGTAAACACAACTTTACTTATTAAGAGTTGGAACTGGAAACTCCAACATGCCAACAATAAAGAAGATATAGGGCTTATTATTTAGGCCAGTAGTGTAACTCCAACCCCTTAACAAAGTGGAAAAGTTCAATCTGTATATTAAAGTAAATGCAACATGGACACGGTGGATTTTTCAGAAACACAGACCAGCTAAAGCAACCCCTTTTCTACTTACTAAGTAGCTGTTCTCTGACCTCGGTAGAAGCTTTGACCTTTGCAAAAATAAAGCTGAATTCATAACCCAGCCGCCGTCTTTAACTCGTGTTCGGTGAGTTTGTCAGATGACGACGTGTTTATAGAAGCAGGAAATGACTGCTGGTTATACTCGTTGATCGTCTGACAACAGAAGCAGATAAATATGTAATTGAGAACAGTTTTATTAACATTTCGGCTGTATTTAAATACAGTATATGTGAGCACAGAGAGCAGGAGAGAAGCCAACAGATGCAAAGTGGCTCTTGTATGTTTTCCTTTCCGTTCACTCTGCACAGTTTGCAAACCACCTTTTTGTCCTGTGATCAGCCGAGATATTCCCAGACTTTTAAAGCCTTTGGTGTTTGGAAACTTGTTCAAACTTTAACACTGACTGCAACTGGCTAATAACTGGAGCCAACAATTACAGAGTCTGTATTGAAGCCTTTCGGGGGTGGGGGAAATTAAAAACATGGTTTGGTTAAAAAATTAATGACGTATTTTCAGCATTTACGTCATTGACTATGCCGACTAATCAGATAACGTATACCTTAGCCTGCATGTGAGGCGTTTAGGGAACTTTACTACCTGTTAATAAGCAGATGTGAATGGTTATCCTGTACCTAGTTTATAGGAATGATATCAGACAACCTCAGGGAAAAGATTGGAGACAAAAATGAATATATTTCCATTTGGATCTATCCACCAACTAAGAAACTTTATAGCTACCAGTGGAAATGTTAGTCAGAAACCCTGCTTATTGGAGGAGAAAATAGCCTATATGAGAAAAAAAACGTCTATTTTAACCAGTCGCTGTCATCTTTGGTGGAGCTAAATGAAGAATGCAGCTTTGGTGTTCCCTCAGAATAGTTATGGTGGAGTTGTAGTGCATGCAGAGTGACGAGCATTGTGATTAAAATGGGTAATTCACCAAAAAACTGGCAGGGCTGGTGCACTCCACGATCCAAATCCTGGTAGGCTGCTGCTGCTGCTGCTCAGAGATTGTTGTTGTTTCCCGTAGCGCGGTTGGTTTTGGAAGCGGTAACAGGCAGATAGTGGAAGGAAGAGGACAAAGCTGCCTGAAACGAGCGCCCAGTGTCAGGCCTAAACCCGCATCCTCCGTCTGGTGAGTCAGACTACATGAATTATAACTTCATGCTTGTTTGTTTCTCTGACAGCTTGGCGGTTGTGATGTTGGTCTGACCTGACTTCCAGACTACATTTCCCATGGAGCCGTGCACAGACACTCTTCTACCATGGAGCCACCAGTCAGGTATGAAAACACACAAACACACACTCTGTCTGCACGTTGTTTATTGCGGTCGCACGGAAAACACACACAGAAGACGTAAACTTTTTTCTTTGTTTGCGGGGCACCAGTGATTACTCCTTGATTAGCTGCCTCCCTCCCTCCCCTCCTCCCGCTCTTTGAGGAGATTAACCCCCTGACCTCCAGGCTGAAGGCAGAGCCGACCAATCGGGAGGCTTCCTGGCTTTTAATTGCGGCCTCTGATTGGGTCATTGGAGCTGTCGTCTGGTTTGATTAATAACCGCAGAGCAGGAGAGCAGGAAGAGCGCTGATTACACCGAGCCCCAAGGCTGATCGAAGCATGTGTGTGTTAGAGGTGAAGTAATGCCTTGCAAAGAGAAAGTAAACGTGTGTGTAGAAAGTTAAATCCAGCCTCGATGTGGGGAATGAATGCGAGTTTGTGCGTCCTTTAAGCCTACAGCCGTTCAGTTTTCTGCATGTTCTGAGTTTTGAAACTCAAAAGTGGTGTAACGTTTTATGGTTTAAAACATCAACAGTAAACATGGTGAGAATCAGTCTGTGTGTGTCTGAAGGTTTGTCTCTAGTTACCTAAAGTCTAGGGAGGAATCACATGAAGGCAGCACGATGTGTAGTTTCAGTGAAGCGAAGCAAAAACATCATGCTACAACTGTTCTTGTTGTTGCTTGATACAAAAATAACTCACAGTTCTCATTTTCTGTGACTAATCTGCTAGAGAAGTCTGTCTAATAGAGCGTAATTTACTCCAAATTAAGGCTTTTTAATGTTATTTTAAAGACAGTTTGTTGACGTGCAGGCATCACATGTCCACGACAAAATGAACAGGAGAAAAACATCAAAAGTGAAGATCTGGTTGCAAAAAGAAACTCCAGTTTGTGTGGAAATATTTCAGCTACAGAAAGCGTGATGTGAACAAAGAAAGCAGTTTGTGTGGCCGTTTAAATCAGCACAACAAAGCTGTGCATGACAAGTGCAAAGCCACAGTGACATTTAAAGCAAAAGACTATTTTGCACCTCATGAGAAATGTTCCAAACGCCAATTTTCTACTTTTTAAAGACTTTTTTTTTCTCTTTTGTGCAGATAAAATCCCCACAAAATCATTTTTATTTGATTTATTATTTCTATATAGACTAATTCAAGTCATCTCCTGAACATTCTTATTCGATATTGCAGTAAAATACAATATCTCTGTCTCATTTTTTCCCCATTTTTCCGTGCAGCCCTAGTTTGGACACTAAAATGTAAGATAACTTCCCTCCTGTGTGGTGTTTTTCCCTCTTCCACTGTTTAGCTTTTTAAGAACGAGCAGCAGCCTCATAAAGTTAATATATTACATTAAAATGCTTTCATTATCATGCAGGCTCTTGCTCATGAGCCAACAGCTGCTCTCATTTTCGGATTTTTATTTATATTAGTTTTTGTAAGATCTATCTGGGTGATACAGTCAGTCAGCTGTGATGGAGTCAGTCTTTCCGGAGCCTTCGTCGATGAGTCTCCCTGCGAGTACGCGACCGTGTGTGCGTGGAAACGGAGCAGATTGCCGCCTTTGTTTCGTGACGAGGTGACTCAAGTCTTTCAGAGCTCGCTGACAGACCTTCAAACAGAGCCGGCCAGTCTGCAGCACGAAATCACTCCCATATGTCCCTCTGCAGCGGCTTACCCACCACCACCACCCTCCTCACCGCCCTGCATGCTCAGCTCACAGCACAACCTGACGGGGTTCGACTGCGCTGAGTCTTCAACTGGTAGACAAGGAATATGTAGCATTCTCCAAAAATACAACATAAACTGTAGCCTAATCTGATTCCTTAGTAGAAGTAATTTCATGTCAGTGTGCATTCAGGATCCACTTTATTAGGTACACTGGTTCAGTCGACTTTTATGATGCCTGACATGTTCAGCTTTTGTTGTCACAGTTATAGAGACGATAATTAAATATTAAATCACGTTTTAAAGCATAGTAGTAGACTACAGTATACTCAGAGTTGGTTCCAGTAGTCTCATTCGTTTGTGTATGTAAACAGAAACGACATAAAATTAGGTTACTATAGCGATTGAGTAGTTAATTGGTTAGCGAGACACATTCTCATTGGTTGCTCTCATAGGAAGAAAAGCTCCACATCAGCAGCCTTCCAGGATTAATCCATTGTTTTTGGCTGCAGGAGGAACAAACTACCTGCAAACACCTCAAATTTAAATTGGCCCCACCTGATGAAGACTGCCAGGACGAACTTATTTAACCTTTACCGAACAAGTGTTCTCCTAAACAGCTGAAACTGTGTCGGAAAAGTCGCGGATGTGGCTTCGTTTTGTCCAAACAGATGGACAAAAAGTTGAGCGTAAACTTTATAAACAGCAGTTTGTGCGTCATCTCAACAACCAACATGATAGATAATAAGCTAATAACCAGATTCAGATCATTTAATATGCTGCAAATGCTAGCTTTTATGTTGATTTATACCTTATTGAGGCCAGTAAGGCTACAGGTAAACTAAGTGCACCTACAGTTCATCTACAGAAAACATTCGGGTTTGTTTTTTCTTTCTGAGCATTCGATTGGTTAAAGAGCAGGTATGATTTCAGTCGACCAGTGTTTTCTTTGGTTCGCTGCAGCTGTAGTTTTGACTGGAGGCAGGCTGACAGTAAAACACTCCCTTCTTCTTGTGGTCTCACATCAGCTGCTCTCTTCCTGTCTGAACTCGTCACTCCATCTCCATCCAGCTCCTCTAGACGTTCTGAGCCCGCTGTGAAACTTCGAGGTCGGAAAACAAACTGATTTCCGAGCTGTAGAGTTGTTTTTGTTAATCCATAATTTTACGTTTTCTTTCGTGCATCTTAGTTTGTTCTTCGTTCTATGTTTTTCCTCTTCCTGCTTCTACACAAAAACACACTCAGTAGGACCACCTACTGCGTATCGTTGTCGTCTGGGCTCGGCTCTGTGGCCTGGCTGCAGTTTCCACGGCGACACGGTGGATGAAACCATCCGGCCAACGTGCACAGAGTCCAGTCTCTGACCAGACCACCCACACACACACATATACTGTACACACTCACACCAGGCCAGCGTTCTGTCTGCTGCAGTTACACTCATATTTAGTACTTCATGCCTCTGGGGAAAGCTGTGTGCGCTCCAGTCTGCCCAGTTTCCACTCCTTCATACTGGTACGACACCAGTGCAGCCTGCTGCCAGCTGCTGAGGCAGAAAATGACGTTTTCCAAACAGGAAGTCCAGCAGAAAGAAAGTCCACATTGTGATCTGATTGGCTGTGAGCTCAGACTCTGGGTGGATGATTGACAGCATAGACATATATACGTAGACGCCGCATTGACTGCTGCTGCCGATTGGAGCCGACGTGCCTACGCGGCGGCCATCTTGGTACAGTGCCAGTTGCCCCTACAGTGCATTACGTCTATAGAGGAATGACATGTCTGCGCTATAAAAGTGATCATAAATCCATCAGTTGTCAACATATATTGTTTGTTACAAACGTCAGACATGGAGGACGGACAGGCAGACATAAATAGAACAAAAGCATCCAAGCATCCTGTGTCAAAGCTAAATGTTTGACGTTTTTAACAAACCAAACCGTTTGGAAATCGGTTGAAAATTCAGTGAATAATTCTACTTTAAGATTGTGGAGTACCTCCTACCTCCATAGACTTACATTCACTCCCCCCTCTGCTAGCCCTGTACCAAGATGGCGGAGCTTTAGGCACGTCCCTCCACAGTCAATGCGGCGTCTACGTATATATGTCTATGATTGACAGCACATGGAGTGTGAAGGGGGCGGGGCTTTACAGTAACACAATATGTCCACCTTAAATCTGTAAAAGCATCTTTTTCTCTCGGTTTCAGCCCTCTGTCTGAACTAAAATCGCCTTTTTACCTTCTCTAAACTCTGCTGTTTCAGTGTGTAAAAGGAAAACTGAACTTGAGCTGAACTGAGCTGCTGATAACAAACTATTCATGTTCATTTTGTCACAGTTATATATATATGTGTGTGTGATTTCTATCCGCAGTGCAGCCTTAGAGCATATTTATATTTGTAAGGCCAGTCTAAACAAACTTTATTTGCATCTTTTCACCCTAATTTTACTAAATAATTAGATAATTTCAGCATTTTTAATTGCACGTTTAACACCAGCCTTGATCAGAGTGATGTACAGGTGATAAAGTCAGCAACAGTGAGATTATGTGTAGAAAGCACGACCGAACACGCTGTAAGTAAATTTTAAACTTTAATTTTTAAGGAGCTTTTTACTATTATTTTACAGATTTTCACTGTTTTGTTAAATTACAGATAATACCTAATATAATCACAGAAAAAAAGCATTAATAAATAACTTCCTCATGAGAAATCTGTGCTTTTACAAATAGTGATTTCTTCTACAATATTTGACTATAAATTCACACCTTTTCTACTATATTTAGATAAACAAAGAAACCATTATTTCACAGACATTTGCTGCTATTGGAAAGAAAAATTGTGTGTATCAAGGATTGAAAAATGTTAAATTTAACTGTTTTTAAAATTAATTTTTTTCCTGTTTTGTTAATTTACAGATAGCATTAAGTATAATCACAGCAAAACTGGAAATACTGTAAATATCCACGTTAAAAATCAATTTTTAAAGTTTGAAATTTTCGAAATTGTCGCGGTCTTTCACGATGTGTGACCACAAGAAAACAAACTGTATTTAAATGAGTTAAAATATCATTGTTTTACAGACATTTGCTTTTATTTTCACAATTTTTTTTGTACAGTTTGTGAACGTTAGAGTATTTCAACGCATTTTTTCTCTGCGATTTTTACTGTTTATCAGATTTTTTTTACTCTGATCTTATACGTTGCTACCTTGCAACCTATATAACAAATTAAATATAAAATACTAAACTGTTAAGAGCACATAGAGCAACCAAAAGCTAACGAAGAAATGTACATCTTGAGATTTTTCAGTATCAATGGAGGAGGCACATTTGACTCAAAAGGAAGTCTATTCCAAAGCTTTGGAGCTCCAGCCTGGATAAGTAAATGTGCAACTGAAAACAACTATATGGAGAATTCAGCTGCTTTAAAGCGAAGTGAGGATAACCAGAGACGTCTGCAGGCACAAATCCTTTTATTGAGACGTCACAGCCTTGAGATAATGATTTGATCAGCTGGTTGTCTGTCCGTGTCCTCCCCAGATCGTTTTCTGTGATGCAGTTTTGTTGTTTGCCAACTGAATTAAGAGGAAACAAGAAGAGCATATTTCCCTGTTTTGATGTCTTTGGACTGAGCTCTCTGCTACAAACATGGCTGAATGTGGCTGGTCTGCAGGGAGGACGCTATCAGGGCTGTAGAGCAGGAGAGAGTGTGTGTCTGTGTGTGTGTTGGGGTGTATTTTCCATTACCTGCCTCCCACATTCCAGCAACGGTTGGAGTAGGAAGGGGGGAAGGGAGAAGGAGTCTCATGGAGGAGGAGGAGGAGGAGGAGGAGGTGGTGGCTGGTTATTGATAAACAGCAAAGATCAGCTGACAGTCGCTGCAGCCTCAACACAGCTGAAACAGTTAACTCTTTAACACAAACAGCGAATTAATGCGATTTAAATGTATATTAATGTGAATTTATGAGACAAACTGGGGTCTTTATCGTAGTAAATAGACTGATTTGAACAGGAAGAACAAGTGGTGGAAGGAAAATGGATTGTTTTAGTTGTTTATGTAGCACCACCGTCTAAACTCAGCTTCTCCACTGGAAGGATTCTCTGCTTTACCCTTTTTCATGTCCAGAGCTGCATCAGTTAATTAACCCTCTAAACTCCAAGCGAGCTGTGGGTGTTTTTTAACTCACTGTGGGCTGTTTATTTACTTTATTTTAAAGTCCTGCACTCCTTTAGAAACAGCACAACCATGATTAAAAGTGGTGGGACACAGTTATAATGCAGTAAAACCTAAAGAAGATAAAGCAAAAGTTGATTCTCTTTGATTATTTGACTCTACAAACTATAAATAATTTACTACTTGCATTTTAAGTTACTTTCCTTTCTTGCCTCCAATCTGCTCTGCGTAAACACTGCCTGCAGTTCAGCCCAAACGTCTCATTTATGTAGAAAATGCCTTAAATTCTCTCGAGAATGTCTAAGGTGTAAGGATTAGTGAATTAATTGATCAATCAGCGTCTTTTTTAATATTCATTTAATCGTTTCGGTTAATTTTTTGAAGCAAAAATGCCAAATTTTTGCTGTTCCTGGCTTCTCTTGTGTAAAAATTCTCACTTTTTTCAGGTAAATTAAAGATTTTTTTGCTTTCCTTGCTGGTAGTGACAGCAGACTGAATGTATTTGGGTTTTTCACTTTCAGTTTTTTAAAGTTAGCAATGTTTAGCTCAAGCTAAGATGATGTCTCTCAGTGTTTTCTGACACTTTGAGCCATGTTTTTCTGAGTCAAACTTGTTAAAAAACAAATTAATTTATAGGGCTGCAACTAAATCTAGCAATTATTTTCTTGATTAATCGATTGGTTGTTTAAAATAGCGAAACATCTTATAAAAAGTGTGTCTCAAATCCAAAATCACATCTTAAAATGTCCTGTTTTGTTCAAAAATATCCAGTTTGCTGTTGTAGAGGACAAAATAAACCAGAGAATATTCACTTTTCAGAAGCTGTATTTAGACTTTGCTTCCTAAAAACACTGCTGCAATCGATTATCCAAATAATTGGGATTCATTTAACGGTTTAATTAAATAAAATCATTGCCCCTCTATTGCTTAATAATGAAAGTAAACATCAGCTGCAGGCCTTAAGATGGAAATTGTCCTCTTGGTGTTGCGTATTTCACTGATTAGATTTGGAGATTGATCTTCTCTGTCGGCTCAGACAGTATGAAACGCTTGTTTTATGATATCTGATGGCACTAATTGACCCGCTGAGGTAAATTATCGGCGTTTTCGGGGGATGACTCATGAGCTGACGGCCTGTACGGGACTCGGACTGCACGTTTTGTTTACCTCCCCTGAGACGATGCAGGCCGTGGCAGCAGAAGCTAACTGGTTTAACTGGGAGGGCTGCGTCGCTGCGTCCCCAAACGTCCACTCCCCTCGTCCGTGTGATTTATGATTATGATGTTGCTTTTATGGTCCGAGTGTGTTTGTTTTATGACTCGGCTGCAGGACAGAAGCAACACAGCAGCAGTGATGGATAGAACTGTTTCTATGGCGATTAGCGTGATTTAAAAACACCTTCAGGGGCCCGAGCCAGGTCGAGCTGCTTTATTGCTTTGTGACCAGATTGTCTGCAGTAATCGGTTCATACTGATGCAAACTGACTGCGCTCAGTTTAAATGTAAACCTGTGTTGCCCCAGTGGATTCTGGGTAATCCGTGCTGCTGTAACATGATGAATGAAGTAAATGTTCCTCTGCAGATCTTCTGTTGGCCTCTAATGAAATTATGCTTCACTGCTGCCCACTCTCTGTCTCTCACACACAAATAAACAAGATGAGTGTGTGTGTGTGCAGCTACACAGCTACAAGACACAAACACTGCCGATGTTTAAAGTCTATTTCCATATATTGTTTAATTTAACTACCTGCATCCATCCTATATGAGAGTTGGTTGACACTGGGACACAAAGACGAAGCACTTTAAAATTAAAAAGCCATGCCATCGAAGCTAAGGTGATGTTAGCCACATTAGCCGTGCAACATGCTAAGGATTTTCCTATTCTTGTGGGGACATTGCCATCAACAGTAGAAGTAATCGACTGGGTGTTTAGTTCCTCAGATGCTGGGAGTGCATGAAGGCTCTTGTGTTCACTCTTGCAGCCAACAGCAGAACACTGGGAGAGTTTTTCCTCATAGCTGAGACATTTTAGAGTTAGCAGAAGCAGCTCTAGAAAGTAAATAAACCTGGTGGATCGGGAGGAAATAGTTTATTTGAATGGTTCACTGCTGGCTCCTCAGATTGAATGTCGCAGCAAAGTTTTCACGTTGCACTTCCAGCTTGAAAACGACTGCAAAATTAGTCCTGCAAGTTTTTGTAGACCTTGATAGAAAGAGGTGGGCAGTGGCTGAAGAAGTACTCAGATCCTTTACTTAAGTAAAAGTACTAATCCCTCACTAAAAAAGACATGCATAATGAATATCATGAAATATTCACAGTATTCAGTGCCTGAAAATAGTATGTAACTGTATATTATATTATTGGGTTATTATTAATCTTGCAGGATTTTAAAATTTATTAACATGCCCCTCAAAGAACTGGAAATAAATCTTAAAATACAAGTGATACTCAACTCTTTATGTATTCTGTACTTTGATATAATGAATGACTTGCATAATTGAGCAGTTTTTTTAATTGTCATCAATAAAAATCTGCTAATTGCCTAATCTTATGAGCATTTTCTTGCAGTTACTCTTATGATTTAAGTCTTGATTGCAAACATGGCCCATCTAAAGTGACATTTAAAATGCTGCATAAGAGAATATTTGAAGTCAGGAGTTACCGATAATGTAATCGATCAAGTGAAGCACTCTCATGGTGGTCGTGAAGCTGCTGCCTTTTTCTTCCTGTAATCGTCGTGCCATTAACAAACTCCTCTGTAGAGGAAGAAAATGAGCATTTGAGATCAAGTTTGGGGATTAAATAAAGGATGATGATGATTAGGAGGAGGAAGAGCGGAGGCAGAAGATGCAGGGAGGAAGAGGCCCGCAGCGCCGCTCACCGTGGCTCGGGGTATTCTGGGTATTCTTATGCTAATCCATCGCCGGGGAAGAGGCACAGAGCAGCCAAGCAAACAATGGCAGTGGAGCCAGAAAGTCTGGCCTGCAGTCTCCCAGGCCCTGAAAGGCATGTCGGGCAGGGCGCCGACACCAACGGGAGGCTGCTGCAGCACCCAGAGGCCCGCCTGCAAGGAGGGGCCCCCGGAGGGGACGGGGAACCGGGCCAAGATGGAGGCAGAGATGAGGCATGATGGAAAACTGGAGGAGGGAGAGAGAAGGGGGAAGAAAGAGGAGGCAAGGTGAGGAAAGAAGTGGCAGGGAGAGGGATAGAAGAAGGGGAAGGGAGCCAAAGAGAAGGAGGAATAAGATTCAAGAAGAAGTAAAGAGGAAACGTATCAAGTGGTTTTCTAGTTTGGCACATCCAGGCTCCTGTAGTCACAATAGTTGACAAGATAAATAACCAGATTGCTACAGAAACTGAGTTGCATCCTTATTAATGTGTAAAAACATGTAAAATGTCTTGCATCCATCCCCTTGAAGACATTTTCTGCCTTCAGATTTCTCCACCTCAGAGGTTTCCAGGCTCCAAGTGAGTCAGTCGTTGCGGTTTCCCTCCTCTGATTTGGCCAACACAGTTCACAGAGGGCATTATTATTATTACTGGACATGTACTGCAGATATCAACAATTCAATTCTTTTGAGATGAAAAAGAACATTGTAGAAACCTATTAGTCATTCTTTCAAGACAAATTACATCAGTATGTGTTTCTCCTTATACGTATCTCCAGTTCAGCCTTAATTATGGCCAGATGTAATTCCAGTTTCACAAATCTACAGTTTAATTCTGCCTAAGTCTGTTTCAAGACATCTTTAATTCTCCTCAATTCAGGACATCTACATTTCCCCTTTGAGATACCTTGAGTTAACCAATCAGATTGATGTTGTAGATATCTCATACTGGGATTCTACCAGGGTTAACTGGGGGAAGTGACATTGCAGATGTCTGTGGTTGCAATAAAATCATATGACGAGCAGTTTTAGCGCCATTTTAGGGCCGAAGGTAGTAAGTTTCAACAACAAGCCTCCAGAAAATCAGCTCAGTAAATTCAAGCAAGAAAATAATCATCAATGAGGCCAAACTTCACTTCTTCTTGATTGCATAGCTAACAAGGTAAAAAAAAAAGTCCAGACAGTTTGATGAAAAATAAGTTATTTCCATTATTTACAAGCTCCCCATTCGTTGTCTATGTAAGCAGCCATGCAGTACATTCTTTGCATTCGAAAGATGTGAAGTTGCTGTGGCAGCTTCTCATCTGCATAAAGTTAAAGTTGAGGCTACTTGATGCAACTCAGGGGAGTCCAGCGTGACTAGACGTCTCTGTAGACTCCTAAAAACGTTTAAACTAAGCATTGTCGTTCTAAAGTAAAGACACGTGGCTTATTTCTCACCTAGGCTGTTTCAAGATTTTTAAAACGAGCCACTACCTAGTTAGTTTAGCTAGCTAGGTCCGTGTACGTCGCGGCCATTCGTTTTCTTATTTTGAGATTTCAAAATAAAAGCGAAAAATAAACCGTTTCCCGTTTTTTTCAGTGATAATACAAAACGGAAATCGGGTCGTAATTCATTATCCATTATCCGTTATTTATCTGTTATCCGATTTAATTAGATGTGTTTGTAAATGGAAATTAAAATGGAAAACTTATTTCTCCCCACCAGCGTGGGGTTTATTTGTCCCTTTGGAGGGACCTTGTGATGCCGCTAGCGCTAAATCGCTAGCGTTCGGCTACTTTTCGGGACGTTTTTGGGGAGGTTTGGAGGTTTTCTGTTACTTCCGCTAGTAAAAAGTCCTCGGTAAAATAGTGAACAATGTGAGCCAAGCAACGTTTGGACCCCACAGTGGGTCTTCATCAGGCCACGGCTCACAGCAAGGTCTGCTAACAGTGAGCTAACACTGGAGCTTTAGATACCAGATCCTTCCTCATCAGAAGTCAGACGGGTCACGGAGCCAAAACCAACAGGAAATAGAGAAATAAGTTTTCCACGGGTGTATTTTAATTTTAATTTCCATTTACAAACACATCGGATAACGGATAGAGAATAATGAATTACGGCCCGTTTTCCGTTTTGTATTATCACTCAAAAAAACGGGAACGGTTTATTTTTCGTTTTTATTTTGAAATCTCAAAATAAGAAAACGAATGGCCGCGACGTACACGGACCTGGCTAGATGTATAGACACTTCATTGATCCCGAGGAAAATTTAAGATTAATATTCTGACAAAGCATTTTAACATTTACTAGCCGAGTTTGAGAATCCAAAAAGTTTACTCCAGATATCTAAAACACCATTCTGACCAGTCTAAACAAGACTGTATTTAAGTTTGGACTGGTCCAAGTAATACCTGAAAATATTTTAAAGATCACTATGACAAGTCCGAATTATTGTCGGTGACGCTGCTCATGAGAGGCAGAACATTTAAACAGTGCTGGCAGAATCAATAGCGGCTGCTCTGGTGGAAAAGATGGTTAGAAGATGCCTACAAACGCAAAGTAATAATAATTAAGGCTGGATCAAAGATTAGGAGAAACATATAAATGGCTAAACTGACTTCATTCGTCCAGGGAGAGTGATGTGATGTGATGAGTGATTATGTGGATAGAAGAATTGAATGGTTGACATCTGCAGTTCATGTCCAGTAATAATAATAATGCCCTCTGTGAACTGTGTTGGCCAAATCAGAGGAGGGAAACCGCAACAACTGACTCACTTGGAGCCTGGAAACCTCTGAGGTGGAGAAATCTGAAGGCAGAAAAAGTCTTCAAAGTGATGGATGCAAGCAGTTCACTCGTTTTTACATGATTTTACACATTAACAAGGTAGTTTTTCCTCTATTTTCTATTATTTTAAACAGGTTATTTGAAAAGAATGAGAGAAGATGACACGGCAAAACCCAGAAACAAACAGTCCAATCAGTTTCCGTCCGTCCCTCCACCTCTGTGTTCTCCATCATGTTCTCCTCCAGCACCCTCAGCGATGCCAATCTCCCTCATTACTGCATTTATTTGTGGAGCTCAGGAGCTGTCGGCCTCCGTCGCTCCTCCAATCAGGCCTCGGCGTCGTTTATTTAGTCTGCCGCCGTTCTTCCAGAGCAGGAAGTGGAGACGCATTAAGGCTTGATTATTGATGTCTATCCCTGGATGGGGGGGAGGAGGAGTATTAGGGATGGATTAATAATGCCTGCACCCCCTCCTACCAGGGTCCAGTGTCATTTTACAGCATTTTAACAGATCTTGGAGGAGCTGTTAAGTCACTAAATCAGATGTGGAGCTGCTTTAGAGCTTTTTCTTGAGCACGAGCTGATCTCATTAAACCTTTTCCAAAAAATACAAACCTTTAAAAAAAGACTGGCCACATTATTGAGCAACGCTTGGAAGCTCAGTGACGATGGAGGGATGCGAGGAGCTTTGCAGCTTGTTCGGTTTTATTTTCGCTGTAACCGAAGATGTTTTCCTACAAGTAGCAACAACAGAGAAGTACAGATTGTTTTTAAAACCTCCAAACTTTGTGGGTGTAGCGGCAAGTGTACACATGACAGAGGAGTGAAAACTGACATTGAATGCTTGGTTAGATATCGAGAGAAACCTACAGCAGCTGAGATGGTGTTTTCAGACTGTGCTGATGTTCTCACCTCCACACAGGTCACCAATCACAGGCGTTCTGTTTTAAAAAGTCAGAAAACCTCTAACAGTATTCTTGTTGACGAAATGTTTTTGCTCATTTAATACTGGAGATCGATGCATTGCGAAGGAAACTTTTGCTTGAAACAAAAAAAAAAATGTAATTTATTCGCAAAAGTTTTGGTTGAGCGTAAAAGTAAGGCTGCAGCTACTGAATTTAATTACTCATTATTGGTAAATGGTCTGCATTTATATAGCACCTTATATATACCTTAATGGTATCCAAAGCGCTCTACAGTGTGTTTCTCATTCACCCATTCACACACCAGTGGCGACAGAGCTGTCATTGGGAGCAACTTGGGGTTCAGTGTCTTGCCCAAGGACACTTCGGCATGTGGAGGGGCCGGGGATCGCACCGACAACCCGCTCTACCACCTGAGCCACAGCCGCCCCAATTATTGTTCACTTTAAGAGTCTTTATTCTGCTTTTTGTCTCCCTTTCCCTCAGTGCGTTATATGGCTGTTTTTTTGTGCTTGTAAAAGGTTTGCAAACTTGAAAAGTCCTCATCAAACTCAGTTATTCTCAGAAAACACTGCTCCTGACGTCCCTGAAACACCTCATGTGAGGTCCAAGCCATGTAAGACAATTGCATAACGCCTAACTGGTTGCTAGTCTAGCCTCAAACAACAAACAAGCAGCTTCCTCCCAACCCATCAGGTAGCCATACCATCTTGTGGATGCCTGATCCCATCAGATCTGGGAAGCTAAGCAGGGTTGGGCCTGGTCAGTACCTGGATGGGAGACCATGAGGGAACATCAGGAAGCCTGGGTGGATGCAGTGTGAGAGTGAGTGGTTGATGGTGGTCGGAGGGGCCGATGGTGCAGCCTGGCCTCCGTCAGTCTACCCCAGGACAGCTGTGGCTACATATGTAGCTTAGCACCATGGAGTATGGCGTGAATGAATAATGCAATGTAAAGCATCTTTGAGTGTCTAGAAAAGCGCTATATAAAACCAATGCATTATTATTAACTTTCTCGAGCTTGCAGCTGCTAACTCTGAAACGTCTCGGCCACAAGCAAAGCTCAACAAGTGTTCGGCTGTCGGCTGCGAGAGTGAACACAAGAGTCTTCGTGCACTGACAGCATCTGAGGTTTTATTTTTGATGGCAATGTCACGGCGGAAGTAGGAAAATATGTAGTGTTAGCATGCTGCAGGCCCACAGGCTAGAGCTATGTGGAACCTGTAAGGGACACTATAGCAGGAAAACATTGTGTAACATGGTGACGTCTGCGGGAGTTTCTCCTTTTTCTGGTTTGATCCTGGTTCAGATGTGTTTGGTTCAGCTCTGGAATTTCTTTTAAGCTTCCGACAAGCCTTAAAGGGCTACAGATGCTGTAGACGTGGGGTTATCGAACATAACCGGCGCTACCTCGTTTTCAGCTGACCAATCAGGGCAGAGCTTTAAAGAGCCAGGAGCTACAACTGAACTTTTTAGACTGAGGCTGAAGAGAGAGGATGCAACAGTTTACAGATTTTTAAACATTAAAGCATATAAACATCTTCTAGTAGACCCCAAAAATACAATGGTTAACCTGTAATTGTGTAGAATATGGGCTCTTTAAACCACCTTTCATCATCATCAAGATACTGTGTTCAGATGTTTTGTTTTGTTTGAGCAAATATTTTCAGGTAGAAAGCTGCAAATTGTCACGTTTGAGAACTCAAGGCTATTTTTGTTTTAATAAATTAGCCAGTTAATGATGAATATTAGCAACTAATTGTAACAGAAGACATGTTATTGAAGGTTTTATCTTGACCTTGATCTTAAACTAAAAGCAGTTTGTGTGAACACTAGTGAAGAAACAAGGCTGTGTTTTTTTGGTTTGGTATTTAGTTTTATTTTATTCCAAACCAATTAATATTATTTTTGTGGGAATTGAACCTTGAATGAATGAATGAATGAATGAATGAATGTTTATTTCGAACATGTATAAAATAAAATATATTCTTTGTACATACAAAGGAAGGAAAAAAAAACAAAGAAAATAATAAAAAAAACAAATGAAAAAAAAAAGAAAACATAACAAAACATAGCACATGGTTCGAAAAAGGAGTAGGGAGAAGTAAACACTTTTTGAAAGTCCTACCCCTTTTTATTTATTTTTTTTTTTTTTAACCATTTTTCGACTTTAATATAATATAATATAATATCATATACTGTACTATACCATAACATAACACAATATAATATAATACAACATAATATAACACAATATAATACAATACAACACAGTACAATACCTTCAACCCTCACGCTGCCTTGCTCTGCTTCAAACCAGCCAAAACAAATCCACAGGCTGTAGTCAGACAGCAGACTAATCCTGGCAATAATAACAGTAATCACGGTGTATTTCTTTTATTAAAGTTTTCGTACGGACTCCTGGAGGATCCGTAGCGGTGTAATATCATTTTACTTAATAGTTTTTATAGCCGGCTACATCTGCAGCCAAATGAAAAGTTATTATACCCAGAAGCAGACAGCTTCCATAAAAGCCTTTAAAGAGCTCAGTTTCTACCTCAAGTCTTAACCCACTGCTTGGGTTTCTATCCCAGCATCCCCGGAGCGGTGTGACCTCAAATTCCTTCCCCTGGGGGGGCCAGCTATGGCTCAGTGGTTCCCTATAAGGCCGGTTTATTCTGTACAGGTGGGACGACCAACAATAGGCCCTTTCATTCCCGTCACGCCAAATGTTCCTCCTCCAAGACTCTGATGTCACGTCCAGCTAGCCGGAGCAGCTACGCTACATTAACCGCTGTTAGCTGAGGAGACGGACGGGGGAGGACGGGGGAGGACGGGTGAGGAGGTGGGTTTGAATCCCACAACAGTCAGACTGAGGGCAAAGTCTCAGTTTCGTATCAAATCGCCCAGCATCCACTTACACCTTTTATTCATAGTGGTGGTGAAACGGTCAGTCCATTATGAATTATTAGTCGCAAAACTGATGATTTGCGGAGTTTGTCTGGTTTTTATGACTTTAAACTGATTTGCTTTGGCTGCTGTTGTCTTGTTTGTTGGACTAAATACCTCTGAAGACGTCAACTTGAACTTCTAATCAACAGTTGTCGTAGTTTTCTGACATTTCATTAACAAATACACACTTTTCCCTCTACTCTACCATGTGGAATGCATCGTCCAATAACTTACTGACAACTATCTCCTCTTTACACCATTTTTCAGCCATGCTGCATTTATTTTTTTAATCAGTTACATGTATGAAGTCATTTTAATGGGAATTATTGCCTCAACACTCGTAATATTTGAACCTGCCATTAACATAAAACTAGTGTTTGCACTGAAAAATCAATTTCCATTAAAAACTGTAATAATATGGTATGAAGAGAGCCAGAAAAAATGTTTTAAAAAAGCATATGTGAAAATATTTAAATGTTTAAGAAGCGTAAAAAATTAAAACAACAGTAAAAATTTAGAAAAAGTATATTTTTGCGTATTTAATTACAGTGTAATTTTACCCTCAAGCATTGTAAAAGAACAATTACTATTTGTAGGACAACATGTGCAGCTTGACCAGTTATTTTTGTTTGTTTGTTTTTTTACAGTCACCATTTAAATTAATACTTCTTTCTGTGTATTTACAACATATCATCTGTAATTTAGCACAACAGTTTAAAAATTATTTACCACTTTTTTAACGTTTAATATACGTAATTGTTCTGTCAAAATAATGGCAAATATCTGTATAATAATTATATTTTTTGTCGGTTTAAGTACAATAAATATAGTGTAGTTTATTGTCAGATGTTGTAAATTTAAAGAAAAAAATACACATATTTTTTAAGATTTATTTACAGTTTTGGCCTGTCTCTTTTTTGCAGTTAATTAGTAAATTTCAGAAAATATATCTGAGTTTATTAGGTATTATCTGTAGTTTAACAAAATGGGAAAAATCTGTAAAAATCCAGTAAATCTCTCAAGAAATTACGGTTAAAGTCTGTTTTAGAGTGTTTGTTTTTTTTTACTGCGTGGTGTCTGAAGAACAGGAGTCGGGAGACGGTGGTATTTTTAAAGAGCTCTGTTTTAGCTTCTGCTGGAGGGGAGAAAAGGAGTTTGTTGTTCGAGAAGCAGACCGAAGGATCTGAGACAAGTTCGAACACGACTCTGCTGCCGAGGAGGACGAGGAGGAGGAGGAGGAGGAGGAGGAGTGAAAGTTACCTGACACCTGAAGGTTTAGTGATTCAGAGCGTCTGGGCCGTGTTGGAGGATTTTAACATTTTTCTTACAAGTGTTTAATTTCTCTGCGAGGTGACAGATTTAATAGCCTCTCTGCTGTGACTTTGTGTGTGTTTTTGTGCATTTGAGCTGCCGGCGGTGATAACACACACACACACACACACACACAGCCTCCACATCAGTCACCAGTGTGTTTTCAAAGGGAAGTGGATGTGTTGGACGATTTAGGAAGGGTGTGTGTCTGCGGAGGGGGGACGCTTCCTGTCTTGGGGGCTCCTTCCTGAACTTGCCTCGTCTTGCCTTCCCTCCCTCGCTCTGAATGTGTCTTTGTGTGTTATCTCGCTGCGCTGTCGTCGTCGTCGTTGTCGTCGATCTCCAAACGGAGCGAAGAGCCGCAAACAAACTCCGGGTTTTGTTGTGGCGGCGAGGTGAAGATTCTTTCACTCTCTGTTATCGACACACCGCCGAGCGTTTGTTGTTTTTGAGGCCTCTCTCACATTCAGTATCACAACACTCCCTCCTTCTCTTACTGCCCTGAACACACACTAATCCTGTTTTTTCATGCGCATACCTTATCTGTGTGGGTTTACCTGCGATTTCAGAACGCTTTACGTAAAACAGGAAGCAGCCGGACGTGACACTGAACACTCTCCACACTCCAAGCTAGTTCTAGTTTCTTGCTCTTCACATTTTTACTCACTGTGGGCTCATTTTTAATTACAACCTCTATGGAAACAGCACGGCCATTCCTAGAAGTGGAGAAAACTCAGAGAAGACTTCGGTGTTGTATGACACAGAAAAAAAAAAGTTGAATTTGTTTGTTTACTTTACAAAAGGCAAAAACACCTGGAATCAATGTGTCACACATTTCCCCCCCAATACAGGGGGAGGAGGGAGGGAATCTTTACTATGCAGACTACACATATTTAGAAGTTTTTTCCCCCATACTTTTCTGTTCTCCTCTCTCTGCTCTGTACTAGGGATGGGAATCGAAAACAAGTTCTTGTTGAGAACTGGTTCCCAGTGTTTGAGTTCCTTGGAATCATTTGCTAGTTTTGCAAACGATGCCCTCATCGATTCCTGTGGATGACGTCACCATAGCTTACGGAAGCCACACAGCGTGCGTGGCGACGTCATTCACCAGCGCAGCCAGCAGAAAACATGGCGCCCAAGCGGCACAAACGCTCAAAAGTTTAGTTCCATTTCACGAGAAAGGATGACAACAGGGCAACTAGCAATACTTGCATAGAGGATAATTCATCAAAGGGAGGAAATACGACCAACATGCAGAAACATTTGCACACAACATGAGATAATTTTGAATAAATGTCGCGTTTTCAAGCAGCAGCAACGTTAGCACGTCCTCTGCTGTTAGTACTGCAGGCAACCTTTTTTCCAAATAAAAAAAAAGCAAAATCTTATCAGTTCCCATCCCTACTAAACACATCCTGCAGTTCAGCCGAGAAGACTCTGATTTTTAGTCCCGTTACTGTTGGTCACAGCTGAGTGAATCTGCACTAAATTTATTTATTTTCTACAGGATTTTTTTTTTTTAATACAAATGATTTATTGTTTTGCAAATTCTCAATATAAAATTGTTGAATTGTTGCTATTTTGATCAAGCATCAAAATTATAAGCTTAGATTTCACTGTAAAAAATGTTTTTAGCAGTTTCAAATGGTAATTTCTTAAACAATTTAGTGTTATTTTACAGATTTTGCTACCTTACTGCCAACGACTAGTAAAATAAGAGAAAAAAAAATTCGATTTGCTAGTTAACAGTAAAAAAACCAGACATAAAAATCTGTATTTTTGGGGCACCCTGATAGCCTAATGGTTATGTCACGTGACCCAAGTGCAGAGGCGTAGCGGCAGTCCCGGGTTCGACTCCGACCTCGGGCGTTTACCGCATGTCCTTCCCTACTCTCTCTCGTTTCCGATTCTATCCACTGTCCTATCTAGTAAAGGCACAAAAGGCCAAAAATAAATCTTTAAAAAAAAAAAATCTGTATTTTTAATAATGGTCATTCGTTCTTTTACAGCGTTAATTATTTTACAGATATATGCTGTTGTCTGGAAAAAAAAATGTATATTGAGGGTTGAAAAATGGTATATAACTGTAACTAACTTTGCATTTTCCCTGTTTTGTTAAATTACTGATATCATCTGGTAAAGTCACAGAAAAAAATATTAATTTGCATGTTGACTATAAAAAAACAACCCACAAAACAAAAACAGGCCACAACTGTAAATAATGTCCACATCAGAAATCTGTATTCCTACAAATAGTTAAATCTACTAATAACATCTTTTTTTTTTTTTTTACAGATATTTGCTGTTATTTTCACTGTCAATGCAGCTTTTAAAAGTTACAGTATTCCAGTTTTTTTAGCCTATTTTTTTGGCACCTTTTCTGCCAGATTATCACAGTTTTGTGTTTTTTACGGGATCATTTTTTACAGTGTGTACCAGCGGTGTTAGCCACACACACTCTGCCTGTCCAGTGTGTGTGTCTTTGTTCTCTGCCTCCTCAGCCAGAGTGAGAAAAGTGGGTCACAGGTCGGACCTCTTTGTCCCCCCCGGGCAAATGGAAAGTGACAGACACCGGCCGGGCATCACCACTAATTCACCCGCTCACACACATGCCCTCCCACCCCTCCATCCCTCTCGGCGCTCGCTAATTGCGACATGCCGTTATTAGCGCTGCGCAGGGCCAGCGCCTGTAATTGCAGAACATCCTCGGACAAATACTCGGGTAGTTAGTCGGACCGTCGGAGGCCAGCGCCGGGCCGGCAGGGGTCACCGGGGGACGAGGGGGACGGAGGGAGAGCCAGAGCCAAACCAAACCGGTGCTCTCTGATTGAAAGGCCTCACTTCATCCACTCCTCCTCATCATCATCAGTACTTTCACTGGACCTTTTGTGTTTAACATCTCTCTTCTCTCCTCGAGGTGCATTGAATTAATTGGGTTACTCCTCCTCAAATTATCAGGGGCCTCCTGCTCAACCATCTCTGATATGCTTGAAACTTTATTATCACAAACTATAGATGTTTAAAATGGTGGCTGTGAAATTCTAGCTTTGTTTTTGTGGTACTTACTTAAATTCTGTGTCAATAAAGTCTGAAAGTTCAATGAAAATAGCTTTCTTTTCAGTTTTGTCATCAAGTAATTCATATTAAATGTATTCTGTATGTTTTTGTTCGTGTTATTGCGACATGCAGCTACATATGGGTCAGAACATACCCCTAGCTGACCTCTGCATCATCAGTTCTTTTGTTCATGTGAGCTCAAAGAAGGGGCTTTTCATGACGGCTTCTTTTGTTTTTTTTTATAAATTTAACTTACCCCTGATCTCTTAGCAGTCTTAGTAGGTAAATTAATAGGTTCCAGGTTAAGTTTTAGACCTTTAAACCACAGTCTGTGTGTCTCCAGCTGAAGTAACTGTATTTATTAATGATTTGGCTCAACAGTCATGTAAATCGCTGATCCTGCTGGAGGCTCAAACCAGCAAAATTAATGATGCAACGATTAAAAATAATTCAAGTAACATTAACTTTTGGTTTTCCTTCTGCAGGGTTTTGGACCCAAAGAGCCAGTGAGACACCAGAACACCTGATATTGTGATATCACCCTCCTACAACCTCCACCCATCCCGTCGCCTCCTCCCTCCAGCTGACCATCCTCCAAACTCCCAGACTCCTGCTGTGGATTAAAGAGTCGGTCCAACACGCTGACCAGCTGACCAGAAGCTCCTGTTCGGAGAGCACAGCTCGGTCTGGGCCCAGGTCCGGTCCGGTCCGGTGTCAGGATGGCAGGTCTACCGTTCTGTTTGGCTGTGATGGCCACCGCTGTCCTGCTGTCCCTCAGAACTGAAGGTAAGATGCTCTTCAATCATTTGACTCCCAGTTCTGTGATTTAAATCTGTTTCTGAGACATGAAAAACTCCATAAACAGATTTTCCTGTTTTAAAATCACTAAGGCCCCTTTCAGACCTGCCCTCCTTCATGTTCATCTGATGTCATCTGCACTTCTCGGCTTCGTGTCTGGATTAAGGCCGGCACACACTATAGGATGTTTCTCACTCAAGATTTCTCACTTCTGATCTTATAGTGGGGTGTTAGTGAACCACACGCTATAAGATTCTAAACCGATTCTTCAGCAGATTATCAGGTTCTTCATGCTCAGTATTCCAAATCTCGCGTAGTCAAACGTGACTTCAGTGTAAACAAGCATGATGGGAATAATGTCACTATAAATAACGGCGTTCTTTTCTTCAGTTAGTAATCTAATTGATTACTCTTCCCATCATTATAACTCCATTACTGTTGCTGCCAAAAATGCGACATGTTACTAGAGTTGAAGCTGTTTTTCCATCAGACCATCCAGATCTCTGAGCCGAGGGGCAGAGATTTTTTAGGGCTGTCAAACATGACGCGTTAATGCGGATTAATCCATCATCATGATTAATCTGATTAAATTTTTAGCGACGGTAACTCTACTTGTTTGTTTTTACTTCCTGTTCCATCAGTCAGCTGACTCAGCTCGCGTTTTGATTGGCTTAAATCTGGTACACATGACATCACACTGAGCGTGCTCGGCTGCTCTCGGAGGAAACCCCCACACACTACAGGATTTCTAGTCGCAAATATTAAACATGTTCATTATCTACGATCTCTCCTTCCAAGACCTTCCGAGTGGATGGGATCGGACAAAATCACTCTTTTCCACAAGAAAATCAGACACGATGTCGTTTGCAAACATCCGAAAATCAGGCCTTTGCTGGCTTTGATCGTAAGGACATGGGGACAAAAATCGGCCCAATTATCCTGTAGTGTGTGTGCTCACTTTTCCGTAAAGGTTGTGACGGCACTTTTACCAGGTTGGATGTATTAACATTAAACTTTCAACTCAGCACAAGTTTAAACTGCATCCAGTCACATTAATGGATAAACGCGCACAAGCAACAGCACTTGGAGTCGTGTGAAGTGATTAAGGGAAGACCTTTTCCACATTTCGGCACCAATATTGATCCGAAACCATATCAGAGTCTTTAAGTTGAGTTTAGAGAACTTGTAGAGCAACAGCACTGGTAATGTCGGTAATTACTTATTATTAATTAACCCTGACATGGAGACAGGATCAGTCCTCCTTCAGATCCATCTGAATCATATCTGGTGTAAATAGAGTCGCAATTTGGCTGCTTAAAATTTAAATATTTGAATGAAGTTTGATTTGAATCACAAGCAGCTTGATTTATGTTGCAGGGCTTTTTAAATGTAATGAACTTTAGCCTCACAGTTTGAGGTGAGCACCGCAGGAGCAGAGCCGAACGTTTTGATTGATGATTGATCATGTGATCTAATGCTAACAGGAGGGGTGTGCTAACGTTTGCTCTGCACGGCTCTAATGGTGTGAAGCTGAATTGGTGCTTTCAGTTGCACCACCTGGAAGTAGAAGTGCAAGTTTGGGGCTGCGTCTGATTTATTCATTCCTGATCCTAGACGGGCCTGATCGGTTCCAGAAGTTCTATATTGGCTTCATTACTTTTCTGGAAAATGCATGCGAAAAGCAATCGATATTTATCCTGTATTTAATGTTATTCACGTCTATCGAGCTGCACCTGTTGGATGATTACATGATTAGTTGATCAAGTAATCAGAAGGCAGATATTCGCTCTTCCCTCCCTGCAGACGTGCATTTCTTTGTTGTTTTCTGGAAAGTTCAGGTGAAAAATAAATGGTGATACGTTGTTTTATTTCATGTTTTCCACAGGTAAAGCTTCAGTTCATTGTTGATTATTTGATTAATTGGTTAACAGAGAATTAACTTGAAAATTTTGACAAATACAACTATATTTTTTCTCCATTCTCAAAGTAAAATTATCAAATATTTGCACTTTTGTCCACTTAAATGTGCATTTCTTTGTTTTACATAATAGTAATGTAAATTACATTGGAGGATGTTGCATTGGGTGAATGTTTTTTACTATTTTCTGAGATTTTATGGTTGAAACTATTCAGCAGAGCAACATCAGATATTTAAGCCTTATTATGGTTTGTTTTTAGCATTGTTGTTGCTACGCTAGCCGCTTTCTTTAAGTCTGTTTGTAGTGCGTTTCGTGGCCTTGACACCTCAATTGCGGGAGTTTCTGAAGGCTCCTGCGATTATAATTTTCATTATCAGCTAACCTGTCTTCTCTGTGGATAGTTTTATTTAAAGATGTTGTTAAGAATAGTGAAAAATGTTTCTCACACTAGATGTTTTCATCGTCATCTGGACCACAGCTGCATATTTGTGATTGGAAACGCATTAAGCATTCCAATAGTACAAAGAAGTGTTATAATGTCACCTTCATGCATTTAAATGCTGCTTTTTGAGATGTTTCAGTGTGAACGCAGCCTCGGTCGCCTCCCACTGCAGCTCTGATTTATCCTCTGAGGTTATTTAGCTGCTCAGTTACTCATTAACTCTTCAGTTTGCGTTCAGAGAGATAAGCAGCGCCTGTCGGCCGTCCTTCCTTTGTAATCAGCTGCCTCCTCCCTGCACACACAGACCTGCAGCCTTTTGTTAGAGCCGTGATTCGCTGTCAATCGGCTGATAATGGAGGGACTTCAGAAACAAACGTGGAAACAACAGAGCCGCCTCGCTCTGCCTGGGACGTTTGGGAAGTTTCTGGCAGCAGTTTGTGGATTTGTTGCCTCCCGAATGATTGTGTTTAGCTTGCAAGAGAAGTAACAAACCTGAGCTTCGTAACGGATAAAATACACACTTCAGATTTTAAAGAAGGAGATCTGCAGGTTCTGACTGAGCTTCATTACAAACAGCATTAAATGTTTAAAGAAATGTATTAGCGGTTGTCCTGGCAGCAGCAGCAGCTCTATTAGGAAGCACATTATAATCCTCAAAGGCTTGAAACTACATATAGTCAGATTCGATTACGGTGTCTCTGATGCACCAAAGTAGAGCTGACGATTAATATTTGGAAAACAGACTCCTCAGACGCCTCAACTTATTAAAATGCCGTTCCTTTTTACCATTTGTAACTGACTAACTTGAGGCTTTGGACTAACAAATGCACAAAAACAGCAAATAAAGGATATTTTTCTGACATTTTATAGACAAAACAGTTGGTTAAACAAGGAGATAATGAACAGATTAATAAAAAATACATCAAAATCGCATCATTAATCTCCTTTCCAGACATCGAGCTGCTGCCTGAGGCTATTTTGATTTAGTTTATATTAATTTTCTCCAGTTTATCACACGTCTGTCACAAATACAGGACAGCAAGTATCACAATAAATCACTTCTTCCAGTTTAACACTAACAAACCAGTGATGTGTTCCAGTAATTAGTCTCTATGACAGTTTAGTGATTTTTTTTTAGAGTTTCGACTGATGAACAGTAAATTGAATAATCGAGACAATGATTAGCGGATCATTTGATAAGGAAGACGATCACAAACATCAATCTTTGGGTGATTCTTTGCTGAAAATTACTTCTGCCATCAATCAGCTGTGTTAATTCTGTTTTTTTTAATATAGGCAGCCTTTCCAGAAACACATAATTCATTTTACAGAACATTTAACAATAATTCCCAAACAGATTTTTCATATATTGAAAGCAGCAAACTCCGTAAAAATGGTTTCATTTCTTCGCTTCTCCTGTAACACTCAGTAACTCTGAAAACGTACAAGACATTAGACAGAACGCTGATTTCTTTGGTACTTTTTCGTGGAGTTCTTCCCTCTTAAGTTGCACAGATGCCTGCTGAGAAGTAAACATGCGTTTTCAGGTATTGACTGTGGATTTGATCCGACTGCAAACGCTGCAGCTCTGAACATGAGAAAGGTCACCTTCTGCCCTCCAAACACTCAGAGCGGCTGATAAGAGTCGGGCGGCGCTCAGCCAAGTGTTACTGCTGTGATTGACTCACACTAATCTGTAGAGGAAAGGGAGAGACTCTCGGTCGGCTTATCAAACCGTTTTCCACCATTTTATTCACTTCTTCACCTCCTTCTGTTGACTCTGGCTTCACCTCCTCTGTATGAGCTCGGTACGCAGTGTGTGTGTGTGTGTGTGTGTGTGTGTGTGTGTGTGTGTGTGTGTGTGTGTGTGTGTGTGTGTGTGTGTGTGTGTGTGTGTGTGTGTGTGTGTGTGTGTGTTTCCTTATTAATGTTAAATTATAACAAAGACTGACTATAGTATAGAATAAAGTAAAGGGGCAGAAGCACAGTTTTATAACGCCATTCTGAAACCTTAAACCATAATACATTGACCATAATAATACTGCCACCACCATACTTGACTATGATAATACTGCCACCACCGTGCTTGACCATGATAATACTGCCACCACCGTGCTTGACTATGATAATACTGCCACCACCATACTTGACCATGATACTGCCACCACCATGCATGACTGTGATAATACTGCCATCACCATGCATGACTGTGATAATACTGCCATCACCATGCTTGACCATAATAATACTGCCACCACCGTGCTTGACTATGATAATACTGCCATCACCATGCTTGACCATGATACTGCCACCACCATGCATGACCATGATACTGCCACCACCATGCTTGACCATAATAACACTACCACCACCGTGCTTGACCATGATACTGCCACCACCATACTTGACCATGATACTACCACCATCATGCTAGACCATAATACTACCACCACCATGCTTGACCATAATAACACTACCACCACCGTGCTTGACCATGATACTACCACCACCATGCTTGACCATAATAACACTACCACCACCATGCTTGACCATGATACTACCACCACCATGCTTGACCATGATACTGCCACCACCATGCTTGACCATGATACTGCCACCACCATGCTTGACCATAATAACACTACCACCACCATGCTTGACCATGATACTACCACCACCATGCTTGACCATAATAACACTACCACCACCATGCATGACCATGATACTACCACCACCATGCTTGACCATAATAACACTACCACCACCATGCTTGACCATGATACTACCACCACCATGCTTGACCATAATAACACTACCACCACCATGCTTGACCTTAATAACACTACCACCACCATGCATGACCATGATAATACTGCCACCACCATGCTTGACCATGATACTGCCACCACCATGCTTGACCATAATAACACTACCACCACCATGCTTGACCTTAATAACACTACCACCACCATGCATGACCATGATAATACTACCACCACCATGCTTGACCATAGTATTACTGCAACCACCGTGCTTGACCATAATAATACTACCACCACCATGCTTGACCATAGTAATACTGCAACCACCATGCTTGACCATGATAATACTACCACCACCATGCTTGACTAGAATAATACTACAACCACTGAGCTTGACAACAGTGTGGATGAAATCAGCTGTTGTCTAAAAATGACTTTGATGTAATCGGATGTAAAGGATTATGAAGGTGAATCCAGCTGTCAGGTGAATCTTAATACTACTAAATTCATCAGTCTCCATTCGGATAGTTCACATTTGAGACACTGATTGATCTCTGATTTTGCAGATTTTGAGGTCTGGAGTATAAAAACTAACCTGCAGGCTTTACAGATGCAAACAGAACAGAAACATCCAGGTTGTTCCAGTTCTGTTTTTGCTGAGATCTCTGTTCCTGAGCTTCAGCCCACATTTTTGTAACCCGGCCTGATCTAATACAAGGTTTCCAGCATCAGCAGCCGAAGCAGCGCTCAGAAACTGTCCCTCTCTCAGGAAGCTGTTGAGCTGATTGTTGCCGCTCTGACTTCCTCTCTGCACATTAACCGTTTCCTCTACAAGCTGTCAGCGGCGCTAAACACTCCAAACAGCCATTGTTCTCCGGAAATATCCTTCAGTCCCTCTGGAGACATATTTGCCCTTTTATACGGTGTTTATTTCCCCTCTACACTCTGGACTCTTTCTGTCGCAGCTTGGGAAGCCGGAGAGTCTGTGAACGCCACACAGCCGACTTCACGAGTCTGATTCTCATTTTCAAAAGTTGCTAAGATCTTTTCTTAATCTGAACATCAACCCAAAGCCCAGGCATGTTAAGTTTAGCAGGATATATACTTATAACAATCATTTCTGGTTGATAGATCACTCAAGCAGTTAATTGATCGTTAAAAATCGTCTCTAAATTTTTACTGATGCACAAATCAAATCTTTGAATATTAATTTATGAATCTTGGAGTTCAATTTAGGGTTGTTTTCATCATTGATTAATTAATTTAATTCTTTTCTTATCTCAGTTTTCTCAATTAACTAGGGAGTCTATATATATATATATATAAGACTGGAAAATACAAAAAATATTAGTTGACAGGTGTAGAAAACAAAGGAAATGGCAAATATTTAAATTTATCTATTATAAACTGGCTCAAAATAATGATTTAAATAGCTATGAATTAATTTTCTGTTAAGCAATCGTAGTAGTGACAGTTAATTTTACATCTGCTTTAGTGTAAATCATCATGATTGACTCGGCATCTTTAGCAAAGAGATCAAAATGTATTTTTTTATATTATATTAGTCTGTAGGAACTTACATTTCGACCCTTTTCCTGCTTCGTCTCGCTGCTTTTATATCCGAAAACTTTTGATTTATTGATATTTAACATAAACCTAAATGTTAACAGTTCAAACGTATGAAAAAAACTAATTTGGGTAACAATTGGTCTCTTCAGTCGGCTTCTGCTTTTACTCTTAACGAGGCTGTTGATTACCTCACCGGGAAGCCGCTTTCAGCTGCCCGCTGTCGCCACGGCAACGTAGTTTCGGCCGAGTAAACATCCCTGGCAGGAAGTCGGCGGCGCGGGAGAGGGAGGCGCTGCTTTGTCGGAAAGGTTTCGGGGTTGTAAAAGTAGAATGCAAACAGGAGACGTATGAATTTAATGCAGTGAAACCACATTTTCAGAGTCGTGTCTCCTCCCCTCTGGTTTAGTTTCGGTTTGGAGTCTTTCAGGAGATTTTCCTCGCACTTTCTGGCCAGCAGTAAGCTTGAAGTGCAGCAGTAACGAGATATTTGAGGGCCATTTTTGTCATGTTTTGCATGTCGGACTTGTGAATTGTTCATTCGCATTTTATTGCCAAAGTTGGCAGCTTGAAACTTACAGGACGCAATCATGACAACAATCATGATCAATACAGCAAATATTCTCAGTTATAGTTAATGTTGGAACTCAGTAATACAGGTTTAAAAAAATTATGGTGGAGAAAGTGTCAATATTGTTCATTTTTTTATACAAACCATCAGGGAAAAATGGTTTAATTTGAATTTAACCACCTTAGCCCATTAATAAAGGTACATAGGTGATAAATCTAGTGTTGCACAACAATGAAAAACACACAATTTGAGAAATTTACCCTCATAAATAAGAATAAATAAGGGATAAAGGAATTATCTCGCCTTGATAAATAACAGTGACATGTCTGAAGTTCCACAAGTGTACAGATACTCAGATTTTAAGTATTTTTAGCACTGAAAAACCGAGAATTTTTGGATCTACTTAAATGAACTGCTTCAATCGGCAACACGCATTTAAATTAATTTTGTTCAGATTATGTTAACGAGTAATGTTAATGCCACTGATTTGAGTTAGATGTACCTAAATCATTTGATTCCTTTTAAGTGAGCACTACTGCAACTATAGTTAGTTTTAATTTTTCCAAGTTCAGTGTTTGTTTTTCCCAATCATTAAATGTAAAACAAGATTTTGTCGTGTTTATTCCTTGTCTTTACTGCATAATCCTGCTTGAAATCAGTGCAGTTGACACAGCAGAAAAGGAGCAGTAAACCTAATTTTCTTACTTTTACTGAAATTAGGATTCCAGCTTGAAGAGACAAAGTGGAAGCTAAATGAGATTCACTCCAAAACATGCTTCAGCTGCAGTGTGAGCTGAGGTGTTGGGGTTTGACAGGTAGCTCGTGCGGGAGGTGGATTGGATCACGGTCGACGCAGATCGAGTTCAGGATGTTTCGTCCTGTCGACCTGCAAGAACTGATGACGGTTTGTAACGAGAGAGAAGCGGCTCTGATGTCCGTCGGTCTGAACGAACACCGCCGAGGCCGTCTTTGATGGAGCGGAGTCAGTGCTGACATTCAGGGTATTCACAGTTTAATCACGGTGGCTGCGGGCCTTAAATAGCATCAGCGCTCCTGTCACATTTCCACTCACTGTTGGCTCATTTTTCTCTGCAGCATTAAGTCCTGCACCTCTATGGAAACAGAACAACTGAGACTAGAAGTAGAAAGAAGTCAGGCATGTCTTCTGTGCAGGATGACACAGCTGTAATGCGATAAAGCAGGAAAAAGTTGTGCTTTTCCAAGTGCCCACAGGTGTTACCACTACTGCAAAGAAAATGGTGGCTCTACACACTATAGATAATGTATTATTGCATTTTTAATTTGTTTCAATGCCTCATACCTCTCTGCTTTGTGTAAACACATCCTGCAGTTCAGCCGAGAATATTGTTAACCTGACTGTTGGTCACAGCTGAGTCACTAAAGGCTTCATCGTTGCACAGAATAGTTCAGAATTTTTGTGTTTTTACAGAATCTGTATGGAGCAAATAGTCTTGTTTTGGTGAGTTTTTAAATGAAACATGACGAAAAAAGTGATTTAATGCATTGTCGTGATTTTAAGCTTAGATTTGGTTAAGTTTTCAGAGAGAACGATACTCCACGGACAGCCAGAAAGTTAAAAATCTCGGTTTGTTCACAATCTGCCAGTAGATTTTGGGATTCAGTGGGCTATAGCAGTGGTTCTCAACTGGTCCAGCCTCAGGACCCACTATGTCTCTATTAATAACGGTCGTGACCCAAATTGTTGAAGTTTGCTGCTCGTGTTAACAAATTAAGGTTTATTCGGGTGTAGTCTCAACGCATTTTGATACAACTTAGGAAATTTTGGCTTATTTTTTTGCTAATTTTGGGATATTTGGATGCTTTTGTCAAGTTTTTAGCATATTTCGACCCATTTTGACAGATTCTGAGCACATTTTCATGTATTTTTGGGAGGTTTTAGCATAAATTTCTCCAATAAGCTGGCAGAGCCAAATCTAGAGGTTAATATTGGGCAACTACTGGTGTCACCACCACTAAACATCCTGCTACTGAAAGCAAACTGTGTCATAAGAAACACATCCTTCAAAATAAAAGACTTTATACCACTACTTTTTTTAGGGGGGGCCATGCTTCTGCGACCCTCTAAAAATGGCTTTGCGACCCACTTTTGGGTCCCGACCCACCAGTTGGGAACCACTGGGCTAAAGTATTGAATTCAATTAACAAATGTCACTTTTCTCTCCTGCTGCACACACAAACTTTGACTGAGATAACTGTAGTGCAGGAAAAAGTGCAGTATCTTCCTCCTCCTCCTCCTCCTCCCTGTTTGAAGGGCGATGGAGGCGACACTGAGCGATCTCTGGGGTTTTCTCTGTGGTTGACAGCTGATCCGCCGTCCATCGTTTCTCCTGATGTTTGGAGGAAGGCGACCGATTCTCTGCCGGCCGGGAAGCTGAGCTGCACATAGAGACGTTTATTAAGACGCACATATTTCCTTTAGTTCCTCTCAAGGGGCAGTTTGAGGCAAAGCGAACGCTAACTGATAATTTGTTCGTTCATAATGTAAATTGAAGGCGTGTCGTGCAGCTGATTTGATATTTAAACCCAAAGAAGAAAAATGTTCCCTTCTGCCCGGTTTTTAATCAGGTTTTTAGAGTATCTAAGTAACTTCTGGGGCATTTAAAAACATCCTAAAGTGTTTTCGAGGAGTCTGGATGCTGTTATGATCACGTCTACAGAGATACAAGTAAACTGGTTTCTCACGCCTCATGGAAATATCCAGGATATGATTACAACTGATACTAATGCACCCTCTTTTCTTTTTTAATGTATTTACTGATTGTAAGTCAAATTAACAGGACGACACTGAAAAACATAATTGATAAAACATAACTGAAATACAATATACAAGTCAATAAGACACAAGTGAAAGGTAATAATATAAATATAACTTAAGAAAAGTAAAAAGATACTCTAAGAACGAACAGAACTAACATTTATTCAGGTTACAGTGACGTAAAAACACAAATAATCACATTATAGAAGCTGGAATCAAACAACAGGTTCTATGCACGCAACATTTCCACGTTTGGATGCTGTGACGTCTCCGGTTGTGGTGTTTTGAATGCAGAAGTTCCGTTTATTCGTCTTATTTTTAGTCAAATTGTCTCAACCCACTTGATTTAAGATAAATTCACTTTACAGGTAACATTTCAGCAACATGGAGGGACGTGTTTTAAGACAACGCATCTTAAATATCTTGTTAAGTCACACAATCTTGAAATGATCTTGTTTTAGTTGTATTTGACCAGAAACAAGGTTCATTTCATTTCATACATGTTTCAAGCTGAGCTGTTGTTTGTAAAAGATAAATAATCTGGATTTAAGAAATAAAGTAAATGCATTTTATTGGAAAATCACCAGTTCATATCAGAAAACAGCTGCATGTGTAAAATGTGTTTTTAAAAAAAACAAATGTCTGCTTTTGAGTTAAAACACCTCCTTTTGGGCGTAGCTGGCTTCACCTAAAACACAACACCTTCAAATGCTGTCAAACACCACTAAATATTAGGATTTCTAGCCAACTGTGAGAAGACATTATATCTCAGAATGCTTCAATTAATCTGTGTGATCTTATTTCAAGTACAAGATGGTCTTAAATCTAGAGAAGAGCCACGATAATACAACTAAAATAAGTTGAATACATCTCAAATTAAGAAGTTGACATTAAACTTATTAAAGCATCTATTTAATTCTTTATCATGTCTGGTTTATTCTAAGACACCTCAGCTTGACAATGCTGCTAAAATATAGCTTAAAATAAGTTTTCCCTGCTAATTTTAAGACCTCAATATTCTAAATATCATGTCTTATTTCAAGAAATCTGACCAAGCAAGTTTTCTCTTGTTCTATTGGCAGATTTTTTCACTTATTTCAAGGTAAAAGTGCCTTGAAATAAGTTTTTTTCTTGTTTTGTTTTTCCAGTGCAGCTCTTTAAGGTTAATGCCTTTCAAATTCATAATTGTTGCTCTGCGCGTTGGAGTAGGTGAGTTAATTCCAAGTTTTAATCTAAGGAAGTTTGTTTCTTGTTGACGTCAGCGCGGCCTCTGTCAGCAGCTTGTTTGTTTGTTTTAGCCGAGCACAGAGCAGCAGACGGGCGGAGTTTATCACCTCGCGGTTTGTTTGAGACGTTTCCAACACACAGGAAAAGATAACGGTGACTTTGAGATACGGTTCGACTCCAGTTCACCTCCTCTGCTGCTCAGGAGCTGAAACAAGCGCTCCCCTCTCTGGTTTTACAGCTTTTCTTACATGTATTTCTGCTTTAATATAATCTGCTGGTTGGTTTTTCAGTTCATTGAGTCCACGATGGCACTTTTAAATGGCAAAAAGCAGCTACAGGGTGCAAAAGTTATCAGTTTACAGCAACACAAGACCAAGAAAACAGTGAGTTTTCTTATTTTAAAGCTGTTTCCGGAGAGTTTTTATGTCGTTCTTGCTTCATAGTTGGTTATATGTCTTTATTTTTCCAGTGAATTGATAAAAAGTCCATGTAAAAATAGAATTAACAGCATCCAGGAGTCCAAAGTGATGCCTTCAGATGTTAGAAATCAATGTCAGGAAGAGTTGTGATCCATTTACAGTGGGCGAAAACGCAAAAAAACAGCCAATCTTCTCACTTTAGAAGTTCTTTACAGAGAATTCTTGGCATTTTTATGTCTTCTTGCTTGAAAAAGGATGAAGGATTGATTAAAAACCTGTGTAAAAATGGCTTTAAGAACCTCCCAGAGCCCAAAGTGACGCCTTCATGTATCCAAAAAGTCATAATGTGTTTCCAGTGACGGATGACTAAGAGAAACGGCAAATCTTCTCATTTTAGAGGCTGTTTCCAGAGAATTGTTGTCATTTTTTTTGTTATTCCGCCTTAAAAAAAGCTTAAGCGGCTATTAAAATAATTGCTTGTAAGTCTTTAGATGTTTGTTGGTTTGTCTTGGCTAGTGCTTTAATGCTCCTCATATTTGCAGACGTTGACTCATCGCCGATCAACTCACAGTCACAAGTGTCTTTCTAAATGAGAGCTGAGCAGCTACAGCGGCTGACAAACGGTCGGATTTGGCGTTGAAATCATAATATAAATTTGCTCATTTGATTTTGAGGGCTGTAGTCTTTTATCTGCAGTTTGTTTTCCCGATTAATTGATTAAAAGTCCGTGTAAATATGACTTTCACCGCTTCCCAGATGCCTTCAAATGTAAAAAACGACTATCTGGATAATCAGATATTCAGGTCCAGCCCTAGTTTGCGGAGACTTTTTGACATTTTAAGATCTTTCTTGCTCGAAAAAGGCTAAAATGGGCAATTAAAATACTTATAAATGTGTCTTCAGATGTCGTTTAAATACTACTACATTCCTTTTGTCATGTTGTAATTATAAAACGCATGTCATAGTTGATTATTATATTTGATATCTAGGGCTGCAGCTTTTAATCTGCCAGTTTATTTTCCAAGTAGATGCATAGGTGGTTTGTTTAAAATGGTTTTCACGACTTCCCACAGTCCAAGTTTACGCCTTCAAATGTGAAAAACTACATTTACTGTGACAGACGATGAAGAAAAACAACAAATCTCATTTTAGAAGCTGTTTCCAGACAATTCTAGGCATTTTTTTGTCATTCTTGCTTAAAAAAAAGGCAAAAATGTTGATTAATATAGTTGGTTATATGTCTTATAAGTCAGACTAGCTTATATCTACTTTACTCCTTTGGTCGTGTTGAAACAGTGTCGTAATATAGATTAGTATATTTGATTTCTAGGGCCGTAACCTTTTATCTGCTAGTTTATTTTTCCAGTGGATTGATTAAAACTCTGTGATGCCTTCACATGTCGAACAAAGTTATAGTTAATTTGCAGTGGCAGATATTAAAAAACAACAACAAATCTTGTCATTTTAAAAGCTGTTTCCAGATAATTCTGACTTGAAAAAGGCTAAAATGTTGATTAATATAGTCGATTGTGTGTCTTTTCGATGGTTGTTCTGCTGATTTGTCTTTGCTAGTGCTTTAAAACTCTGTATATTTGCAGACAGTGACGTTGAAATCATAATATGAATTTGTTTATTTGATTTCTTGGGCTGTAACCTTTGATCTGCCAGTTTAATTTCCCAATTCACAGTTTCCCAGAGTCCAGGTTGACGCCTTCAGATGTGAAAAAACACCAAAACACCTGAAGATAATCTGTTTACAGTGACAGATCCTCTCTTTTTAGAAGCTGTTTCCAGACAGTTCTTGGCATTTTCTCATTAGTTTTGCTTGGAAACGGCTAAAACGATTAATCTTCAGACATTATTTCTGTTAATTTATATTTCCTAGTGCTTTAATTCTGTACATATTAGCAGACAGTGACTCATCGTTGGCTAACTCGGCTGTGAAGTGTCTCTAACGGCGAACTCTCCTGTTTCGTCCTCGATCTCGGCGCCCACTTTCGCCTTCGGTCCGTTCGGTCACGTTTACTGCAGCTGAAGGCCGTCTGGCAGCAGATCAGAGGGTTTTATCAGACAGCTGCTGCTGCTGCTGCTGCTGGAGGATGTAAATAAACAGTCGGTCTGAGGCGGCGCTGCGACTTTAAGAGCACATGGAGGGAGTCTGATTACCCAGCGTCCTCTCTGCCAGACCTCAGTCTCCACTCTGACTGCCGGCACAATTAAGCACACATGTGGATGGAGAGGCAGCAGCAGAGCAGCCATTTCCAGCCTCCAACGCCGCTGCTGCTTCCTCCCCGTCGCTCATGACTTTCAACCAATCGGAGGCTGGGAGGGAGGCGTGGCGGCGAGGAGGCGGTCTGCGAGGTCCGTCGGGTCTAGACGATGGTTAAAGCTGTTAAAGGCTGCACGTGTCCAGATTTCAGGATCACATTTGCCGACTGGAAACCGCAGATCGAATGGAGCTCCGAGTAATGATTGGGTTACTCATTGATGAATTGGGATATTAAATTCTCATCATCACGTACTTGTTTTATTCCACAAACACCTCACAGATATTAAATTTACTGTCATGTATGAGGGAGAAACACGTTAAAGGAGCTGGAACTGCTGAATATGTGGAATTTTTGCTGGGAGAAATCAATTAATCCTCAGTTATTGGACATTTTTACTCACTGTGGGCTCATTTTTCACTCTAGTATAAAGTCCTGCGCCTCTATGGAAACAGAACAACCAAGACTAGAAGTAGAGAGAATGTCTTTTTCCAGGTGCCCACAGGTGTTACCAACACTGTAAAAAATAGTGGTGACTCTACATCCTACAGATATTTTACTGCTTATATATAATCTATAGTTTCTACATTTGTTTCCTCTCTGTTGCTCACAGCGGAGTCACTGGTAGCTTCATGGTTGCAACAAGAAATGCAGAATTTTTAGTTCCTGACAGATTTTAGTTAGTGCCCACAGTTTATTTACTGTGAGTTTTTTAATTAGACTGTAGTAGAATATAGTGAATTCAATTAAATGTGCTGATTTAGGCTTAGATTTTGCTCTCAGTGGTTGTGGTTCGTATTTGTTGTCGGTGTTTTGTAGGATTCTACTGTTCTTATGGCTACGTGTGCAGAATAGGAGTTGACTGATCTGTTGTTGATTATTTTTCCAATTATCAGAAATATAATCTTTTTTAAATCGATTTACAATAAAATACATTCATTTAAAATATCCTAATCCCTCGTCTATAACATGGGGGTTCGGTTCCTGAACCCCCCTGTTATAGACGAAATCCACAAAGTAGCTACCTTATATTTATTTTATTATTTATATATATATTTTAAGGCTTTATAAACCCTCCCCACACTCTTATAAACCCTTCCTGCACTCTTAAACCTTCCATCTAGAGGAGCTTCTACAGCCGTGTCCGATAATGGAACTAGCGACGCAGCGATCCACTTGGGAAAACCTCTGCCGTATTTTAAACACACCGACACCGAGGACGTCCGGCTGCCTACCTACCGGGAAACTGATGGTGATGTTACGGTAATCCTACAGACTGTCACCGGTTCTCTGACGGTCATTTCCAGTAAACTCTCACCGTGTGGGACCAAAGGTTCTGGCTGGCTTCCATCACCGCCGATCAATCAGAGACCGGCTAGCTCAAGAGGAAGCGGCCGTAGATGTGTTTTCCATACGTGTGTCGACTCATCTGCTGTAATCTACGGATTTATATACAATTTAAAAATCCACGATACAGTGAGACCACGAAAAGTGAACCGTGATATAGCGAGGGACGACTGTACATTTAGGCTCTGATGCAGCCACCTCTCTGTCTGTCATCAGCCGCCCACATCACTATCAGATTAAATAGTCCCTGAATTTTTGTGAAGTGACTGTTGGTCGCAGCTGAGTCAGTCTTGGCTTCACGGTTGTGTGGAGGAATGCAGAATATTTTGGCTTTTACAGAATCTGATTAAAGCAAAGAATGCATTTTTGGTGAATTTTTTAATTAGACATGATGCATAAATTTAGCGATGCAAATGAAATATCTGGATTTTAGGCTGAGATTTCTTTATCAGTGGTTGTAGTTTGTATTTCTTGTCTGTCTTTTGTAGCATTGTGCTGCTTGTATGGCTGTATGTTCAGAATAGTGGTGGACTGATTACTGCCCTGGATAATTGGATCCAACATATTTATAATAGATTTGCAGTGAAATAAATTACTTTGAAATACATTTTGGCTCTGATAATCACCCGCCCACATCACCATCTGATTTGAAAGTCCCTGAATTTTTGTGAAGTGACTGTTGGTCGCAGCTGAGTCAGTCCTGGCTTCACGGTTGTGTCGAGGAATGCAGAATATTTTGCCTTTTACAGAATCTGATTAAAGCAAATGGTTTATTTTTGGTGAATTTTTAAGTGAAACCTGTAGATTTTGATGAAAGGATAGAGATTTGTTTAGATTTAGATACGATGGAACGGCATTTAACAGATGAGTAGTTCAAGAACTGTTGGAAAGTTTTGAGAAACAGACGATTCTTTAAGGTTTTGTAGTTTGTGGCTCTGATAAATGCTGTAATTTTTATTTTTTTTAAAAGATAATACACCTTTCAAAGGCGCTGGCAGGTTTTTGAGCTTTAGTAGATTAATGGCGCTGAACATCTGTTGAGCTCGTACTCAAATAAGTCAACAAAAGTGCTTGAAAAGTTGAAATAATTACGTTTTTTTGTGGTGAAGATTTGCACAAAATTCAGTTTACATTTGCGCTAGAGCTGCACTGCTGTCGTCCTCAGTTTATCACCTAGACGTCGGACAAACACGGGACAATCAGTGAGCTCTTTGTTCGGACGGTCGGACTGTCGCTACGGCAACCAGGCAGCTCAAAGTGTAGGTGTGCAGGTAGTTCATGTCCGGACTTGACGACGTGCACGACTGCAGAGTGTTTTTACCCTGAGCAGAGGAAAGGGGTGAGACGGAAGTGTTTAAAAAGGTTGATGTGGAAGATAGAAATCGGTAAATGAAAACAAAAGCATGAGGAAAACTGAGGAGAAAGTTTGTTGATCAATAGAATCTGAAATCCTGCCTGACGGATGGAGAGAAAAGCAAAGGATTAGAGAAGGAATAGAGATAAAAAGAAGACAGCTGAGAGAGAGGACAAACCGACTCTGGGAAACACTTTGTGAAGCTCAAAGAAGGTTTTCTGTCTCCAGTCGTCAGTCAGTCGGACATCTGGAACGTAGTTTTCTCAGCTTCACGTCATTTTTAACTGAATACTTTTAGGTTTTAGACTGAAGACATTTAAAGAAAGGGCCTTCCTGTAGAGAAATAAGGTTTGTGTTTAAATTCAAGTTTAAATCCTGCAAACTAAATGAAAGACTAAAAGTTACGACCCTTTAAAATGACACCTGGAAACCCATCATATCCAGAGATTACCTACAAATGAGTCCATCGACGATAGGTATAATAATAAAACAATGAATAAAGGATCAGAGCAGCAAAATTATTCAAGAAAAATGGAAAAATTATGCACTTAGTTGGAATAAATAAAGTAAACATTGCAGTAACAGAGGAAAGTCTTGCTTAAGTCGCCAGATATTTACAGTTAAATAAATAAAATGAGCGATTAAAACAATGAAGTTTAAATGGTAGAATTCCAGTATTTGCAGGTTGAATGTAAACAGTGTTTATCTGGAAGCCGTGACCTCTGACCCTCCATCTTGTTTCTCCTTATATGGAGCTTCATCACCTCCTCCTCCTCACACTGTTGTCAGCTGATAGAGGAGGAATGTTTCACCTCCTCTTGTTCTTACGAATCACAGAGAAAGACAGTTCAGAAGTTGCCTGAGAATCTTCACATTTTAAGATTTCTAAAGTATTAAAGTGACTCAGTAGGATTAAATCTACATGTGTGTGTTTTAATACAGACATTAGCTGCTGTTGGAAGATTCAGCTGCTTTTAAAAACACATTGATGTGATACTGGTTCGATACTAGACATTGAGCTGATAAATTAACTAGGTGGTTTTAGTTCTGACTCAGTCCCTGTTTCTCCATCCAGCTGCAGGTCAGAACCCGGACCACGTCCTGCAGGGGACGGGGGTGAAACCCGAGGCCCGGCGGCCCGGAGAGGACTCCACCATCGCGCCCGAGGACCTCCCTCGATTTCTCAGCTGCTACTGCTCCGGACACTGTCCAGACGACGCCACCAACAACACCTGCCAGTGAGTAGAGACCTTGATCTTTAATCTAAGAGCCCTGAAGCGGCTCCGCCCTGATCCTGGTGGTGTTTTTGGATTAAATTCGGCTTTATTGTCATTTTGCACTTGCAAGCAATTCGAATGTGAGAACAGCAACATGCAGTTCAGCATCCTGACAACAGAAGATCGATCAGAGTCATTTAATATTAATAACTGCCGATGCCGAGTCCAGATTCGGTACCATTTTGTAGATAATACACACTTCAAGTAATGTGGATTAGCTGTAGTACCTGGTTCTTATAGTAGTGACCTAAGGAGGCAGGCGGTTCTATGTTGGCAAGCAGAGAGCATTGTGGGAGTTTAGTTGGCACCATGATATAGTCTTTTGGGAAAAGACATAACATTACGACCACCTGCCTAGTATTGTGTTGGTCCCCCTTATGTGGTCAAAATGCTCTGAACCATTGGACATGGACAAGAGGACCTCTCAGGGTGTCCTATGGGGTCTGGAACCAGTGGATCCTTTGGGTACTCTGGCTGGTGCAGTGGGGCCTCTGTCAATCCAACTGGTTCCACTGCATCCTGTTGATGCTTGATCAGAATGAGGTGTAGGAAGTTTGGAGGTCAGATCAACATGTTGGACCATTGTCATGTTCCTCAACATGTTCCTGATTGGTTGATGTTGTTTCCATGTGGTGGGGTGAATTTTCTTCCAGTGACATTTGGGATTTCCATTAGCATGAGGGAGTGTGTTTGTTGTGGGACGATGTTTATTTGGGTGTCTAAGTCTGATCAACACGGATGTTAAAATCCAAGGTTTTCCATCAGAACAACACATAGTATCAATATGATCAATGTTATTCACTTCACCTGTCAGTGGTCATGATGTTGGGGCTGATCAATGTATATTAAATAAGGCTGCCATTGACTATGACAGTGTTCCTAAGTCCTTGTATCGTAAGTTGGTAGCATCAATAACAGCATTAAATGTAGTATACAGGTTCAAATGTGATCAGAACAGTCAGACTTTGCAGGTTTAAAGTTACTAATTGATTAATTGATCTGCGTCTTTGTGTTTCCAGGACTAATGGTCAGTGTTTTGCAATCATCGAGGAGGACGAGCTCGGAGAAGTCCAGCTCACCTCCGGCTGCATGAAGTATGAAGGGTCACACTTCCAATGCAAGGTACACACACACACACACACACAGTCTGTTTACATGTTGCTTTAAATCTCACCTTCTTCACTGATCGATTGGTTTGATCGGCAGGACTCTCCCAACGCTCAGACCAGGAGGACGATCGAATGCTGCAACACAGACTTCTGTAACCGAGACCTGCAGCCCACCCTCCCCCCACAGGACTCCAAAGGTAACACTCCTGCTCACCTGACGGAGCGTTTCAGGTGCGTAACGGGCGAATGCGGACTCACAGTGGCGTTTCCTGTTTCTGCAGATGGAAGCCCCCACTGGCTGGCCTTCCTCATCTCCATGACGGTCTGCTGCTGCACTCTGATCTGCATCACGGTGGTCTGTTACTACAGGTAGGACCACACCTGAGCTCCATACATGGAGTGCGAACCGGAACGGATCTTCAGGCTTTCAGCAGCACAGCTTTACGACTTAGTTATTAATGTTGGTTTTTAGAAAGCAGAGATGTAAGGTGATGTGGAAGGAGCTTGTGCATGCTGGTTATTGATTATATTACGATAAAAGGTTAAATTTGGTCAATATCGACAATTATTGATCATTTTTAACTACATATTTTTAATAAAGACCAGCAGGAAAAAAGTCAGCATGAACACAACAATGAAAACCACAGAAATAAATAAATTTACACACATAAATAAAAATAAATAGGGATAAAAGAGTCTTCTCACCTTTGTATATGTTAGATAAAGAAAGCACAGAAAGCCTGTTTTACCATTTTTAGATTCAGTATCACTTATATTTCCAGATGCTCTTGGATTAGATGATGTCTGTTGCGGATAAACGCCCAAAAATCTGTTAAAAATCACAGATAAAAGACGTTTTATACCTGCAGAAGCTTCCTGGAGGCTCTCATGTTTTTGCACAGTGCACTGAGTTTTCAGATGAACTGCAGGTAGTGTTTCCACAAGAGAGACCGAGAGGAAAATAAAAACATACTGGATCAATAAATTATCTTCTTCTGATCGTCTTTAGACTCCGGTTCAGTGATGCAGCTTCTCCCTGTGTTTCGTAGTGAAGCAGATTAAACTGTCCTTTTGTTCTGTAGCTGGGAGTTTAATTTACCGTCTGCTTCTCAGGTACAAGTGGCAAAGCGAGCGTCAGCGATATCACAAGGACCTGGAGCAAGAAGTCTTCATCCCCGCTGGAGATTCCCTCAAAGACCTCATTCATCAGTCGCAGAGCTCTGGCAGCGGCTCGGGACTCCCCCTGCTGGTGGGAACAACACACTGCACCGCCTCACACACCTGAAATACACTGTTTACCTTTAAAAATTAAGATGTGCCACAAATGTGTAATTTAAAAACACAACAAATTATTTAATTTCAAGGATTCCCCACCACAGAGAGTGCGCACTATTAAGTGTTTAATTTGTATGTAAAGAATTAATAATTATTAATTTCTCTGAGTCCAGCGCTTGATTGATTGATCAACTAATTCCAGTCTGGCTTTTATATAATATTTTAGAATTTTATGGTTCAGTATTTATCTTATTGTCATAATCTTTCACTGGCTTACTATAATGTATAATTTATTTTGTGTAATATTCCCTAAATTTACTCTTATTGATCTTTTTTTTTTATCTTTTTCTCTTATTTTCTTCTTATTCAGTTTTTGTTTTGACGTGCATCAGTCCAAGTCTGTTTATACGCGCTTTGAACTGTGTTTTTAAAGTGATATGCAGATAAAGTTTGATCGATAATTGTAAATAAAAGAGTTTGGCAAGACTTCGAGACCATTTAAAGTGGTCTAGATCAAGATTTTGTCTCTAAACCTCCTTTTAATGCAGAGATTATGACTTTAAAATGCAGGTGAGCATGGAATAATTCATTTTTTTGCTATTTCTAAATCACTTCTTTTGCCAGAATTGTATCAAGTATTGAAATATGTTGATATCTGTTGGTATTTTGAGTACATTTAAGTAAATATATACAAATGAAGTAAAAATAGGAGGAAAGAAGAACACAAAAAATGTCACTGAGTGCAGTTAGTTTCAGATAAAATATGTTTTTTAAGTTTTACTTGATGCAAAAATGCTGTTTTTTTTGTCCCCCAGGTGCAGCGAACCATCGCCAAGCAGATCCAGATGGTGCGTCAGATCGGTAAAGGGCGCTACGGCGAGGTCTGGTTGGGCCGCTGGAGGGGCGAGAAGGTGGCCGTCAAAGTCTTCTTCACCCGAGAGGAGGCGAGCTGGTTCAGGGAGACGGAGATCTACCAGACGGTCCTGATGAGACACGAGAACATCCTCGGTACGTGAAGCTCTTCTTACACTCGTATACACAGCAGGATTTTAAAAAGCAGGCTGAAAGAATCCATTTGGGCTCTTCAAGTTAAAAATATGACTTCTCCAACACCTGAGACTTTTTGAAAACACGTTGTAGCTTGTCCTGTTTGGAAAGTTTCCCTCAGATATTATGAGTCCAGCAACAAGAGAGCAGATCATTAAATACTCCCATTTAATCTCAGAGCCATGTTTAGTGGTTCAGACTGAAGAAGTCACAATTTAAACACCAATAAATTAAAATGTAGAACTTTTAAAGACGATTCACTGTGAAAAAATGTAAAATATTTGGTTGGATCTTGTATTTTAATAAGTTCTCTGTAAAACACAACCCAAAAATTTACATTATGTGGGTGTGTTTTTCAGTTAACCTGCTAAAATACAAATTATAGAGGCCTTTGAATTCACATTTAGTGGTTTTGGTATTCCAGGAAGATACAGTTCAGCCCAAAATTTTGATTTGCAGTTCATTTTTATTTGATTAATATGTTTCTTCTGGTTGGAAATGACATAAACAAGCAAAAATAGACAATAAGACTTTGTGTTACAGATGTTTAAGATAAATTTAACTGGTGTTTTTTGACATCTGTAAAAAAAAAAGCCATGTCTAAAATAGGAAAGTGTGGTTATACTGAGAAAACTACGCAATAATCTCACCTTCAAATGGGACGACCTGCCCTTTTTAAACCTAATAGTCTGAACAAAATATCATGTTATAGTTTGGTCAATGTAAAATTCCCTCAACAGCCTTCATTAAAATATGTCCTCATGTTTATCTGAAGTTAATTTGAGGTTTCAGCTTTTCTTTTTCATGTTTCTACTGTGTTTTCTTACTGAGTTGCAGCAGAACGAGGCTGGCACTTATAAGCTTGTATTTACTCACTGATGGAGCCCCACATTACCTTCAGATGAACTTTAATTCGCCTCTCGGGCTCCTGATTAGACAGAGAAATGTCGAGGTTGTCCTTTGAATGCAGCCGACGCCGTCTGAAGGCTGCAGGACTCCAGGGCCGATCGATACCCTGATTGATTTTTAATTTAGTTGATGATTTAAGGTAATGACAGCGAGATGAGACGCGATGACTCGCCGTTAAACTGAGGCAGACGTACCGGAGAGACACTGAGTCATGCAGAGATGTGTGTGTTTGAAGTCCTCAGAATCAGAAGTTAGTTTTTAACTGTTAAGCAAAGATTTATTGTAGCTGGACTCTCACTGAGTTCTTGGTTCAGATTTGTGTCTGATCTCAACATAAATGCATCCAAGAAGCATTCAAGACGGATTTAACTCCAGATGTTGTAAATGTATAACCTTTACTCGTTCTGTCAGCCAGTAAGCAGCATCTAGAAACATCTGCAGCCTGATTTATTTTATTTTTATTGACTTTTTTGACCTCATATCTGATTCAAGTCATTTAATATTTATTTTCTGCCGATACCAGATAGTATTTTCCCTGATAATACACCCTTCAAGCATCATAGATTAGCTGTTGTAGCCGATTTCGCCACCAAGTGGAGCTTCTAATAGTTGAATACTGAGCTTGTAGCTAGTAAAGGGGCACCATGACAAAGTCGTCTGTGACTCTTAACGACTTCCAGCCAAAGCTCGGGTGTTAAAATCCAACAATTCTTTCTATTTTTGCTGTCTGACTTAAATAAATTGTGATTTTGACAGTTTTTTCAAAGATATGATGCATTTCCGACCCTCAGACGGGTAAATAAATAGCAACTGTTAAGTGAATCATCGACTATTTTCATCGTTTTTATAGGAAAAAAATCTTAATTTTTAAAATCCAGCTTCTTAAATGTGTTAATTTTCCGGTTTCCTTTATTCTGCTACGACAGCAACTGAATATTTAATGATAATAACTGCATAGCTTTGATCTAAGTTGCACCTTTTAAAAGCAGATTTTATAAAATGCCTTCACAGACGAGTCAGAAAGAGGATTCTCTGCTGGACAGTATTACAGCAGAGGGGAAAAAGACCAGCGGAAAAGATGCAAAGTACAGATAGTACAGATTTTCAATGTGAATAAATAAAAAAAACAAGAAATAAGATAAGAAAAGCACCAAAAATGCCACAGCAAAGAGCAAAAATGGGAAAAATTCTTTGTGTCGTTGGCAAAACAAGACATTTCCAGGGTTTAATACTGTTTTCTAACATTTTTTAGACCAAACAACTAATCAAGAAAATAATCAAAGTATTATTTATTCATTCATTTCATTCAGCCTTTATTTAAATACATTGAGGTATAAAGGCCTCATTTAAAATGGAGCCAAGCAGATAAATAAAAGATGTCGACACACGAATAAACTTGGATAACAGTAAAACAATAATTAGTGCATTTGAGTTTAAAAAACAAACATATCATCTCATTGACGGTAGAATCTGACCTCCTCCTCCTCCTCCTCTTCCTCCTCCTTCCTGCAGGCTTCATCGCGGCCGACATCAAAGGCACCGGCGCCTTCACGCAGCTCTTCCTCATCACCGACTACCACGAGAACGGATCTCTGTACGACTACCTGAAGCTCACGACGCTCGACACTCAGACGCTGCTGCGGCTCGCCTACTCGGCCGCCTGCGGACTCTGTCACCTGCACACCGAGATCTACGGCACGCAGGGGAAGCCGGCCATCGCCCACCGAGACCTGAAGAGCAAGAACATCCTGATCAAGAAGAACGGAACCTGCTGCATCGCCGACCTCGGGCTCGCCGTCAAATTCAACAGGTTTGTTAGACGTGTTGTTCATCACTTACTAAGGGACAAAAACAGATCGAAGCATTTAGTTTAAACACAAGCAGCTGATAATAGCAGCGACACTCAAACTATACAAAACTTTTCTGAGTTGTATTTATGTTTATTTACATTTTTTTAACTGTAAGTTTGTCACATTTCATACACAAAGGTAACTCAAAGTGCTTTACACAGTGCATTCGAATGTTTATACAAAAGAAAAGCTGTGTAAAAGCATTTAAAAAATAGAAGATTTAAGACAACTTAAAATAAATATAAAATAAACGTCATATAAACTAAACTGTAAGATACATTGAATGATCGCTGCAGGTTAGACAGCAAACTATTAATTTTAGTGTATTTTTAAGCTTTTTATTTATTGTATATGATCAAAAAACCTTTGTACTCTTGTGTAAAACCATCAAGAAGGGAACAAAAAGAACCACAACACTTAATATTTGTGTTTTTGTTGATTTATTTAGTGTTTGTTTAGTAAACAGGAGACAAAACTCCTCAAAAAAATAGTTTTATAAAGAGCAAATGATGAAAAAAATAGCCACACGTATTAAAAATAATGTGTTTGATTCTTATTTTTTAGAAGATATTGGTGTTAAATTGGTTTGCTTATTGGTTTTTAATTCTATTTTTAAAAATATTCATACGACTGTATTTATAAGTAGAGTATAAACAATAACATGTTGATAAAACTCTGTAATGTTGCTGTAAAAATATCAAACCTACTTCACATCAGACGTTATAGTTTTTACTAAATACTCACATTAAGAGACATTTATTACTTGTTGACATGGTTTTATTAATTCCTAATATCATCTGGACATTAATCCAGTTTAAACTACAGTAAACCTGTTGTTTGTGTTGCCATAGCGACACTAACGAGGTGGACATCCCTCTGAGCACCCGGGTGGGAACGAGGCGCTACATGGCTCCTGAAGTCCTGGACGAGAGCCTCAACAAGAACCACTTCCAGGCCTACATCATGGCCGACATGTACAGCTACGGCCTCGTCATCTGGGAGATGGCCAGACGCTGTGTCACCGGAGGTACCCCGAATATCTAAATCTAGTTTCTGACTATATTTTGCTGTTGTCAGTTTATTTTTTTCTGCTGTGTGAAAGTGCTCAGAGTATACTGTAGAATAATAAATCTGTTTTTGCGTGCAGGTATTGTGGAGGACTACCAGCTGCCGTACTATGAGATGGTTCCCTCTGATCCTTCCTATGAAGACATGCTGGAGGTGGTTTGTGTTAAAGGTTTAAGGCCCACAGTGTCCAACCGCTGGAACAGCGACGAGGTGAGAATCAAACTCAGAGTCCTGCTACTGTTCCATCTACAGTCAGTTCAGGCTGTTGTTTAGGTGGTGGTTCAGTTAAAGTGAAGCAATGCCAAAATCCCTAACTGGCTAAATGTTGTTTTTTTATTAAAAGAAAGACAAAAAGTCTCTACATTTTATTCAGGAACACTTATAATATTGTTTATTTAAAAATCCTTTCTGAGGAGTTCTTGAAATAATCTCCCTGCAGAAGTTGCTCACAGTGGCAACGGTGAGGTACACAACACCAAAAGGTTCCTCGAAGCTCTTTTAAGGGTGTATCGCTCAGAGAGAATATGGTCAGGAGAAAATCTGGTAAAAGGGAGACGCTTCTTACAACTGATTTAAATCGAAAACTCTGAATAGAACTTTCTCCAGAGCAGATTAGCAGTGCAGCATCAGTTACCATGGTGATCTAGCTGTTTAGTATCAGTTACCATGGTGATCTAGCAGTGCAGCATCAGTTACCATGGTGATCTAGCTGTTTAGTATCAGTTACCATGGTGGACTAACACGCAGCATCAGTTACCATGGTGACATAGCTGTTCAGTATCAGTTATCATGGTGACCTAGCGGTGAAGCATCAGTTACCATGGTGATGTAACTGTGCAGCATCAGTTTGCTACAATTTAGCTGTGCAGCATCGGTTACCATGGTGATGTAGCTGTTCAGTATCAGTTACCATGGTGATCTAGCTGTGCAGCATCAGTTACCATGGTAATCTAACAGTACAGCATCAGTTGCCATGGTGATGTAGTTGTTCAGCTTCAGTTACCATGGTGATCTAGCAGTGAAGCATCAGTTACCATGGTGTTCTAGCAGTGCAGCTTCAGTTACCATAGTGATCTAGCTGTGCAGCATCTGTTACCATGGTGATCTAGCAGGTTAAAAGAGAGTTACTATCATGACGCTGAAAACTCTGACGTCAGGCTGAACATACGTCTCCAACACATTAATCTTACTTTGTTTAACATCCATATTCAGCTTCAGACCTCCAGTTAACTTGTTTCCGACCGTGTTGTTTCCTCAGTGCCTTCGGGCCATGCTGAAGCTGATGTCCGAGTGTTGGGCCCAGAACCCGGCGTCCCGCCTCACCATCCTCAGAGTCAAGAAGACGCTCGCCAAGATGGTGGAGTCCCAGGACATCAAGATCTGACCGCCCTCCTCCTACTCCTCCTCCAAGAACCACCTCCACCGCCAGACTCACCTGACACACCGGCCTGGACCGGACCGGACCGGACCGGACCGGGATCCTTCCTTTATCAGGAGGAGGAAGAGGAGGAGCAGCTGGGAGATGAATTAGAAAGGACCCTCCTCTGGGCTGAACTGTCTCCTCCTCCTCCTTCCTCCTCCTTCAGCCTGGAAACAAACATGGAGTCCTTCCTCCTCCTCCTCCTGGTTCTGCTGAGCGATGCAGCCGGGTTTGACGCTTTCTGTGAAAGCCAAACGAGACAATAAATTCGATGATGACTTCCTGTGGAGGGGAGAGGAGGGGGCCTCGCTCCGCCACTTCTGCCTGTTTCAAAATGCCAATGTGTTGTTTTGTTTTTATTTTTCTCTTCAGGACTTCGTTCTCCTGCCATATTGAAATATATCTCCACTCTTAAAGTAGAGTTAATTATAAAGAAAAAATACGGTACTATTATAATATGTGAATTTTAATGTGTAAATAAATGTTACCATTAGATGCCGTGCCTACTCATGAGAAGATTTAAGAACCAGAACACTATGCTGCAGTGGTGTCGACGTCCGGCCGACTCCTCGGAGACGCCGACGGGAGACGAAGGAGTCGGAGACGTCTGCCGTCCTGTTTGTCTGTCTGTCCACTTCCTGCTTCTGTCTGTCTGTCCGATAGGAGATGTGCAAAGAGCTGCAGCTGCTTCGGTGGCGCAAAATCCCATTGGTGGAGTTAAACAGCAGTGGGCGGGGCTAATAAATACACTATTATTGTCACTCAGGATGAGGCAGTCAACCACTCTGAATCACCACTACACCTCCGGAACGAGTCAAATAAATTATAATTAATAATAATCAGCAGCTGCTTCCATGTTCGGTTAATTATTGCTGAGATTTTTCTGACTCCAGCCTCTACATTGAGAGGATTTGCTGCTTTTTTGTGTAACTGTTGCAGCCCACAGGTGTCAGGTTTTGTCCACAAATAGTGAACACAATGTTGATGTTATCATTCTTTAATCCCACAGTCAAATCATTCCGAGACGACTGCTAACATTAGCTTACAGATTATCTTGTCACATAAGGTGGTGCTTGCTGCCTGTTGTCATCTCATTTTGGAAAAAACGCAAGTAAATTAGGTAGTTGTCTAATTAAATAGAGCTTTTCTTTGACACCTTGCACACTACAACAACATTTAGCTAGCTTTTTAGCTCAACACAGCTAGCTTCGGGGGGTTGTTTTTTTTGCCAAGAGAATTATTGTCAAAAAAATGTAATTAAAAAACAAACAACAATGGAGTTTTCTAGTCCCTCCTGATGTCAACAGTTAGAAGCTAACTAAAGCTAGCTAGCTTACATTCCTAGTTGTTTGGTAGTTGTTGGCCTGTCACCGAGGCTAAATAAGAACTAGCAACAGCTAGCTCTCCAAAATGTCTGAAGGGCATTTCTTTGGCTCCTCCCACTAATGTTTAACTCGTCCAGTCTGATTATTTTGTTGGTAAAAGTCAAACTGAGGTAACAGTTTGATCATCCTTCATTTATTCCAAAAAAAAGATTCTTCTTTAAGAGCCCCAAACTGTCAGCTGGAAGTTATAAATAATATATGTTCTACATGTTGGGGGCGGGGCTAACATATGTGGGTGGGGTCACATGTGAGTGGCTCCGCCCACTACCTAAACAACGTGTAAATTAACTGCTGTTTCTGAGATGCTGATGGCTGCAGTAGAACTAACTTAGCGTTTTCCTAAATAAATAGCAAATAGCATAGCATAGTAGAAAATAACAAAAAATTTTATTTAGGTTGATCATGCAACAAGAATCCAAAGCATTTAATGATTTTTAGGGCCTCAAATTTGACAAGTCAGTGATTTTCCTCATCTAAAATGTTGAAGGTGTTGGTGTTTTAGACTGTTTTCCCCAGTTTTTTGTTCTGCAGCAGGTTTTTATCTTTTAGAATCTACAAACTGCATCACTGTTGGTGCTAAATATTGTTAGCTTAGCCAGCAATATTTAGCATTTTCAGTTTTTAATAAAACAGTTGCTGAATTAGTAAAAATGTTTTAAATAGTCCTCATCTCATTAGCTGAATTATTGGCTAGCTAGCTTAGCTGGCCTTAGTGTTCTTAATAAAACACTTGCTGATTTGTTGTAATATTTTTAAATAAACTTCATTCAAATTGCTAAAACTCTTATCAAACGCTGCCTGGAGCCACCAGCATCTCAAAGCCGGATGTTTTTTGTTTTTAATGGAAGTCTTTTCTTGACTTTTAGCTTCAATCTGACTTCCAGCTGGCAGCGAACGGCACTTTGATTCTTCAGCACTACAGTAAACAGAAGTTCTTTTAAAGTTTGTTTTGGGTTTATTTACTTCCTCTTTAAGAATATTTGGGAAACTGGTCCTGGGTGTATTTAGCGTAGCTTAGCACAACGACTAGAGGCAGGAGGAAACTGCTAGCTGAGGTCACTGAAAAGAGATAAATCCACCTTCTGATTGCTCAGAATGTCAGATTTACATGTTTATCTGGTTTATTGTGGTTTTAGCAGCAGGTGGGTTTGTTTCTCTGGATGTAGCGACGCTAACAGTTTCCCCCCGTTTACAGTCTTTGTGCTAAGCTAGGCTAACGGTGCCCAGAGCCTCTCATTGTCCTGACGTGTTCCTTTAACCCGTCGGCAGCAGGACGACGTGCTCGTTTCGGCTCGGTGTGCATGTTCACTGTGTGTGAATGAAGCTAACGTTCATACAGTAGCTATTTAAGAGCAGTAACTTTAGTGTTTTTCTGTGTAATAAAAAAGCCCAGTATAGGAATAATCTCCAATATGTAAATCTTAAATGTGTTTTTTTTGTTGTTTTTGTTTTGGTGTTGTTGTTGTTTTGTACAGCATCTGGTTTGGTGCCTTATGAGTTTACCAAGGAAAGGAAAAACTCTGTATACAGTCTGTCCAGTGTACCGATTTTTAAGTAAATAACCTTATTTTAGTACACAACCTCACAGCCTCCATCTGTTGTTTCTTTACGTGGTGATGTTTTTGTTGTTGTGAACGCTCTTCTGTGTTTATGTGAGGAAGACTTTTACTGCCAAGAAAGGAAAACTCTAAATGCAGATTAGTAATAATTGATTTGAGGGATTTTTTTAAAGCTGTTGAAGCACTTTGATGTTAATTTTACATCTGGTTGTTCACATTTGTTTGCCTTGTTGTGTTTGTTGATTATCATTTTTGTTTACTTATTATTCTGTTTCTGAAGCTGCAAGACGGAAACAAACTGAATTAATCAAATAAGAAAAAAACTCAAAATATAACGAAATTATGAGATAAGATGTCGAAAATAATGTTTTAAAAATTATATAAAAATTCACAATCTTGAAAGTTAACATCGTGATAGAAAATTTAAATCTGGACTAAATTTAAAATACTTTTATTTTGTAATTTATTATGTCTGGTTTGGTAAGTTTAAGTTTTAAGTGTTTTTTTTAACAATCTGCTTTTATACCTAGTGTCTCTATCTAAAAATTAACTTTATGAAATGTTCACTTTTTAAAAATAATATTTTTGTCATTTTCTTTTAATTTAGATTTTAAATTAAGTCAATATTTTATCTATAATCTCCTTTTAACACAAGAGTTAATCGAAATATTTGATTATCTTTTCCGTACATTAAAAAACCTACATGTGTGGCTTTAAAAGCTAATTATTTTTGGTTTAGTGTCTCTAAATTACCTTACGAATAAATCTTTTTGCCATTTTTTTTAACCTTCAGATATAAAATTAGGTCAAAATCCTAACAAATACTGACAAAGTAAGTCTAAAATATGTAATTTATATATCTGTGAATTTGTAATTTGTAGTTTTTAGACTTTTTTCAAATTTAAAAACATGTTTGACCTCATTTAGAATATTTCATTTTAGCATTTTGACTAAAAAGGGCATCGATTTCAGCTCAGTATGTGACATTACCACTGCATGATAACCTTTTTTATACTTTAATTTTTAAGTTGGGTCAAAAGTTAATCTAATTTTGACTCTTCATGTCAGTTTTGTTTTTAAAGCAAAAATCAATTTTAGGTTAAAAAGTCATTTTACTTAGTTTTGTATTTTTAACTACTGTTGTGTTTTATTTCTGTCATAAATGAGCCTCCATATTTTCAGATGCAGCATGTTGAAAATGTTGAGTTCTGCAGGTTTTTCCAGATGTTCATGAAGCAGCTGCCGTCTGTGAACGGAGCACCTCCTGCTGGACAAACAGCGACACTGCAGCTGATGAACTCAGAGGACAGGTGGGAGAGTCAGAGAGGTTTTAGTCTCAAAGGTGAGATGTTTCACCAAGTTATTGTTTGGTTTTTACCACAAAGTGTCCGACACGTTTTCCGTCAGCAGCTTTAAACACAGGAAATGCAGCTAATTAGTTGAATTTTTACGTAAAGATCAAATATTTTAGATTATTCATGTCTGACAGCAGGGAAAAAGTCCTCTATTGGGGTGTAATTTCATTTAAGCAGCACCTGATGACCATTTTACTGATAAATTCTTGTTTCTAATAAACAGGTAATGAAAATTAGAAGTTTCCCTGAATGCAAAGTGGCTCTCTGAATAATCTGCTCATCATTTGTAGTTTAATAGTACCAAGAGCCAGACTGAGTTTTATTAAAATCAAGGAAACAAATATATTGACTGTTGTCCTGCTCGTCTACGTGTCTCGGTTTTGTGTATCTAGGAGCTAAAAAACTACATTTTTAAAGCTATATATTAAAGAAAAGCATCAAATTCTCATATTTTAGAAGCTGAAACCAGAAAGTATTTGGCTTTTAAATCACTCAAATCATAGTGGACCTGATTGTTGCAGCTGTAGTGTCAGTGCAGGACAACAGTTCAACCTTCTACCATCAGTTTGTTAAATCAACACGCAGACAGTCCGAGTTGTGTCAAATGTTTTCGTCTTTATTAACGCCCTTCAGTTCCCAGTTTACTTGTCCTCAGGCTTGTTGAAGCAGTAGGTGAGGCAGCACTTCCCGCAGTAGTGGCGGTCGAAGTGGCTCGCCATGAAGACGCCGGCGCCGCACTCGTCAGCGGGACACTCGCGCCTCAGCCGGTGGATTTTACCGTTCTCGTCCACCTGAGAACAGAAAAGGGGAAATTTATAAGCTCTGCAGCAAAAACAGATGAAACTGAAGCAGATAAATGTTTTGGAACGGGTTCTTCAGGGATTCGAAAATGAGTAAATATAAGCTTTCAACTAGTGACACTATAAATTACTGGAAAGAGGCTTTTCTGCAGCTTGACTTTCTGATCCAAGTTTAGCTCCAAAACTTGTTTATACTCAATGAAAACAAACTTTCAGAATGTCTTCCTGCTTCTTTGTTGGACAAAATTAACTGATTTTATGGTTTTCCTCAGAATTTAAACGACTAAAGCAGGAATATCTTCTCCAATTTGAGCTCAAACTTACAAAAACACAATTGGTTGAGATCAGAAACGTGACCCGACAGTAAAATAAAGCCTTGGGAGATTTTTAAAGAGTCTGTACCTTGTAGTACTTGAGCACAGCGAGCTTGACCTTCTTCCTCTTGTGCTTGTTCTTCTTGGGGGTGGTGTAGGACTTCTTCTTCCTTTTCTTAGCACCACCACGCAGCCTCAGCACCAGATGAAGTGTTGACTCCTGAAGACGCGAACAAACAGGACGTTTAGAAAACAGAAACCAGCTTCGGTGCGTCTGAGGTGACTTGTAGAACTTAAAACTGTCCTCATGTTTTACAATCAGGTTATTAAATCGACCTTTAACACTGAAACAGCAGCAGGATGTAGAGATATAATTCTTTAACTATTCTACAAAGGTTTGGGAGCCTCCATCCCTCAGCTCACCTTCTGGATGTTGTAGTCGGACAGCGTACGTCCGTCCTCCAGCTGCTTGCCGGCAAAGATCAACCTCTGCTGATCGGGAGGGATTCCTGCACAACACAAGCAGGCAAGTGTCGGTTTAAATTCACAGAAACAAGACAGGACATCGTCAGGTTATCATATTTTAACACAAGTTTGTATTTGGTTTTGGAAGCTTCGGGAACAACCAATTTTTACTAGTTATTTTCTAATCAAGTTATGGTTTCCTCAGTTAATTGTTTTGTCTCAAAATGCAATAAAATAGGGAAAAGAAGAGAGAAGTTTAAATCTAGTGATCAAAAATTTCAAATACAAGTAGTACTGCAGTGTAGAAATACTAGTGTGAGTCCTGCATTCAAATTTCTACTGAAGTCTTAGTAATAAATCTGTTGACAGTATCCTGACCTCATGTAAATCTCAGCACAACTCCCATCCATGCAGCTTTAATCATTGACTAAATGCAGTTAGTTCTCCGTGACTGTTTACACCTTAAAATCGTAAAATAAGGCATCAGAATATATTTGAGAAGCTAGAACAAGACATTTTTTGGGCTTAACAGCTTGTAAATATATAAGGAAACTATCTCGACTCAGGACTGATTTTTCATAATTAAACTGCAGCAAAGCCAGAACATTGCTAATTTTACTGTTCTTGAGTTTTACACAGAATTAGATCATCTAGTTTTGACAAACGCATCTACCTGGTTTCATAGTTTTCTTACTAGCAAAACAGAAGCAGCAGCTGGAGACAGGCTTTAGTCTCTGATTTGCGACACTTTTATTCTAAGCTTTGAGATGTCAAACTCTCTTCCAAGCATTTTTCACAACTGTAAGAAAGTTTTCACAGATCAGAAACTGATTTAAAGACTCTTTAGCATGTCTGCTGTTCTCTACTCCAGATTTCATCAGTTTATTTGTTGTTTTGGATCTGAAACTGGTCTAATTTGGCTTACAGTCTAAAGAAGCAGTGAAATCTCCCATTTTAGCAATTTAAAATGGAATAATAGTTTCACAGATTTTAGATAGGGTTTCAGACATTATCCAGGATTTGCCTCAAAGGTCTAACAAGGTTTTACATCATCAAAATGTGGGAAAGACAGAATCAGTTGCTCAGCACTTCAATTCCAGTTTACTATAACTTTCCCCTTAATTGTCAAATCAGAGGCTGACTTTAGTGATGTATCATCCCCAGTCCATCTAGTTTCACTGATTTACGTATTCCAGTATTTCTTAATATCTTTCCATACACATATAGCAGAAAGACAAAATATCCCAATGTCAGTCTTTTATCCTAAAATTGTCCAGCTCTACCAGAAATCATGACAGTTTAGTAAACTCACCCTCTTTGTCCTGGATTTTGGCCTTGACATTTTCGATAGTGTCTGAAGGCTCAACCTGTAAAAACAAAACTCATAATTAAACACACGCATGTCACTTTATTCTGCAGTTGACACTTTAATGAGCAAAAAATGCTGTTAAAGCTGCTGCTGTCTGCCACACGTGTATACGGTGGTGCAGCTAGCTTAGCTTAGCCACTTAGCTTCACTTTTCCGGTCAGATAGGACCACAGACTTTAATCTACCGCTGTTTAACACAAACAAGTACAATTGAAGCTCATTTATGATCAGTAAAGTTTGTATAACTGTTATTGCGTTCTTTATTTTAACAGTAAAGTTGGTTAAACTCAGGCGGCTAGCTAACGCCGCATTTGTCCATCACAGCCCAGCTCACCCACCTCGAGGGTTATAGTTTTCCCCGTGAGGGTTTTGACGAAAATCTGCATCCTGGCGTTCAACCCACCTAAACAGGGAGACACAGAAAAGCCTTAACTCTCTGTTTGGGGACGAAACGAGCGGCTAAAACAGGTTATTTTTGACAATATTCGTTGTAAACTCGGAGCACCATCTTACCACTAGTGCGCTCCTAATGGCGGATCATGAGAAGAGGGCTTTCTGAGGGAGCGACGGGGTTTTCTGCCCGAATCTTCACGGGATTGGTGTCCGCGGCGGCGCCTGAACAGAAACCCCACCAAACTTTAAATGTTGTGATTTTTTTGCTACCTAAACCAGTTTTAAAGTTGAAATTTATTTTTACGCCAAATAATTGGTTAAAAAAAGATTAAAATAATAAAAAATCAACTCCCAGGTAGACTTTTGCGGTAACCATAGCAACGCGCCTGTTTGCAAATGGCTTCCCGGCGGAAACTTTACAGCTTAAAAATAAATTAAATAATGATGTCTGAGACTGAGAACTGCGGCAGTTCGTCTTCAACACTTAAAGAAAGAGTTTCTACACCTGATATTCTGGTTTCTGAGAGCGACGAGAGGTTCTTCCGGTCTCTGTATGAGTTTATTGAACATGAGAAGAAATACCTGCAGAGTCCAGAGGAAGGTCCGGACGAGCTGAGATACATCATCTACCGCTCCGTGTTTAACAAGGTAGTAAATGGAAATTAACACCATGAAGCACAAAAGCGGAGAAATGACAGCTTTTAGAAAACATGAGGAGGTTACAGCGGTACCAGAATGTAATCAGGACCCATTAAAAAAAGCCTTATATTGAATTTTAAAGGCAAAAATGGCTCACAGAAGGCTCAAAGCATTTTAAGGAGAAATAAAATGACTAAAATTGAAAATTAAACAATAAAATTTGATTTAAAACTACCACAAAGAACCTCAAGACAACTACAAAAAGAGCCACGATTACGACGAGGAGATAAACTCCTAATAAAGAAAGAAAATATATATAAACTTTAAAGTGAAATTAAAAAAACAAACTCCAAAAAGCACCACTCCAAACGAGCACAGAAAGTAGCACAGCTGCTTCAAAACAACCGGAAATTACCAAAAACAATCCCAACCATCCAGGTAGAGACTAGACCAACTGCAAAGACAAACAAAATAAACACAAACAGAAAGATAAACAGCTAAAATGACTTTACAAATAACCAGAAAGAGAGTAAAAAAAACAATAATGAACTCCAAATGACAATAAAAAGAAGCACAGCAACAGAAAAGAGCCAGAAAATGATGACAAAAGATCACAATGAGATGCAAAATGACAAAAAATAGACTCAAAATCACTACAAACAGAAATAAAACACCTTCAGAGGGACACAGAGACAAAATACAACCACAAACTGACAGCACAATATAGTAATATGTGATTATTTAATATTAGTTGCGTGTCCGTCCTGTTTCTGGCAGGTGATTGGACGAGCTACAGCCTATAAGAGGCTTCTGTTGACCATAAAGGCCGAGTACGACGACACCGTCAGGGAGCTGAAGAGGAGGGAGGATGAAGTTCAGGCGTCTCAGCGGTCGAAGGCGTCTTCAGCATCACAGCCAGAATCACTGAAGACCTGCAGGAGACGAGCTGCTCAGCTGACGGACAGGTGAGAGTCTGCAGAGCTTTCTGTGTTTACAGTCACATTTTTCCTCACTGTGGGTTCATTTTTCACTGCAACATAAAGTCCTGAACCTCTGTGGAAACAAAACAACCATGACTAGAAGGAGAGAGAACTCAGACTTGTCTTCTGTCAGTAAGAAACAATTAGAATGTCAGAAATGCCAGATTTTACTATTCACATTTTAACTTGCTTCATACTTGTCTCCTCTCTTCCTGCCGTTCAGCCCTAAAACTCACAAATTACCTCACTATTGCATCGAAGACCACAGATTTTTTTGGTTTTTTTAATTTTTTCACGAATTTTAAATGAAAAATGTAGAATAAACTAACTTCAATTAAACATTTTAATAGATTTTAAGCGTAGGCTTCTCTGTTTTTCCTGACAAAATTAAATGTAACACGTGATTCAGTCAAAGACCCCCTGGAAAGTTGAAAATAAAAAGATTTATTTCAGTTTTTATGCTTTTTTTGCTGATAAATGGTCAAATTTTGGTGATTTTTTTAAAGGTAAGTTGCCTTTTAAACCCACCGGCAGGTTCTGGAGTTCAGACGGTTATTTATTGAAGGCACTCTTTGCTCTTATTAAACCTTTTTTTGTAAACACTGTTCCAAAAAAGTAAATATTACATTGATTACAGGTCTATGCCTGTTGATTTGCTGGTGTTTGCTATGCATTTTTGGAGTCCACCTTACAGAGCTGCATGACAGCACTGATAAGCAAACTATGTTGTGAAGCCAAGTCACCGTTATTTATAAAACACACTTTGAACAACAGCAGTTAGGTCAAAGTGTTTTCCAGTAAAAGAAAAAAGAAAATAAAGAATATGACTGGTATAAGTTCATCTAACAAGTGTGATCTTTATGGTTTCAGACTCTATAGTGTTATTTATGGTGTGACAAAAATTAAACAGACAAATCATCTCCTGACTGCAGCTCTGTGTCTTTTTGCAGAATCTTTGTCCTTCAGAAGGAAACAGCACAACTTCAAGAGCAGATCAACAGACTGAAGTCGTGTCAAGAGCAAAGCAGCTGGATACCAGGTACAGATCATAACTGTGGTATCATGTTCTCTATGTTTGAAATGTGCCTTCACAGTTTGTCATTTTGTCACAGCTGGAGGTAAACTGGAAGTGGCATAGCTCTCCCTTTCCCTGCCTCCCTCTCTCTCCATATATATATATCTATATAGATACATACATACATACATACATACATACATACACGTGGGCTAATATTTCCTTTTGAACGTGAAATGCCAGAAACCCCATGAAGAGGTAGAAAACAACCTCAAAGAGGCACTAAATGATGGAAAATGACCATGAAATGCACAAAATGGCCACAAAGAGACAGAAAATGACTCAGTTTGTTGCTGTTGAGGGCCTCAGAGATCTGTTATCTTCTAATCCAGTGGTTCTCAACTGGTCCAGCCTCAGGACCCACTATGTGTCTATTAATAACGGTCACAACCCAGATTGTTCAAGTTTACTGTTCCTGTTAACAGATTAATGTTTATTTTGGTGTAGTCTCAACGCATTTTGATACAATTTAGGAAAATTGTGACTTATTTTTTTGCTAATTTTGGTTTATTTGGATGCTTTTGCCAAGTTTGGGGCATATTTTGGCCCATTTTGACAGATTCTGAGCACATTTTGGTTCATTTTTGGCACATTTTAGCATAAATTTCACCAATAAGCTGCCAGAGTCAAATGTAGAGGTTAATAATGGGGAACTACTGGTGTCACCACCACTAAATATCCTGCTACTGAAAGCAAGAAACACTTTATACCACTACTTTTTGAGGGGGCATGCTTCTGCGACCCTCTAAAATGGCTTTGCGACCCGCTTTTGGGTCCCGACCCACCAGTTGAGAACCACTGTTCTAATCTTCCGAAGCCTCTTCTGAGCGTCCATCCAGTTACTTCTATTTCAACGTCCTGCAGGCGTGACGGTGGCTCAGTCTGAGGACCTCGACTTTCTGCATCGACACCTGGAGGAGCTGAAGAGTCGCAGAGCTGCTCTGATGGACACCAGGAGTCAGTGTGTTCCCCTGGAGGTCAAAAACAAGATGGACATTGAGCTGCAGTCCACTGAGACTCACAGAGAGAAGCTGAACGCCGAGAACCAAAACCTGAGAGACCTGTAAGAACAGAAACACTGAAGCTGCTGCTGCACTCATCTCACTAAACGACTTCTGTATTTAAACCACTTCTGTTCAGGTAAAGACATTAACATATGCATCAGAAGGATATATTTTATCCTCCAAAAGCTCTAACAGACACAAACACCATTTCCCATAAACCCCAGTGATTTCCAAGCTACAACTTAGAGGAATGAGTAGATCATATTACAGATGTTGAGTAAACACTTGAAGTGATCCAGATGATGAATTGTGTCACTTTGTCTCTTTACACTGAAGCCAAACAACTACAAAAAGATAAAATACAACTAAAACGACTCACAGATTGACCACGAAAACACCAGAGTTCACCGTCAAACTTTAAACGTGATGGTATTAATTTGTGTTAAACAGGTTTGCAGGTTTAAAGTGAGTTTTTGACTGTGTGTCTGCAGATATAAGCGTCTGAGGAATGTTTGCGACCGTCTGAGCAGCTGGGAGGAAGAAGAACAACAGGTTCCTCTGGAGGAACTCATCAGTTCTGTACTGGAGAACATCAGACAGACCGACGGTGAGGCAATGATATGATAGATAGCATAAGAAGATAAGAAAACTTTATTATTCCTGAAGATATTGCGCAGAAAAAATCCCAAAACATGAGAAATAACGAAGCGCCTAATAGAAAAACAATAGGATTTCAGTTTGATGCATTACTAGAAATACAAATATATGAGCCAAAATATGAATAGAAGAGGACAGAAAAGTAAGAAGTCACACTGGCAATGATTCTAAGGTAGTAAAGTGAAAAGTGAAAATGAATTAATGCAAACAAAATTGAGATACTAAAGAATTATGAAACTAATATTACACAAACTATCCAGAAAGTCATTTTAGTGTTTCATTCAGCTTTAAAATCCTTTTAAAAAAGGCCTCAAATGTGTTGAGAAACGATGAAAAATGACATTTTTTGAGTTCTTTAAGCATGAAATGGTCAAATTTTAACGATACAGTGATCCCTCGTCTATCTCCGGGGGTTCGGTTCCAGAACCCCCGGAGATAGACAAAATCTGTGAAGTAGCGACCTTATATTTATTTTATTATTTATACATATTTTAAGGCTTTATAAACCCTCCCCATACTCTTATAAACCCTTCCTACACTCTTAAACCTTCCATCTAGAGGAGCTTCTACTGTCCGATAATGGAACTAGCGACGCAGCGATCCACTTGAAACGCCCACTTGGGAAAAACTCTGCCGTATTTTAAACACACCGACACCGAGGACGTCCGGCTGCCTACCTACCGGGAAACTGATGATGACGTTACGGTAATCCTACAGACTGTCACCGGTTCTCTGACGGTCGTTTCCAGTAAACACTCACCGTGTGGGACCAAAGGTTCTGGCTGGCTTCCATCACCGCCGATCAATCAGAGACCGACTAGATCAAGAGGAAGCGGCCGTAGCTGAGTTTTCCATATGTGCGTCTTCTCATCTGCTGTACGCTACATATTTATATACAATTTAAATATCCTCAATACAGTGGGACCGCGAAAAGTGAACCTCGATATGGCGAGAGACGACTGTATATTGATTCTTTGCAGCTTCAGCTACCAAAACATTTCACTGAGTCTAACTTTTTGTCTTGAACAGGCTCATTTCTGCTCACTCATAGTAACGTCTGTTCATGCTTCTTTATTGTGTAGGATTTCTTCACACTGTTCGCTTCTCATTTTATTTTTCTCTTCTTCATGTAGTGTTGGACGATGACACTTGTAACATCGATACTGAGCTGTTTGAGAGCGACGAGCCGACCGGATTGGACGAGTCCGACCTCCTTAAATCTCACCTGGACAGGTGATGCGTTCACAGTCACCCTCTGACCTGTGTGTCACCTGTCAGACTGAATCTTCCTCTCTGACAGGTTCTTGGAGCTCTTTGACTCGGCTCAGTTTGAGGAAGCTGCTGTACTCGCTGCCAGAAACCCTCCAGGAGTCCTGAGGAACCTCGACACCATGGAGATGTTTAAAGGTGGACAAAACTCAACAGAACAGACACGTCTCTAAATTTATCAGCATGTCCTGAAAAAATCTTCACATAGATTTATGCAGCAGTCCTAAATGTACTTAAAAAAGACGGTCCTTAAATAAAAAGAGGCACTATGCACCTATGAAAAGACACAACTCAACAACATAAAGGCTTAAAATGACCACAGAGACACCAAACGGCACAAAACAACAACAAAAATATGTAAAATGACGACAGAGAGACACACAAATCACAAAAATATAAATAGACCAAAGAGACACAAAACGACCAGAGAGTCACACACGGATCACAAAAAGATCAAATACCACAAAAAGACACGAAACAACTGAAAAAAACACACAAAAATACAACAAAACAACTACAGTAACACAAAATGACTACAGAGAGAACAAAACAACTGCAAACTGACTCAAAACAACTACAAAATGATTACAAAGAGACAAAATTACCACAAAGAGACACAGAACAACTTCAGACATAAAATAACTAAAATAACTAAATACAAAGAGACAAAAACAACTTCAACAAGACACAAAATTATCACAAAGAGACACAAAAAGACCACAAAGAAACACCTTTAGTCTGTAGTTGAGGACACAGTGTGGCTTTGTGTTTGTTGTACACCTGTCTGTCTACACCTGTCTGTCTACCTGTCTCCTCCTGTGTCAGGTGTGTCGGTCCCTCCAGGCTCCGCCCCTCCGTCCCTCCTGTTCTTCAGAGCTCTGCTGATCAGCGTCCAGACCGGCAGCGAGCTGTCGGCTGATCTGTCCCTGCAGGGCGTCATCTGTGCTCTGCAGCAGGGGGACCTGAGGCTGGTCGCCCACGCTGTCACCCAGAACAAGTAGAGTATTGATTTATTGACCGGTGCATCGATTGATTGGATAAACTCAGCTCCTGGTTTTTACGCTCTCCGTCCTCTCAGACTCACTTTCTCTGAGGAGCTGGGCGACATCCTGACTGAGCATGCTCAGAAGAACCCCTCTGTGGCCGACATGTGTCTGGCGTTGGCCACCATCGTCTACGAGGCCTGCAGGCTGGACAGGAAGTCCGCACTGAGCATGTGCAGGAGAGGCCTGATCCACAGCGCCGCTGAGTTCATGAGGCACTGCAAGGACCTCACAGCTGGTCAGTGTGTGTGAGGTTTTAAAACATAGTAGTGGCGACAAAAATGATGCAAAACAGTTACAGGAAGACACAAAATGACCACAGAGATCCACAGTGACTAGAATGAAACACAAAATGAGCATAACAAGACAGAAAATGACCACAAAGACACAAAACAATGAGTATGGAACACAAAGTGACCATAAGGTAACATAGAGACATGAGATGACCATAAAGAGACACAAAATGACCACAAAGGTACGCAAAACTATAGTAATGACCCACAAAACCATTACAGAGAGATACAAGCAAAAGCAGTGAGACACAAAATTATCACAATGAGATGCAACACAAACAGAACAAGACCAAACAAGACAGAAAACGACTGTAAAAACAGAGAAAATGACCACAAACAGGCACAAATACAGCAACACAAGGCCTGAGATGGCCAGAAAGAGGCTCAAAACAACCACAAAGAGATGCCAAATGATCACAATGTAACACAAAATGACATTAATGAGACACAAAACCACTGTAATCATAGTTTTGTCATTCAGTCCTGTTAAGATAAGTTTTGTTTTGGATGAGATGCTGTGAAAACTTGAATAATGCTGTTTGTATGAGCCTCTCTTTCTCTCTCTCTCCTTCAGAGGACTACATGTGGGTTCTGTGTCGATCGCCCAGCCTCTCCCTCCTTCAGCTGCTGACGGAGCCTCGACAGGGCCAGGCGGCCATCTTGTCGGTGGGCGTGGCCTGTGTCGCTCTGCTAGCTAACCCTCAGCAGCAGCAGTTAGCGCTGCAGCTGCTGGACAGTTTCATCAGCAGAGGACGAGGTGAAACACTCTCAAGAGACACAAATCGACCATAAATAGACACAAAATTACCAGAAAGACACAAAATTACCGCAAAGATACACACGATGACTAAAAAGACTCAAACAAACCCCACATATACACACAAAAAGGTAACAGAGATGCAAAATAATAACAGAACGGCCACATCGACACATAATCTGACTACAAAGACAACATAGACACATAAGACGGCCACACAACAACTACAGAAAGACACAAAATGAAACAAACAAGGTAACACAAACACAAGGGATGACCACAAAGAGACTCACAATGACTACAAACAGACGCAAAACAAGTATAGAAAGATACACACTTTACATAGAGACACAAAATGAACAAAAAGAGACACAAAATGACCACAAAGAGACACAAAATGACCACAAAGAGACATAAAACAACAACAAAGAGACACAAAATGACCACAAAGAGACTCAAAATGACCACAAAGAGACACAAAATGACCACATAGATACACAAAATGACCACAAAGATACACAAAATGACCACAAAGAGACACAAAATGACCACATAGATACACAAAATGACCACAAAGACACACAAAATGACCACAAATACACATAAAATGACCACATA